>OZ005655.1:259928188-260528188 GCA_963930645.1 Salticus scenicus
ACCTGGGATCGAACCCGGCACCTCACGTCCACCGGCTTCGATAACTAAATCTCTCGGTAGGCCTTTTTAAAAAATAATAATAAATTATCTTTGCTTCTGTGGCCATCTACACCGATGGTTCCAAGACAGATCACGGCGTCGCCGCAGCTTTCTGTGTGCTGTTTAAGGATTTTGTGAACCATCGGTAGGCTGGCAGACATGCTGACCACAATTCAGTCTTTCAGGCTGAATTGTTTGCAATCCAAAAAGCAATTGAATGGGTTGAAGATAATATCGAGACCCACTCTTCCTTTAACATATTTAGCGACAGTCAATCGGGTCTGCTAGCCATTCCCCGCCACAGGGGTAATCTCTATAAAATCCAAACTAATCTCTCTCGTTAATCACTTATCTCTGGCACACGTTTCTGCCCACAGAGGAGTACTCGGGAATGAAACTGCTGACTCCCTGGCAAAAGCTGCTACCGAAGATAATTCCATTTACTATACTCTTCCCGCTCCACCCTCTGTTATCAAAAAAGTAATAAAACATAGATTAATACAAAAGTGGCAGGATTTATGATACTCTTCAGAAAAAGGAAGATTCACCTTCAACTTAATCCTTGTAGTCTCCTCTAATTCCTGGTCGCTCTCCCCTTCAGTTACTGCATTCCTAACGAACCATGGCCCCTTTCCATCCTACATAAACCGATTTTATTGCTGATGCTCTCCTCTGTGCCCTTGTGGGCAGGAGGGAACTCCTAACCACTATTATTTTTCTTGTAATCTCACATCAGTCTACCATATAAGAAACCCAATACCAAGACTTTCTGATTGGCTGGAAAACATCCTTTTTAGAAAAAGTTTGCTAATAAAACTAAATAAAATATTCAAAATCTTAATGGATATCTGTAATTTAACAGATTGATTATTTACCTACTTGCGCTATTTATTCGTTCAGTCAAGAGAAATTTCTCACCAGAATAATGATTAAATAAAGCTCCTGTATTTTCTTCTAAGTCTTAGGAAAATTCAACGTCTGAAGTTCAGTGCCACCATGCCCTGTGTCGCGTAGGGTAAATAACCCGGGAACTACATTTTATTACAGCCATGCAATGAACTTACTTCTGAAATGTCATCCATTCACTGAAATTTTTTTAATACTTCATGCCACCTGTCGCGTGGGGCATAGCCCGGCAATTTTAACTTCTGAACAATCGCCCACTGTCGACTCTAAGCCGGATTAGGCCTGGCGAATTTTGTGTTTTTTTTCTTTTGAGTTTTTTAATAAACCGCGAGTAGTCCCCTTAGACGCGCTCTACATCGCTCTAAGAGTGATGAGCGGGGGCTGCTCCCTGTTAAATAAATTATCTTTTGATGATTTAATTAACACAATACAGAATTATAACAATACGTAGTTACAAAATCTTTTTAAAAATCCTTAGAAGAAAGATATTAATTACAAACAGTGGCGTAGAGTCGATGGAAGCGATGGAAGCAGCGCTTCCCCTATTTAAGATTTAAAAAAAAGTAATCAAGTAACGTCATCTCGTCGGAAGACTGAATTGATTCTTCCTCTGCTTTTGGAAGCGCTTCGCTTCGGCGCTTCCATAGTTTTCTGAACCCCGCCTCGCCCTGATCACAAACATATTAAATTTAATTAACTACAAGTATTAACGTTCAAAACATAAACACTATTTCGAAAACACTAAACATTTTTATTGCATGTTAAGTTTATCACATTCATAAAGAATACTATGAGAAAAATTAGGAAAGCATAAAACGTAAGATTTAAACCGAATGATATATTCTTTATACCGCGAGTGTTTGATATAATTCACAAAATTCGGCCAATAAATAATGCATGAACTGTAATGACTTATTTAATTGATTTTCCACAAATTTTGAGTAGCCTATTGGAGTGACAGCTGCCTTAAAAAGTTAGGTGATAAAATACATCTAGCTATTGCGATATAGGATAGAGAAATTTTAAATTTCAAAATTATGCAACCGTCCGAAAGGAGATTTTCAGCGATTGTAATGGAGCTTTTTTAGCTTTTATTTATAAAGTGATATAAAAAATGACCATTTAAATTTTTTGAATCTTTATTTAAATATAATGACCAGCCATGGGGAAGAAGTCAACTGGGTAGCTTTTAAAAACTGTCAGCAAACTCAGTATATATTTTCTATTAGCTGATTTTGTCCGCTTTGCTGGTCACTACATTTACATAATTCATTTTTATGATAATGAGACTCATATATTGGATTAATCGAAAAGTAATTTCGTTTTTCTTAGCACAGGAATTAATTGTATTTTTTTCACACCATCTTTACAATTAAGCTGTATTACCACTACACATTGTGACAGCTGATATAGCAGGGTTTGCTTGTGAAAAAGTTCGTTTTATTCTGCTCAATAGATTTTTATTGGTGCCCTACCAAATAAAGAAAATCGGAAGCGACATTTTTGGGATATTTTGTTTTTGATATCAAAAAGGCGAAAATACTGTTCAAACGAGAAAAAAAAGTATAGGATGTGTATACAGAAAATTCATTTAAAGAACATCAGTGTCAAAATTGGTTTACCAAATTTTGTTCCGGCAATTTTGATGTTGAAGGTGCATTACGTTATGGAAAACCAGTTTTTGTTAATGAAGACAAAATAAAGTATTGATTTATGAAAACTGCCAAATAACAACTCATGAGATAGCTAAAAGACCGATCAAAGTGGAGAATATATAATACAATAAAATATTTACACAATATAAGAAAACCGTCTTTCATTTTCAAAGGAAAAAACGAAATTATTTTCAGAACAACCCAATATATATATATGTGTGAGTGTGTAAGTATGTATACATATTAATTAGCAAACATGGAATTCGTCGTACACTCTTAACATATTAATTATGGGTGTAAAGTATATACAAATGTATCGCTCGATAGTATGATTAATATAAATTTGAGGTAAAGTAAAATTCTGTTATGAAGCCAAGAAGGTACTTGAAATTTTCAAGAATTATTATTTTATTTTTTATGCAAGATTATTTATTTTTCTTGCAAATAGAGGAGGTACTTTTATTTTTTTATGCATTTTTTCGTCTTTACATGTATTCTTTTGTATTAAAAATTCCAAACGAAGAAAGTTATTAAATATGGCAATTTCTTGAAATTCATATAAACTATCCGGTAATTCTTATAGATGTAGCATCCTAGCATACTCGATTTCATATTTTTCATTCTAAAAGGCAACAATGATAGATATGCTTATTGTATGAATGAGGAGTGTTAGATCGGAATTTTATACTAATTAAACATATACCCAAATTAAAAAAAAAGGATTTCATTAGTGAAAGTTCTAGTATTTATTAATAAGCATCAAAAATATGATAATTTATCGTTTCCTACAAATGATTAAAATTTCATATAATTCATATGTAAAACATAACCCTAAGACTTTTAATAATGTATTATAATTCTGAGTTAAGATTATTATTACTGCTTATTCTATCTCTAGTAAATAAAAGCCCCACACAACACTAAAGTGTAATAAAGCGTAGTAGTTTTGATTATAATAATTCACGTTTTACGTCAAATGACTTGTAAGAACAGACGATACACTAAGAAAAAAAAATATACCGCTTTCATCTAGAATGAATAAATGGTCATTTAAACTAGAAATCTAGATTTCCGAGCTATGCGCGTAAGGCACGCCAATAAACTGAATAGACGAAATCATCGAGAATTTCTAGTCTACACATTTCTAGATAGCGAAGAAATACTCTGAATATTCGGAATATTCTGAATCTTTTGTATTACGAGAAATTCTCGCTTTATATTCTAGAATTGGGTCATAAACCAAGATCATAGCTGCTGAAACCCGCTCTTGTATTCGCATTTATTTGGAGATATTTTCAAATAGGTTTGTCCTCGATAGTATAGGCGAACGCTCAAGAATTCTAATAGAGGTCTCTGGAATTCACTTTCGAAGGGGACTAGAAATTTTTTTATAAGAAATTTATAAGGATGACATGGGACTATTTTTTTAGAGCCACAATTTAGATTCTAGATGTCAGTTATATAATTTTTTCTCAGTGTATTGGCGTGCCTTATACTCATAGCTCGGAAATCTATATTTCTAGTTTAGAGATTTAGAAAAGAACCACCTATTCGTTCTAGATGAAAGCGGTATATTTTTTTCTCAGTGTAGTACTTCATTTACGTGATTTCACTGAAAGTTACGTCATTCTAGCATACGTTATAAAATATAAATTGTATTTTACTTTATTAAGACACAATATCAATTTAACCTATTCACAGTAAAATGTTTAAACTGTATTCACGCAATTTTGTTAAAAGCGAATTTTTACAAACCCTTTAATCTTTCGTTGCGTTTTATCTCGAGTTTTTCAAAACCTCTAAAAAATAGATGCATTAAAAGTAGCCTACAATTCGAAGCTTTTGCCTGCATTATTACTGCAGAAATCATAAAAAAAATATTATTACTGACGGGGTTTCCCTCACCCCCTCCCATTGCGCATGCTACAATAATTTGGACACCGACGGTACTGCAAACCCGGTAATATGCAGTAACTGTGTCAAGTTTGATTCATATTAGTTCAGTGATTTGTGAAGAGATTTAAGGTACACAGATACATTCAATGAATTTTATTTATATTAAGATTAAACATTGTACGTTTTATCTTTAAATATGTTATTAGTTTTAATAACATAGTGTATAACGCATATAACTTATAATTTAGAATTTAAAATTATAGCTTGAACTTAATTTGGGAATTTAATAAACTAATAATGAGTTTCTTTATTCACTTTCATGCAGGTTGATATTTTCTTTGAAAGAACAATTTAACAAGTAATTCAATCTTTTAATAAGTTAAGTATAATTTTCTTCATTGTAGTTCGTTATGCAATCATACTTTATCATATTACATTCTTTCTACAACACTCCAAGTGTACAACTTTCTTTATCTGAGTTTTTTAAGTTTTAGATTAACTTTATAAATGAATGACAAATTTTCTGCCGCCTAATTAAATCAAAGTTTCATCTTAGAAACATTTAAAATCAAACATTTTTGTAAGTTTTCTTCTCTAAATTTTAACTAAATTCAAATAATTTGTAATTCCTTGTATAACTGCAGAAAAATATTCTTTTACATAATTAGCTAAGAATTTTAAATTTAAATAAAATTTCTTTTTCAAAAAATCAAAGAATATCGTTCCTTCATTTGCATAAAAAAGAAAATTCTATTAATATGTTAGTCAATTATTCTTTGTTCGACCCATTAGTCAAGAATAAAGTCTCAGTAACAAATTCAAGATATTCAGATGATGAATCCACCTACAAATCCATTCATCCATCCATCTTACTAGACATGTTTTCTATATTTACCCATCAGTTTCATATATTTTATCAATCAAATAACAGACATACTTCCTTTATTGATTTCCATATAATAACTATAATATTCATGTTTATTACTGATAATACAGGAATATTTACAAGATATATCTAGAATTCATACAATTATTCATAAGATTGGTTCAGGTTTTATATATAAGAAATCGTGGATGATTGATTGAAATAAAGAAATATATAGGACAAATAAAATATCGCATCCGGCAATATGTCTTTGATAAAATATTCGCGTTGTAAAAGGTTTACCTTAAAATAAATATCCCATAACATTTACTTACGATACACTTCCAAAATATTAGGTATTTAATTACTAACTACCCGCCTCTGGCGACTAGCTGGTTCGAGACTCCTGAAAATTCCGAATTCTGGCAAACTTTTGTTTGATGGTGCCTTCATCTTAATGCATTGAATTTAACAACTTTGTCCAAGTCAATCAACATCAGAATGTTTCCTACCTTTAAAAATCCTGATCATGGTAAACTTCCCGGTTCTTCTGCTTCCCTAACAGCACATCTTCTCCGAATGACATCTTCAGGATGTCCTACGGATAAAAAGACATACTGTGGACATCTTCAGGATGTATTATGGTCAAGTGTGTTGTTAGGGTTGTGTCAGTGTACCATTAGAGCCGCCACTCTCCCCTTTTTTTTACATATATATGTAAGAAAACCAGAAAACGCAGATTAAAATTTTCCGATAAAAGTTATTAAATAAATACGTAAATGACACATAAAAAGTTAAATGAAAGAAAGTTCATAAAATATATATGTAAATTTTGGGCTTTGTAAGATAATTAAAATTCCTTTTAAGTTAAAAAAGTCAAAATAACATATTAAAAATAAAATAAAATAAAATATTTCTTCCATTTTGCACTCATTTTGCAACAACGCTCTAGGGTCTTATGGGAATGATTCTCAGGAATGAATCAACAATCGTTTAGAAATCTAATGGATTATGTGTAAGAAATATGTACGCTGTATTTAAAAAACTGCAGCTCTGAGAACTTCAAAACTGATAATTTTTAAAAAAGTTATTCATTATTCTTTAATATTAGACTGTTTTTTGTTTAATATTAGACTCTCATTTTAAGATAAAAGGAATCGAATGTTATTGCGTTGTGAAACTTTGCAACGTAATACCTATAAATCTAATAAATTGATGTATATAGTGTCCTCACAGAAAACGAACAGTTTTTAGAGCCCTTTAAAAAAGCATAACATCCATGCACTACCTTTTAAAAATATTAATCAATTTTTGCTTAAAAAAAAAAGAAAGAAAAGAAAAGAAAGTGGCCTACACCTTCATCAAAAACAGTTGAATGATATTGCGTTGTGAAATTTTGGAAAGTAATATCTTTAAATCTAATAACTTGATGTATATAGTGTCCTCACAAAAAATTAACAGTTTTTAGAGCTCTTTTAAAAAAGTATGACATCTATGCAGTATCTTTTTTTAAAAAATTCATCAATTTTTACTAAAAAAATGGACGACTTACATCAAAATCAATTGAATTATATCGCGTTGTGAAACTTTGCATCTTTAAATCTAACAACTTGATCTATATAGTGTCCCACAAAAAAAGAACAGTTTTTAGAGCTCTTTTAAAAAAGCATAACATCTGTGCAGTATCTTTTAAAAATTTAATCAATTTTTACTAAAAAAAAAATAGCCGACTTTCATCACCAAAGTAGTTAAATATAGACCAATCAAAAATAGGAGTGGTCCGCCCGGATGTGTTCCACCGACAAACTCTTTGCTTTATTTATATAGATAAAGTTATATTTTTGTAACTTTGTCGCAGGCACAATATGTAAACTCACTAAATGTTATGTTTAAATTTTGTCTATGAAATTTGTCTATACTAATCATCTATAACTTTTTTTCTGTTTTTTAATAATATGTATTTATAAATAATTGCTGTTTTAGATTTGAAGAAAAAACTTGTGCCCTAAAAATTACCTAATTAAAATTATTAAATGCTTTAGATAAGCTAAGCGTTATAAATATAACATTGTGTGTTTAAATTAAGAAAAATAAAATAAATTAACATTAGTTCCAAATTTAAATAATTTAAATTAAGCTAGAGTTTTGGAATTCTCGTTATGTAGTATCAAATTTGTCTATTAATCGTATTTAACTTCATAAATCACAAATATTAATGCACAGTACATTACTATAAACTATAAATGATTACTGGACATGAAGCAGATGAAATTAATAGCTCTGATAACGCTGCTATGTGAGTTAATGTTTTTAGAAAAAATCGGTACAGAAATGTATTTCCAATTAATAAGAAATCAGCTAATTACTTTAATGTTTTTCAACAATAATCTTCAATAAACATATGGAAGATATTAAATTAATAACTTAAACTATAATAGTTATCTTACGTTTGTTTAACGGAATTTAAAAAAAAACGTTTTATTTACACATGTGATAACAAATGATACTAGCATACAACAAAAATACTAAAGCTTTAAATAAAAATTATAGAATATTAAACGAAAATTTGGATATGTTAAAAATAAAAATTTGAAATATTATAAATTGGAAATCTTAAATTCGTGCAAACACTAATAATATTTTTAATAAAGTTATTGCAGTCACATTACAACTATTACAAAGCTTGAAAAAAAAAAGAAAAATCTTTGATTTCAATAAATTTTGTCCTAATAATATTTTTAGTGTAATTTCAAGATATGAACTGTAATTTATATATTCACTGTAACCAACAATTTCTGCTTATAAAACATTCTGCTTTATATGATTAAAAAAAAATAATAATCTTGTGAATAAAATACAGATACGTGTAACATTTTATGCGGGTTGTTTGCTCTCAATCTGAAAGTTTATTGGAACAATCCATCCATATCTAAGGAGTGCACATATAAGTGATTCAACTGTTTCTGGTATTTTCTTAACAAATTAATTCTTAGAAATCAGTGGAGCAAGAAATCGCAAATTGACGGTTAAATTACGGAAAAGTAAATGATAATAAGTCTGAGTATTGCAAAGTCTGAGTATCTTAGAATTATAAAGACTTTTGATATTTCTAATGTTACATTAGAAAGGAACTAAAGAGAACACTTGTTTAAAAGTTTATATTTACAAATATTCAATGAGTAAATTATTATTTTATAATACGAATAAATGATTACGTGTATTATTTTGGGTACTATTAGTTTTAGCTATATTAGTAAGCTAGAATAATTTTACTTCAGTTTGTAAAGAAACTTCGAAATTATAGCTATACATTAAATGAAATATACTATGTTACATTCGTAATTATTATTATTATTATTTTGTTTTTGTATTATCATGATATTTAGAAATATTTGTCGGTAAACATTTAAAAATAAAATATTTGGCGTGATTTTACCAGTAATGAATCTTGTACAATTTTGTGTGATAATGCGTCAGATTGTGACAAATATATATATATACGATTTATATATAAAATATCTATAATTGTTGCTATTTATCGATAAGAAATTTGTCCAAAAAATGAAATGTCAACAATTTTTAATTGTTGTAAGTTTTTGAGAATTACCTGTATTTTTTTTTCTTCTGAAATATTTTAACCAGGAATTATAAAATGTTTAGTTGGTTTTAAATTTAATTAATAATTTACCGTCACAAAACAGATTTTTTTTTATTTTTATCAAAATAAATATTAGTACCGAAATTTAAGGCCTATAGTGTGCAAATAGCCTTATTTTTAAGTTTTGATCTCAGAAGGATATATGAAAGAAATTGAATGCACCGCATCAAGCGATATCGAATAACTAGGGGGCTTAAATAATCATACATTACAATTTTTTTATAAAAATAAAAGGAACTTAAGGAAAGTGACTTGAGACATCAAACAATAAAAAAATGAATAATATCAATATTAATTTAAAAATATAAATTTGAAAATAATATTATGGTTTATATATATATACATATATGTAATTCTTCTAAGTATAAGTTATTAAGGTTCTTTACTAGCGATTAAAACTCACTCCCTTCAAAAATGAAAAGTCTGTTGCATATATTACACAAAAATAGTTCAAGTATGCTTTCACTTTTACCTATTATATGAAAGGAATGTTTTAAAAATTGTATGAATTTCGTAAAGATGTTTTTAAATTTATGAATTATACTCAAATTTAAAAGTCCTATGTACTCATTTTTAAGCACATTTATATGCTCAAAAAGGGTGTCAACTATTGTGAATCTTCTGTACAATTCTTGCGAAGTGTAGCGTCAATAACACAGTGATCATTAATGCAGACAATTTTGTAGATAATCACAAAAAAATTTATTAAACATTTTAGTTTATATATTACTCTCGTGTAGGTGATAATTTAATAAAAGTATTTTTGTTGGATAATTAGAATTGAAGTGATTTTAATGACATTGGAGTGGGAGCCCAAAACGTTGACTTCACTGGTCAAATCATGTTGATAAAGTGATGCATCGATTCTCTGTTGATTTAGCCAAAGTTTCAATCGAAGCCAAATTTAAAGTAATAGAGAAAAATGGTTGTAATTATATTAAGTATAAACAAATGCAATTTTCGAAAAGGTTTCTAGATAATTATAATTCATTCGGCCCTCAATAAAAGCCAACCTTCGTCATGGGAACACGGAACCATTTGGTTAGACAAGGAATGCACACATGGCGACTAATTGCATTTATCTGCAAGATGAAAAGAAACCGAATTAGAAAAAGGTCATAACATGCTATTGTAGATCCGTATTACGTTAAAGAAAGAATAATACATGATCAAAGATTTCGATAGAGTTGCAATTACCAAAAGCTACATGTGTGGGAAGAGGGAGGATGTAAAAAATTAAAAAAAAATCTGTATGTGGATTTAAGTTGCAATTTAGAGGTCATAAAAATGCGTTCGTTACTTTAAGTTTTTTTTTTTTTTTTTTTTTTAAATATGATAATATATTTTTTAGAATATGTGATAATCGACATCACAGAAAAGAGCTTTGAATGCAGTTTGATCGTCGTCAAGGTAATATGCTAGTTAATTGCTTCAGTTTACCTCAGCAAGATCATAGACGTAATCATTCAAACTTGACTGTATACTTTAAAACAACTTCACAGCGAATTGTTGTCCCTTCTTTTAAATTAAAATAAATAATTGATATTTACTGAAGTATTTAAACTGAGATTTAGATGTGAATGTGGTTCTGGATACCACATCAAGTTGCACCTCAAAACTGGATAAACTAATTAATCTATTCAAGCATAGTCTTTTAGCATGATAACGGATTAAACTTAACAACGTTATAATATTAAAATTTTAAATAATAATAATAGTAATAAATATTAAAAAATATATATTTAAAAGTAAGATAATAATGTATATGCAAGGCATAGCTGCCAATATTTTAATTTATTCTGGAGTATTTTTAGCTTCGCCTTTATTTCGCACCACTTTATTTTTAGAATATTTTTCTCCAATATATAACTATGATAAAATAAGAAAAATTTACTAATTAAAAAAATGGTATGGATTAAAGGCGGAGTTAGAAGTACTCCGGAATAAATTAAAAAATTGGCAGCTATGGCAAGGTGTCCCCATGAAACCGCACAAACTCTCCATTACATTTCTCGCTTGCGGCACATAACAATTTCTCATAAAACTATATCTGTAAGATAAATAGTGCTTGAGAAATATGGGATGTCATATCCGATGCAATAAAAGATATTATTGGAGAAATGAAAATCTGTGTTTGTATTGGTTAAAAAATGTGCGCCGTTTCAGGACGTCAAGCTGTGTTTTGAATCGTATTTGAAAGATTACCTACAATCTTAGCATAATGATATACTTCGCTCATGAATATTCCGACATTTACGTAACCTTACTAAGTACGCATACGTAGGGTGGGCCGAAAAAATGGCTATTTTCGATAAGCAATTTCTAATAGAAAAAAAAAAAAAAAGTTGTACTTTGGCATCCTTAATTTGGGAATAATAATAATAATAATAATAATAATAATAATAATAAATATTTATATCTTTAGTTCACGCAAGACTTTTAAAGTTCGAAAAAGATGATGAAAAAACGTCAAATTTGAAAAATTTATATTGAAATACGTATATTATTACTTTTTGTTCTCATAACATTCAAATACTTTCTTTTAACACTATTTACATATAGCTTTAAAAATGTTTATATTATTTTACAGTTTTCAGATCGCGCATAATTTTCGTAAAATTAACCAATTTAACCATTGAAATACGGATATTATTACTTTTTGTTCTAATAACATTCAAATGCTTTCTGTTAACACTATTTACTATAGCTTTAAAAAATTTTATATTATTTTACAATTTTCAGATCGTGCATAATTTTCGTAAAATTAACCAAAATTTGACATTTCTATTGTTTTTTAAAAAACACATTCAGCTTCCTATAAATCCTAATGAATCGAATATTTCGATACATATGTAGGAATTCTTCCTTTATAGTTAATAAATGTACGTGTTAGTAAAAAATAGTACGTAAATTTTGTCAGTAAATCATCAGCTTTGATGACACCGTATCTGGCTTCATAAACCGAGTCACTCGAGTTCTCTTTTTATTCTCCATTCTCATTCTAATACATCAGTCTGCTGTCAGTAAGCAGTGGGATCAGATCATTAAGTTTTAGTTTTATCATATTTAACTAGGGTTAGGTTAAAATATTATGTTAAATTTTGAACTTACTGTAGTGTGAAAAAAAAAAAAAAAAAAAAAAAAAAAAAAAATGGTGTTGTATTTGTGTTATCTTATCATTACCGTCATTAGTAATGACGTCTACCAGACAATTGTTTACCTATTCGTTTTTATTTTTATTTACTTATTTATATATTTTTGGTGGGACCTTACAAATAAAAGAACAGGATACGAACACTTTTTTTTTACGTATGAAAATGTGCTTTTATGTTGTTTCAATAAAAGGTAGAAATTGTCTTCTGTTTGATATTAGAGATTCTAAGAAAAATGTCTGCATTTTTTGTTACTATTGCCTATTGAGTTAGTTCCCAAATACAGAAGTTATAGCGAAAAGTTTCAATACCAACTGTGTTCCATAATAGAAAAGTACAATTAATAAAAGACTATCATGATCCATGTTTTAATTTAAGAAAGTCTTATAACAGAGTTAAAGCAAGAGATCAACCGTCAGTACACACTTCTGTATCTATAAGAAAATTTCTTCCACTGATATAAAACTTTTAAATTTCGAACTATGAATTGTTGATCATCTGGTCAACATGTTCACTTTCTTTCTCTTTCTCTATGCCTCCAATGAAGGAATATGCCTCCAACAAGGATCTTTTGCCATTTCCTTTAACTAAACAGTTGCCAAAGTTTAAAATCATAAAATTCATATATTACATCCATGCTATTGAAAGGATTGTGAAGCTGGTCAATGAATATGCAGAAAAGGTATTTGGGGAAGACTCAAAAGATTGATTTATAATAATAACTTTATACTCGCGATTATCAATGTCAAAACTGAGTAATATATCAAACTTTCAACTTTAATAAAAAATAAATACATAAATCATATAATAAATGTCAATGTAAATACACTATGTATATGTAAATATTGTAAATAAATGTCCATCATGGTTGGTTGGAAAATAAGGGCAGGGTAGAACTTAAAGTACAATCATCTCACCGTGATCAGGTCTGGGTTGTTTATGTAATAAATTACAATTACATTACAAACGAACATTTGCAAAATTCGCATTTATTCTGAAAAGTGTAAAACTGGACTACAAAAGACAAAATACTAAATTTACGAAAAAAGCTAAAAAATTTAAATTTAAATTATTTTCATGAAAGTTTACGTGTTATGCGCGATCTGTAAACTATAAAAGTGTATATGTAAGATATATGTAAGGAGTGTCAAAAGGAAGTATTTGAATGGTATTAGTACAAAAAAGTAATAATATTTGTATTTCAATAAAAGTTTTTGAAATTTTTTATCATTTTTTCGAACTTTGGTGGTCATGGATGAACTAAAGATATAAATATTTATTTTTTAAATTATTTTTTCCCAAATTGAGGATATCAAAGTACAACTTTTTTTACTATTAGAAACTGCTTATCTAAACTATCCATTTTTTTGGCCCACCCTTAGTACAGTCAATCACGACGTGCTCATACATGTCACTAACGGTAGACGTTTGAACCTGACTATGAACTATTTAAATATGGGCAAAGAGAGATATTGCAGTTTCCAATATTTTTTATTTACACTGGATATGACGTCATATTTTTTCTTTTGCATTTTTCTGGAAACTTATTTGTCGTTCTTTGCGCATTTCTTAAGCAAGAAATCTGGCTGTCCAGAAATCGGTCAGTCTTGCTAGGACACTTCTATATATAGTGCATACCAGATCCATTTTTTTAAATTTTTTATCAGAGTGGGGGTCGAAATTTCAGGTCAAGCCGATGTGAAAAATATTTGTAGTTTTTACATAATAACAAATTCGGTAGTGTATACAAAAATAAAGTAATTAAAAATAAATGAATAAATAAATAAATAAATAAATAAATAAATAGATGAATAAATAAATAAATAGATGAATAAATAAATAAAATAAATAAATAAATGAAAAATACTAAATTCACCTTGTCAATAAATTTCTGGTTTATTAATGAATTTAAATTAACAAACTTACATAGGCTAATAAAATATAGTTTACTATCATAAGGAAGCAAAACATATGCTCATATTATTTCCCACAAATCTGATATAGACTTTAAAATTTCGGATTATAGATTGACGGACATTTTCAAAAATCCATCCTTGTCTGAAATTTCCGATGCCACTTCGTTGATCCGTACAACTAGGTTGCCGACAGAGTGATTAAATTTTCGAAATTATTACTATAACTAGATAAAGGCGTCCTATAGGTACTATGTATAGATTAAATTGAGCTGAACATAGTTACAGGTACAGAAAACCTATACCTAGGTTTTCGATATTGCCTATGGACATTGGACCATACTCACACACTTCAATATCCTTAAGAATTGCAAGAATCGTATGGCGATCGAATGGATCTTGCAATGCCACCTTTTCATACCAAAATATTTTTTGTATCAAATTCCCTATATTATTCCAATGTAAGTTGTCAGTGGAATATCCTGTATACTGAATTGTTACTTTCACAGTGAAATAAAGGAAACATAATAATTAAGTTATGTTAAAGTAAACCCTTTTTTTTTTTTACATATTATTAACTTGTTTTAGTAATAAAATTTAGCTTAATTTCTAGATTAAAATATAAGTAATACATACTATATTTAATAAAAAAAATGTTGTCTCTTTTCTTTATATGTTAAAAAGAAATCACCTGTTGCGTAAAATGTAAATTCATATAACATTTCACGCGGGGTTGTTTGTTCTGAATCTGAAACTTTATTGAAACAATCCATGCATGTTCAAAAAGTATGCAGATGAGGGATTCCACTAGGACTTCTGTAACGGGTTTCTTCATAGAAAGTAACGAAGCAAGAGAGCGTGAACTGGAATTTCATAAAGGAAGAAATAATAATGTGTCTTTGTAAGGTAAAATCTTTTCGTATTTGCAGTGTTACATTATAGAGGATCTGAGAATAAATATTAATTAAAAGGCTTACGAATATTTAATAGTCAATTCTAATATGTTAATGCAAATAATCGATTATGTGTACTTCTCTAAGCATCAACATTTTAAATTTTAATAATATGTTTTTTTTTTCCGTCATAGGAGGGAAGAGATCTTACATAAACAGTAAACACTTTGGATTTTACAGCAGTTTGTTACGGTCAACTTTCGGTTAGCTACTACGGTCAGCAACTACTGTCAGCTTTTTTTCAACTAGCGGTCAACTTTCCGAATTTCACTAAAATTTATAAGAGCGTATAGAGAAAACTTTGAACGAAAACGTATATTCAAAGTCTAAAAGACATTATGATACTTTTGCAATATACCTTAATTTTATTTAAGATTTATTTATCTATTTATTTATTTGTTTGTTTTATTTTATTATTTATTTATTATTTATTTATTATTATTTATTTTATTATTTATTTATTATTATTATTATTTTTTTTTTTTGGGGGGGGGGGACTCTACAGGAGAAATTGCAGCAAATAAATGGCTTTTCTTTCAATTTAAAAGAAAATAAGTATCTAAAGCATAATACATTCTGTGCATGAATTATCTCTTAGACTGAATTACTATTAAACTTTATATTGGCAAATGAGCGGCACAGCCTGCAGACAAAATCAAAAATTAGTCTTTGTTTATTTTTTTTTTTTCATAAAAACAATAACAAATAAAATAAAATTTTATCTTCAGATGTCGTTTTTACGGCATAAAATTAACTTTTTTTTTTTTTTTTTACATTGAGCTTTATATTTCTCTGTGATGAAAATCATGCGCATTCATCATGGAAAATAACGTTTATAAATCATAATTTTTATTAATAATATTAATAATTGGTTTGTACAGCGTGATTTTGTATAGGAAACTATAGAAGAAAGCTTTGTAATAGCTACAACATATCAGTTTTTTTTTTTTTTTTTTTACACGAATAGCTTTTGAGAAATAATTTTCAATATGAACATTTCATTATTTCAACTTTATATAATAATAAGTAAAAGCAGCCTACATTTAGTTTATTGTGAGACAAACTGCGTGTGTGTTTGTGTTTTCTATTTAAAGGAAATTAACAACGCACGTGTCCTAGACTTAAAAGCCCTTTGTGGAGGTCTTTATAAAATAACCTATCTGCATTTAAATAAAATAGATAAAAAAGTTGCCATTTTTAATTTTTTTTTTTAACTGGATATATTTGATAGAATGTTTTAATAAAGTTTTTTAGTAGATTTCTATGATTAAATTAGATCAATTTTTTTAAATAGAAAAAAGTGTGCTATAAAACCGCGAAAGGTACCTGCTATAACACCATTTTTATGAATACATGAAGTTTGATTATTACGGATTTTTTATAATTAGACAAACAGTACGTTAATTAAAATGAACGAGTATGTATTTATGCACCTGTGTTTAACAGTGTAATACATACAAATTTAAAGACTTATATACCCAGTCTTGTATCTAAAACTCTGCATAATATTCCGCTTTTTTCTTCTTAAAGTATTACAAGGTTTAGTTCTGAATACTCACATTTTAGAAAAATTGGAATGCATTAAAATGTTCTTTGAAAATATTCAATTCAAATGTTCATCAAATTTAACATGTTCATTCGTCATCTGCTTTTTAGTTCATCGATGTTATTAAATCAAAATATAATGTAATTTAATATATATATATATATATATATATATATATATATATATATATATATATATATTTTAAATTTACAACGTAGACCTTATTAGTCTAAAAAATATTTATACCTAGTACATTTAAAAGATGAAAAATGGAATTAAAATTTAACAATATGTCATATATAGTTCCTATATACACTTTCAAGAATTGAGTGATAAGATGATTTTTCAATTTATGTAATACATTTTAGCTTTTAATCCAGTGTTAAAAGCAAAATGAAATTGTTAGGAAAATTGTAATTTTACAAATTATTTCAAAAATGGTAAGAATAAGGCAGTTAAAGAAACCACAAAAAGTATTAATTTTTGAATGAAAGTCAAAAATATTTTAATACGTCATATTGCAAATAAATAAATGTTAACGAAATATTTGTAAAAGGGTTTTTAGCAAGATATAAAATTTTTTAGTCGTTTAAACTGGAAATTTGGTTTTAGGCGGTCATGTTGCTCATTCAAGCGAGATGACCGTGAATAAAAAAGTCATTGCTTATAAAATCGGTTTGTATTACATTTAGAACATAAAAGATATTTAGAAAAAGTGTTTAGCAGCATAATTTCTTTAAATACTGTACAGCAACTATTAAACGAAGCAGTTTTAAATGACAGAAAAAATGAAAAAATTCCATTCTTAGTAAAGAGTATTAGGAAAGCAAGACCTCAGATGGCTAAAAAAATTAAAAAATGATTAGTTAATTATTGGGCTAAACTGGTCCTCTGTGATGAGTCAAGTTTAACTTATTTCGAGGTAAAGAAAACAAGCATATCTGACAACGAAAATATGACCGAATTAATAAAAATCGTACTTTTAAAATAGTGACACATTCTCCGTACATTATGGTACGGAAGTGCATAACTTTTCAAACAGTCGGGCAAATTTTTATGCTCAAAGGATCAAAGAACTCGAAATAAAACGCAATCTTCATAAAAGTGGTTCCTGGCCGAATATTTTGGAGGTATCTTGGACGTTTTCGCAAACAACATTTTAAGATGATAATGTACCTTACTACACGGCATCTGTGGTAAGTTTATTCACCTCAAATTGTCAAAATTCCCCGTCCATTCCCATGAGAACCTATAATTCTGTAAGTAACAATATTTTTTTTCACTTTAAGTTAAATTCCACAAAGGATATATTAGTAGAATTTCTTCTTTACCAGACATGGAAATAGTCCTAATCGCGATCCACTCGAAAATGTTTCATCTATAAAAAGGCGGGAGAGAGGAGAGATGATTCGAAATTTGCAGCTTACAACTCTGCCAGAACTGAAAAAAAAAATATTTGTGATATTTGTCGCATTGAAATTTCTGAGATTTATATTAAAACACTGTATAAAACTATGCCATTGCGCATTAAAACAGCAATTTCATATAAAGGTGGAATTAACCCAATCCAGAATACATATTTTTAATAAAAAATTGCATAGATCTAACAAATAAATAGTCTTATTTCATATATTAAAATATAACTTGTTTATTTCCTATAATAAATCATAATAGAATACAAAGTGTATGGTTATTGCATTATGTTCAAAAGGAAAGTTTTATGCAGATTTTTATAAAGTACTTCGTGGAGTGCAATAAAGAGAATTATTAAATCGAAAACTTACATAGGTATCATTTCACCCCTTTGGTATTATGGAAACAAGACAGTTTTTTTTTTTCAAACATTAGCTTTAAAGTAATTACAAATAAAAAAGGTAAAAGTCATTTTTTTCTGTAGTGCGCCTTTTTTTTCGCTTAGTGTATATATATATATATATATATATATATATATATATATATATACATATATATTTAAAGAGCTAAAGAATTTTAAATTTACAACGTAGACCTTATTGATCTAAAAAATAATCATGTACCTAGTATTACATTCTAAAGATGTTTAATGGAATTAAAATTTAACAATATATTATATATAGTTCCTATATATTTAAAAGAGTAAAATCCGCTGTAAAAGGCACGTTAAAAATATTTAAAAGAATTTTAAAAGGTTAGAAAACAGTTAGACACCATGTTTCGTGCTTATTTACTAGCACATCATCAGGTCTCGTCAGTTAATGAAAGCCACCGAGCTTTATCTTGTTGTTCTAAGAAAGGCTGCCATAGGGTTGCTAAGTCTTTACTCTGATTCTCGTTGATGCATTTATCGCCAAATTTCCAAATCATGATCTTTTCGTATATGTCTAATGTGTATTCGGTGTGGGGGGTTGCTAGAATTTTACTTTCCTCCCACTTTGGCTGGGCTTCTTTATTATCGAGTAAAAGTTGCTTTAATGCCGTGTTTCCGTACAATGATTTAATGGAATGCTTATGTTCTTTAATCCTTTTACTCAAATTGCGCTTTGTTTTGCCAATATAATAAGATGGTATATTATTGATTGAGATGGGGATTGCATATACGCCGCCAACTTTTGTTTTTTTGTCGCGATCGGATATTATCAGATTTTTCAATGTTGAGGTTTTAAATGCAATATTATATCCAATATTTTTAAATTGTCGTATTACGGGATGGAAACCTTTATTAAATGAGATTGCGCCAATAAATCTACTAGTTTCGTTTCTAGTTTTTAGATTCGTATTGTTAAGCCGGTTTATTATTCTGCGTTTCAACTTATTAAATATTGTGATATTGTAACCTTGATTAAGCATAGTCTTTTTAATTAAGTTTAATTCTTTATCTGAGGAGGATTTATAGGTGCAATGTGTGAAGGCTCTATTAATTAATGGTGTAATGGCGTTGAAAAGTAGTTGTTTAGATGTGTAAGAGTTAACAGGTGCTATGGTGAGGGGGGGATGTTGGTTTGTGATAAACTTCAGTCCAGATAGTACTATTATCATGATTTCTATGTATCAATACATCGAGGAACGGTATGGCTAACAGCCATACCGTTCGATAATAAAGAAGCCCAGCCAAAGTGGGAGGAAAGTAAAATTCTATTAACCCCCCACACCGAATACACATTAGACATATACGAAAAGATCATGATTTGGAAATTTGGCGATAAATGCATCAACGAGAATCAGAGTAAAGACTTAGCAACCCTATGGCAGCCTTTCTTAGAACAACAAGATAAAGCTCGGTGGCTTTCTTTAACTGACGAGACCTGATGATGTGCTAGTAAATAAGCACGAAACATGTTGTCTAACTGTATTCTAACCTTTTAAAATTCTTTTAAATATTTTTAACGTGCCTTTTACAGCGGATTTTACTCTTTTAAATAGTTATTTCGCACGTGGTTTTTAATTATTTAGTAGTTCCTATATATTTTCGAGAATTCTGTGATAGGTGATATTTTAATTTATGTTTACAAATGTTTCGATTCGTTTCAGGTACATCAGTAACTTGATAAAATCTATAACTTAATCTTTGCTTTAAATATTTGGGAGTCAAAAATTGATCATTGCTTTAATTTATACTTTTTACATATAATATGTTATCGTTAATTTAATATTTTTAATTGATATTTTACTTATTACATTATAAGTTTTAATTTATACTTTTAAATTTATTTTATTTTTATTTATATATTTACAGATTGACTGAATATAGTAGTTTAAATCAAAATATTTCACCTTCGTTATGCAATAAAATGTTCTGTATTTTGAAAAGAAAAGAGTAATATTTATAGCAATAAAAATGTAAATATTCTAAAATAACTTAATGTATGTTACACAATATAAGTACTGTAAAATAATACACGTTTTACATCGATGCAAATTTAACAATTTCTATTTCTACAACACTTGTGAGTGAGACAAGTGTAAATTTGCATAATTAATATCTATACATTAAAAGTGTATATTTTATGTGTCTTAAAGGAAAATAAGTATGAAAGAGTTTAATGTGTAATAACGATATATTAGAGGACGCAGCATATGCTAAAATGCTAATGTAAGGAAATCTGTTTACACCAGAATTTGCTTTGATCGGAAATATATGCAATTAAGGAAGCTACGTTTTCTCAAGGGAATTATCTAAACTGATATTAAACGTATATATCAACTCTCAGCTTCAAAGAAAAGTAACTAAGATATTTTCTATTCAACGTGATATTTCACATTAAAATTTATTGAGAATTCACAGGGGAAACTTTTAGTCTTCCACGCATTAAAACCTTTGTTACAGAAATATAATTGATGAAGTGTAAAATATTTAAATATGATGGGAAATTAAATGATGTTATCAATTACAGAAACCTGTAATCAGTAATTTTGTTTTATAGTGTAACATTTTTTTATTCTTGGAGATATAATAATGCAAATTTTAATTATTCCAATAATTTCACGTAACATGTTAATTAAATATGTTAATTAATGAACACATTATGTCACAATAATGTCATGTTATGTTAATTAATGTACTGTATTTTATCTAAAGCACTGTTCACCCAGTAGCCCACTAGTGGTGACTAATTGTAATTATCTAAAAATAAATCTTTTTAAAGTTAAATTTAGAAACATTAATTATGTAAAATATATGAATAAATGTTAAAGTTTTCGAATTTCAAAAAACAATTTAGAAATATTCTAGACGAATTTACACTAGATAATGATAACGATTTCTTCTTTTGGTAAAAAAAAAGTTTTATTTTTCTCCTTTTTTTTTATGAATGTATACTTTGCTAAATGGAAGTCTTAAATTTATGTATATATATATATATATATATATATATATATATATATAGATATATATATAGATATATAGATATATAGATATATATCCATGTTACCCTATGTTTAAAAAAAAAACAGACAAAGAAGATATTTAATGTCTTGATAATATGAAATTTAATTTATATGAAATTGAGAAACAAACATAAAAATTTTACTTTTATATAATATTTATATTTTACATTATTTCTTTAAAAATACAGTGAAATAGAATAAATTAGTTTCCTCATTCAATCCACTTTGAAATTGTGTACCTTATTATTAATGGTGGATATTTTTAAACAAAATAAAAATAGATGTATAAATACCAACGTGAAGTATACAAAAATTAGATAAAGCAAATAATAATAATAATAGTAATTTTTATAATAAACCTTATTTAAAATTAAGACAACCTTATTTGTATCGAAAAACTCTAAAATATTTAATCTAAATTGTACGTCATTTATTTCAACTGAATCTCTTAAGAGAAATATATCTAAGAAAGAAGAAAAGCTAATATTTACACTCAAAATCAATCTCGCGGTTGCCTTTTATTTAAGATTCTTCTAAAAGTATTAAATCTTAAGCATATAGTTTATTTAAAGAAAATATTTTTAACATGAAGGATCATTAAGTGTTATGTATATAAAAGATATTTCCAGATTTTTTTTTTTTTTTTTTTTTTTTTTTTTTTAGGGAAAATGTAATATTTTTGTTAATTTCTCTTACCTTTTTAAATTTGGTATTTGAACAGCACTTACGTTTATTGAAACTGCGCATGTAAAGGAGGCTTATCGGCAATGCACTTATGAAAAAATATCTTAATCCATTTTTCTTGATATTTAAAAAATAATTTTGAAAATGTCAGGATAGAAATAGAGATACAGAAATCGCAATGGTAATACAATTTGTTTTTAATATTACCGATAAAATGTCTAATATTGTATAAATAAAAACGCAGTAATCTATTTTTTTTTTTTTTTTTTTTTTTTTTTTTAATTAAGGGAAAAAGTTATTTTAAAAAATTAAGTAAAATAAGCGTTTGGCATACAAATGGGTAAGTAATTTGAAGAATTAAGCTAAAAAGTTGTACTCAAAATATTTTAATTTTTCAGGAAATGAAAAATTCCATCAAAATGGAAATTATCTTAAATTCTCGATGGAAAATATATCAATGTTTAAATCTACATTAATAATAGGTTATATAAATTGCTTAATAAATAGATTAATAAATATATGAGTAAACGTATAAAAAAAAAATTTAATACAATCTTACAAAAAAAATATGCAGTACTTTCGTGTTTGAAAAGTAATTTGAAATTTTCAAAATAGGAATAATACTTATAATGTAACGAATACTTATAATGTAAAATTACTATTATTGTTATTTAAAAGCAATATAATTAGACAGAACAAAAAATAACCTGACAATTTAAATTACCCCCCCTCCCCCTCTTCTCAAAAAAACTATTTAACTTTAAAAAATTGTATAACAAAAATTAAGCTCTTTTTTTTTAATTGTGTGTGTGTATGCAAGATTTTAATAACATCATATTTATCTTAAAATATGTATTCATATTTTTTTTCTTTAATACTGCTCTGCTACACAGTTGTTACTTAATTTAATATTAAGAAAATAACAGTAATTCACACTTTAAGAATTATTAAATAATTTACTAACATGTATCGCAGCTTCTCAATGCAGTTCGAAAAGTTTTTAACTATTAAATCAACTTATTAAATTAAACTAACAGACACACAAGTGTTTGTATTTTTAAATTAATTCAGTACTTGGCAGAAATAATTTAATTTAATAAATATTCTGAAATATACATTTTCATAATGTAAATACAATTTTTGAAGTTTATTTGCGAAGTACATATCAATACATGTGAGGTAAACATAAATTAGTTTCCTCTTGATAGGTTTTACTCAATAAATTAGATTCCTCTAGATAGGCTTTACTCAATAAATTAACAACATTGAAATTTTTCCTCAATTACTAGCTTTAAAAACGTTCTTCCTAAGCAAATATTTCTTTTACAATAATCATTCGTTACAAATTATTTGTTTATTAAATGTAATTTTTATGCAATTA
The DNA here is from genome assembly GCA_963930645.1 of Salticus scenicus. Taxonomy (NCBI): domain Eukaryota; kingdom Metazoa; phylum Arthropoda; class Arachnida; order Araneae; family Salticidae; genus Salticus; species Salticus scenicus. Next base: position 259,951,700 of record OZ005655.1, read on the forward strand.
TCAACTTTTCAATATTTATGAAACACAAAAATTGACATGTAATAGAGTTTTGTAACACGAAATAATTTATTTTAGTTTTAAATAGGTTCTATTACGAAACCGTATTATTATTTAGAATTAAGACACTTTTCATGCTTAAAATATTTTTATAAGGTAAATTACCATTAAAAATAAATATAAAATCAATCCAATTAATTCTTTATAAAATTATGATAAGAAATAATAGATCGTTTCATTCAATATACTACTTGAATGAAAATGTTATGAATAGTAGAAATAATTAAAATAATAATAATAATAATAAAATAATAAATAAATAAATAAATAAATACTGACTTAAAATTAAACGTAAATACATTTTGGGATTAAATAAACAAAAAATACAAATAATTTTATTCCTGTATTTGGATGAAAGGAAATTAAACCTTAGCATAATTGCCCTGCTTGGCATGAAAATTGCCACTGACACCATTTCAGCATATTCTTATGTACAATGACCCCCTGAATCTGAATATGACGCCCATTTTGCTCTAAAACCTACCCATTTTTTAGGAATGGCCCTCCATTTTTATCATTTTTTGGTGATTTTATGGCTATAAATTTGATTTTCTGGAGGGAGGAGGATTATCCTAACCGTAAAATATCTTCTGAAGGGCTACAGAGTTGGAAAATTCTAAAACATGGACACTTGCGACAAGGGAATTTTTTTTTCTTTTGGATTTGCCACTGAGATTATGCATTACTTATCTTATGTATCTATATATATTTTATTTTTATCTGTTATTAATATTGTTTTTTAAACTTTATATTTTTTGTTTTTAGTTGTTAAACTAATCATTTTCCATTCTTCAAATCAAATTCATGGTCATAAAATTATCGAACAGGGAAAGAAATTGAGGGAAGGGTGGTGTATCTAGAGAATGGTGGGTGACTGGGCAAAATTGGGAGTCCTATTCGGATTCAGGAGGTTATTATACATAAGAATCAGCAAGAATTGTATCAAATTTCAAAAAAAAAAAAAAAAAAAAAAAAAAAAAGAAAAGAAAAGAAAATTGACAGAGCATTGTTATCTGTGCTTTATCGGTCTTTTTTTTTTTTTTTTATCATAAATCAAACCTCTAACATAAGAATTTTATAAACGTTTTAATCAGTAACTAGCTTCACAAGCATTAATGCTGTAGGCAAAAGCAAATAATTTTTTTTTTTCTTTTTTCTTTTCTTTCTTTTTTTCTTTTTTTTTATTATTTCAAGCTTTTAAAATAAGCAAAAACAAAGTATACAATACAAGAAAAAAGCCATTTTAGGAATTTAAACGTAAAACATAACTTTATTAAACACGTAAATTCGGTAACAAAAGTCTCCGAACACTAGCAAAAATTCCTATATAAAAAAAGTAGAGTTAATCCTGTTTTGTTAAATAAATCCTTGCCGAATCATGTTCTTTATCAGTCTAAGAATAGGATTCGACAAGGATCTATTTAACAAAATGGTATTAACTCTACTTTCTTTATATAGGAATTTTTGCTAGTGTTCGGATACTTTTGTTACCGACTGGATATCAGAGCACATCATTTGCTTTTTGCATAATAACATGTTACATATATATTTTTCAAATTTGTAAAACTATCACTATTTGTTATTTGATTTCGTTTCGTAAGGATAATATAACAAAGAAAGCTTGAAACAAACACACATTAGGTCCAAATTCAGCTTATCAGTTGAGTTATAAGCAGAGGTTTCACTTTCTCCACTTCACCCTAATTAAAAAAAAATGTAATCATTCAATTATAAATAATTACTTTATGAGAAATCTGAAACTTATTTACCATTTTTCTTAAATAATTGTAAATATTTGTCTATAAAAGAAAATGTTCAATTTCAGCGAATAAACGTGCAGTTTTTACATAAAGTAAAGAAAAATTTGAATGCAAATGCTTAAACTTGAAATTTATTTTCGATAAATTTATTAGATTTTGGAAAGTTTCTTGATAAATAAACTTATAATAATAAATAATAATAATTAAGCACTGGTAAATCGTGCAGATACTTCTGACTCTAAGGATAAAATAATTAGTTTAATAAGAATATTTAATTATTTAAACAGTAAACATTTTAAAATAGGTAAAATTAAAATTTATATTTTTAAAACACTGAATAACAACTAAAAATTATATTTGTAATAAGCTGATGGAGAAAAATGCCAATGGATTTCCTATAATGCCATGAAAGAAATATATTGAAACTTATAAATTATTGCTTAGTTTTCTCTAAGATGCTTACGATATCGTAGTGGGGAAAGAAAGAAATAAAGTTTTATAATAAACCATAATAAAGTCTCATTTTAATATTTGTGTTTCTTAAGATATATCATCGTTCGAAATGATATGCATTTCTTTAAACTAAGGATTCTTTACGTACACCATTTGATGCAAATTTCATAAATAAATTGCTCCAGTAGATTAAGAATTGAGACTGAATATTTGATTTTAAGCATTGTACTTATATCATAAAAGCGATATAAAATGTAAAAACTTTTGTAATAAAAGTTTGAAATTTGTTTTTGATGTACTGTGGAGCATGATTAGTTCGGGAAGATTGAATAATGATTAACTTTACGTCAGTTTTACAACATTTTAATACATTTAAAAAATGAACTAGGCCTACCTAAAATATTAAGTGATGTATTTATGCACTATACATTTTTAAATATATAGTTATAAACTTTATACTTAAAAGTTTTTTAATTTACGTTGTACTAAAGGAAAATTATACTGTTAATAAATCTCATTTTAAGAATTGTATAAGTGAATAGCAAAATCCCATCTTAAGAATAGTATAAGTTAATAGCAATAATAAGAAACATTAATTTTTAATTGCTTAGAAATGTTTTACCTTAGTTGTTCTTTAAGAAAATATGCAAAGCAGTTTCCTTTAATTTAAAAGAATTAAGTCACTTAAAAGAAATGCGTGACCTGACACATTTTCAGTTCTTTCATTTCTAATTTTGGTTTATTTTTTTCTATTTAGCAAAAGTAACTAATGCTTGTGTAATTTTTTCAAACCATTAATTCACAGTGGAATTTTGTGTAAGAACAAGTTTGCGTGCTAAACTGACACCGAGAAAATTTGAAAAAGTTGAATTTTCGTGACAAGTGCTAAATATTCCTAGTACTTTATCCCTTACTTATTTAATGAAACTTATATTTTAAAACTTCAATCAAATGTAGGTTTTATTTTTTTTCGGTTAATTAATTAACACGTTGAGCACCACTCAAACTCTTAAAATCCACTAAAATTCCATAATGATTCCTCCTGTAATAAATAAAAATTAAGCAAATTTTTAATAAATTTTCAGTCATTAAATGTAATATTTTTAATTTTATATCCTAATTTATATCCGCCAACGATGGTTGATGCGATTTTATATCATGTTTGACACTGTCAGCCACCGATGGCTGTAAGAACGCTCTACGTTTTAATTTATTATTGGTACTGCTTTTACTTTCGGGTTAAATCTTTCACTGAAATGTCTGAAGTATAACATGTTCTGCACACTCCTAAACATTCAAGATTTTTCCTTCAGTACTTTTACAGATATATGACAAAATGTCTGGAATCTAGAATGGCTGACATAGCGCTCAACGTGTTAAAGATAGTTTCTACACATTTCCATTAAATAAACTAAATATAATATAATATAATAAATATATTTAATTTTATTTTAGAAGTTTTAGATATACACTGAAAAAAAAGTATTACGCATTAAATTGTTGAATAATAAATAAAATACTTTATTTATTTTACAAAACCAAACACACACACACACACACACACACACACAAAAAAAAAAAAAAAAAGAGGAAGAAAGAAAATGAAAGAAAATTTAATATTATATTTTTTTTCAATAAAATAAATTAAAATAAAAAGTTTTAGCTTAAAGGACACATAAAAAAAATATTATGGTTTCTAAATATGTAGACCAATATTTATCGGCCTTAACAGTATAAGTAAAAGCCAACTGACTACGCTAGGATCTTCTAAAGATTTCTTATTATGCGGTCCTAGTACTTATTTACTACAGTTTCAGTGGAAACCACGGAAAGCTACGAACAGCTTAAAAAACAAGTTTGACGTGGGATCGAACTAGTCGATAATTAATGAGAGCTTAGAAAATGGTAAATAAAATTACGATTTAAAAATTATAGAAAAAAAATATATTAAAATATTAAATATTTTTGTATTTATATTTATTTTATGAGAAATTTATAGGAAAATAAAACACGCGATTTTTTTTCAATAAAATGTAATTGGACTGAACTTAATATTTCTGTTTGAATGAGTAAAATGTGAATAATATTAAATCATGAGCATCAGGATGCAGTAAACTTTGAATATAATACCGAGTTTCATAGTTGACTGGACGCTGTGAAATGCAAATTAAAAGGAACATATTTTATTTACTTTTAATTAGAATTACTTCATGAATCACATTATGCAAGTATACTTACACGTTTCAGTTAAAAACTATTTGTATTAATTTTTAGCGTAAAATTGCTTAGATTATGCTGAAAAATTTAAAATTGTAATTTAAATTGTACTTTATAATATTTAGTATGATTTAGTGATATTATTGTTGTTACTTTTATAAGTAAATTAAAAAAATTCTTTCTAAAAAAAAAAATAATAAAAAATAAACAAAAAAATAAAAAATAAAGTTAATATTATGATTAAAAACACTTAAAAAAATTCTGCATTTAAAAGTATTTATGCTTCTATAACTTAAATAGTTATTGTTATTTGTTTTTTTAGCTTGTTCCTTGAAAAAATAATTACAGGGATGCCAAGGCGACATTTTTTTTATATATTCTTCTCGTACCAATACTTAAAAAAACTTATAATATATTTTCGAAGGTAAATCTGCACTTTGCCTGCATAAATTTATTATAAATTTTATGTAATGGGAATAGTGTGGTACAAAACAATGAAAAAAAGAAATCGCCCACGGCAACCCTGAAATTGCGTTTTTAAACGTTTCCAATAATTTTTAAGATTGTACATATTAAAATTAAAAGCTTTTTTTTTTTAAACTTGAAAAACCAAAAAATAAAGTTATGCATTTTTTTTTTAAACTACATATTAGATAATAATAAATTAAGTAGTAGAAATAAAAAATACATGTGTAAGAAAACAGGGTGCTTTATATATATGTACCAGAACAACTCGGAGCCGTCCGACTGACGACATGAAAATAAAAAGTTCCCACTGTCGTTAGTGTGAATAAGTGCGCTTTAGAGGTTCATACACCTTGATTTAATAGTTTAAAAATCTCCATAACGCACAGAAAAAACTCGAAAATGTAAATTCACAATTAACTTAGACTATAATAAAAGAAAAATTATCACAAATGAATAGAAATGAGTAGAATTGGAAATGGGCATCATGTTACCTCAGCGGGAAGCCATTGCTTGAGAAAATGTTTTACCTTCATCAGTAGATTGCAATTTTCGCGCTCTCCTGGAGTTTAGAAGCCATAAGAAGCTATATAAAAGTCCTCTATGTGCCCTTCTTTCTGTATTGAAACGGGAAACATCAAATTGTAGGGTAACATTAAATGAACGGTGATGAATATTCCTGGAAATGGTGAATTCCGGTGATTAGTATCGTTTAATTGTTAGAAATGTCGTGTGCAAAATGAAATTTTGCTTATATTGTTTTGCTTATATATAACATTCGCAGGGGTGAAACTATTCAATAAAATATTATGCGATATCTCGAAAATTTTAAATATAAAAATTTTTTTTTAGAACTTTAGCTAAGAAATAAATTTACTGAGAAAAACAGAATTATATATCAAATTGAACTGATCCTAAGCCTATTTTAGATTATTTTAATAATACATTAAACTTTATTATCTTACGCTATTGAACTTAAGACTTGAAATGCAATCTATCATTATAGTATTGAAATGCAGGGTAAGAGAAAGTCGTGTGAGTGACACACCAGATTATTTACATATAAAATAATAACAAAATTATCCAGGAAAAAATAACTTTCTCGTACATCCAAAAGAAAATTAATAATTTGTGCCCCTTTACAACCGTACAATCCTTCTGTTTCCTTAGATGAAATGAAAAAATTCAATAGTAGATTGATAAAAATTCATTATGTATTCTGGAAAGACACATTTGCGTAAAATATGATTTAGTTTAATATATAAGCGCAAATTTTAGTTTTTTTTTTCTTGGGAGGGGGGGGGGCTGCATAAGTCATACGACACGATTAGTCAAAAATTTAAGAACAAATTGAATATATGCATACAGTGTAAGTGCTCTAGTGATTCACACTTTTAGAGAAATGTCTAATGTTTTTAATGTTTTAGGCATCAGAATCTACTTTTGGAAATTTTAAGTTGTTAATATATGTGTTAACAAAAACTTTCAGAAACACATACATGTTAAAATATATTCATTTGGTAATTATATATATATATAATGAGTTTTTGTCTGACACCCACTCAATGTTCCAGTAATTGACACTGCCAATTTTCAATTTTACCAGGAATTAGCATCCTATGCTCCAGTGTTTGACACTGCTAGTCTTTCATTTTACCAGTTATTGACACCCTAAGATTCAGTGTTTGACATTTAATATTAAAATTCTTATATGTAAATCATTTGCTTTTATTTTTTGCTTATTTATTAATTATTTTGGGGAAATATGTCAATTACTGGAGGACCTACCCTATATACATACATACATACATACATATATATATATATATATATATGGATTTTTGTCTTTACTTGAAAGACATAAAAAATATCAAAAAATTACGATAATTGTTGAAAATGCTCTCCTCTTTTTGGGCGACAGAGCTCTGTAATATTAACCATAATTTCATCCGCTATTTATCGGCCACATTACCTACTTCATTGAATTGATCATTTTTTTATGACACTTTATTGTTGACTTGTTCGTCAATGGTACACCCAAAAATTCTGTTTGAATATCATTTTAAACTTTGCAGTAAGAGTTTTTTAAACTATATCCACAGAAATTGAAATTTTGGTGAACTTAGAGCATTTTCGGACTTCAAACGTTTAATACATGAACCATTAGAGACCACGAAACGTATATTCCAGTGAGTTTAATCAACTTTCATTTTTACGAAAAGAAACCAATGTTGCCAGTCGTGCGATTTCGAATTCCCTAACACTTTATTGTAATTCATTTGAACTTTTACGCGATATATGCTCCAGTTATTTATTACCAGTTCCTATTATATTACTTTTATATGATAATTTTTATAAATCCTATTACATGCAACATATAGCACTAGTAGTCAGTGGAGGAAATGTCAGACGAGCGAGCTGCTGAAGGAACCAGTAACGTCATCTATCGCAACCCCTAACTCTACTACACTAGTTTTCTTATATAATGCAGACATAATCTGGTAATAATATGCCCTTAATGTATAACTTTCACAGAACCTTCTAAATAATGATTAATTTTTATTTTAATAACAATTAAATTTTTACATTATAAATTAAATTGTTTATAATGTATCTCATATTTATTTTTAAAGTGCTGTTAAAAACTTATTTCTTTGAATGATAATAAGAAATCACCTGTTGCGCAGAATGTAAATCCATACAACATTTTATGCGGGATTGTTTGTTCTAAATCTAAAAGTTTATTGAAACAATCCATGCATATCTAGAAAGTACACGGATGAAGAGTTTGACTAGGATTTTCTTTCCGAGTTCTTAGAAAGCAGCGAAGTAAGAAACCGTAATCTGGAATTTAATAAAGGAAGACGTAAATGATAATAATTCTTAATACTGTAAAGTCTTTTCGTATTTGAAATATTATACTACTAAGGAACTTGGGATAAATTTTAAGAGTTTGCAAATGTTTAATGAGTAAACAGTAATATGTTCATCCGAATAAATGATACAATGAATTAGTCTTATCACTAGTATTTGCATTTTTTGTTAATTAGTTAAAATGATAGTACTCAAAGGAATACGTTATTAGAGAATTTTTTTAAGTGGAAACGTTTAATTAAAATACGCATAATGAAGAACTATACTTAATAATCTGGTATGTCACTTACACAACTTTCTCTTACATTGAAATTTAATGGATGGGAGATAGTATGGATTGGAAATTAAGGGTTAAGATAACGAGTACTGTTATGTAAACCTATGTTAAAACAATTCAACTTAGGCTTCGTAACAGCTTTCAAATAATTCAGCTCGTCAAATAATTCTATGTGAAGGGGGGGGGACGCTACCGCCCTCTACAACACCCATTTAACTTTTGTACCTATATTTTTAGATAATTCAAATCTGTTATTAAGTTTAAATGTTCATTTAAATTATCCAGACAAATTTCACACTCATCATTCCTTGAAACTTATCAATCTTGAACAAACTTTTCTAGTAACAAACGTATTCACTTCAAAATGCATCGCCTGAAATTATTTGTTTTTAATTTACCCAAACAGTCACAGGCAGATATCAAAGTATAAAGTTTGACTTCGGTATTCAGGAAGCCCCAAAACGTATAAACATACAAGAAACTAAATTATGAATATTTAGCTTAAACAAATACATCATTTTTCATATGGATTAGATGAATTAATTTCAATTCCTGAGCAGCTTTCCTGGACATGTTAAAACATTATATGATAAAGTATATGATAGTAGGCACTTCCACTGTCAAATAAAAAAGAATGTTATGGATTAAATATTGGCAGCTTTGTATATCTTCTGAAAGTTATGTACACATCACATGGTGCACATAAATATAAACAGAATAAATATACACAGAAATGCACTCACTCAATTTTCAAGTATTGACACATTATAATCTAGTTCATTTGTGTAGCCCTGTAAACGAACAGTGAATGATTTCCCTACCATATTCTACATGAGGAATGTTTTTACGTATATAAAAAATATATAATCGTTTCATTTGGTTTAGTGCAGTCTATAGATGTTAAACTGTATACTTACCTACAATTTCTCCCATAGACGCAATGTAGTTGAATTCTCTTGATTGTCCCTGTACACGAACCATTTGCTTCATCTCAACGAAAAGCTTAGTGTAGCATCCCTATATGATGCACATATAGAATACTGAGTTTGAATTTCCTGTTTTTGTTTGTTCTTGAGATATACTGATGAGAGAAACACAGACATACAGGCAGACAAAGCGCTAAAAAAATGATTTTCGGTGTCAGGGGACGTGAAAACGTGTAAATATAACAAAACCTTAATTTCGAAAATTTGATCCCAATACAATAGTTCCTCTACCACATATATGGGTAAGATAAAGTAGTAACCACACTTTTCTTTAATTTAACCTATTTCAATTTGAGTAGTTCGTATTGAATTATATTGGAAGTCTTCATCACACACAAAATATAATACTGCGCTGGAAAAAAAAAATCACCCTCTAACACCATTTTTGCTGATTCTTATGTAAAATGAACTTCTGAATCCGAATATGACTACCATTTTGCCCAGTCATTCCCCGTTTTCTCGGGGCACCACCCCCCTCCCCAAATTTTTATCACTGTCCCGTACTTTTATGTCCGTGAATTTGATCTGGAGAATGAAAAAGATTTAATTTAACTCTTAAAAACAAAAATATATATAATGTTTAATAAATAACATTAATAAAAGATTAAAAATAATATATATAAGAATTAAATACATACCAGGTAAAAAAAAAAAAATCAGCCAAAACGCTGCAGGTATATTGCAGGTATTTTGGACTTTCTATAAAATTTACAAGTATTTTAAAGATTTCCACAGGTGTTTTGAAGGGAAATAAAAACAGTGGGTTTCCTTCTAAAAATATACTGTTTTTTAAACGTTTCACACAGGTTTATTTCAGAAAGCTCGACATATCTACACGTTTCCTGCAGGAAAGTCTGAAATACCTGTAGGTTTCCTGAAAAAATCTCTACAGGTTTTTGCTGATTTTTTTTTTTTTTTTTTTTTTTACCTGGGATAATTTAAGTGGCAAATACCCCACCTCCCTTTAATTTTCCCCTTAACGCAGATGTTCATGTTTTAGAATTTACCAACTCTGTAGCCCATCAGAAGATATTTAACAGTTAAAATAATCCTTTCCCTTCCTAAAATTCAAATTCATAGCCATAAAATTACCATAAAGTGATAAATATAGGGGGACGTCCCTAAAAACCGGTTGATATTAGGGCAAAATGGGCTTCCTATTCGGATTCAGGAGGTTATTTTACTTAAGAATTTGTAAAAATTGTGTTGGGGGCAATTTTCATGCAGAGCAGTGTAATTAGCAGGTTTATTTCAGGAAATAACGTGTAAATTTCACGTCACACATACTACTGTACATAGCACTATTTCACTTAAGGCATTGAAGTCATAGCTGCTAGAACAATTAGTTCAAGTATTGAAGGTTTAATGTTTGGTGTTTGGTGTTTTCTATTGACGAGAGGCTTGAACTGAACCTAAAACTAGGAAAACGTTAATGACTATTAGTTTCTGTAATGTACGCACATTATTTCAACGAAAAAGAATAGACAAGGAATTTAGATAACTTTAGGATTTCCTGCCATATGCCATCTCTAGAAGAACCAGTATTCCAATTTATATTTCTTGATAAGTAGTATTCCTTAAATTTTATTTATTTTGAAATGAAAACTTGTATTTTATATTAATAGTTCACGAAATTAATAAACATTATGCTAGGATTCTTATTTTGATGAAGCAAAGAAATATGGTACTAATGAATACTGAAAGCTCCGTCTTTATATGACTAGAACAAAAAACCCTCAGAATTAAACATCTACATTTACATTTCAGAGTAGAAAAAATGCATCACATGATTATTTCACTTTAAGTTTTGTAGGGTGGATAAGAATATCACTGATTCCATATCAGTGGGTATGCATATATAATTGTAATATTCTGTCAGAAACTTTTTCTTCCTCCTCACTTTTAATTTTTTAAATTTTATTTTTAATAGTGTTTTTAAATATTTTTAATGTGAATATAAAAAAAAAAAATTCACTTAAAATGTGTTTTTAATTGTTGACTTTAAAAATACATCGAGTTTTTAAATTTTATATAAAGAATTCAATTTAATATTAAGAGACATTCAAAAATAAAAAATATTCTTAAGTAAAAAAAAAAAATGCGACCTTTTTTTTTTTTTTTTTTTTTTTTTTTTAAATTAAATAATGTATATGTATATTAGCTTACTGTATGCTTTGCTTAAAATAAATTTCAGCATCAAATGCGAAATCTTGTAATGATTGCAAGTGTTGCTTGCTTTAATATTTGAAAAAACACACCTACAAGGTAATATAAAAATTCCTTTACATTCAGAAAATAACTAAAATCTAATTTAGAAATAATCATATTAAATTTTGTTATTGTCTAACATTTAAAGTATTTAATTATTTAAAAATACAGTAAAATATATTAATTAATTTCCTATTGAATTTTTTAATTTTCGAAATTATGTATTTTATGTAAAACAGTTTAAAATATTAAAGATAGTAAGCATAACAAAATTACACTATATATATATATAAGCATAGATGTATTATAAATTATTTAACATTAAGAAAATCTTTATAACGATAAATATTTAACTAGTAAACCTAAATTGTAAAGTTGAATAAAAAACGTTTAATAAAGAAGAAATTATAATATTTACACTCACAAGTAATCTTTCAGACGAATTTTTATTTAAGTCTCTTCTAAAATTTTAAAAGCTTAAGCACATATATATTTTAAGAAAATGAGTTTAACATGAAGTATCGTTAAATGTTATGCATACAGAAGATATTTTCAAATTTTTAAATCCTTTTTTTTATGGTAAACGCGAACTGTTCGTTAATTTTTTTCTTTATTAATTTGGTGTTTGAACAGCATTTATTTTTCTTGAAACTGTGCATTTAAAATAAGTATACTAAAAATATTTTAAAGAAAAACAATTTATTCCGTTTGTTTAAATAGTTTAAAGTGATTATTGGATTGTCATTAAGAATTAGAGCTGAACTCACAATAAAAATAAAATTACACTTTTAATATTTCAGATAAAATGTTATAAAAATATAAGAAATAAAAAGATAAAACAGTTCCAGATATTTTAATCATGAATATTTTTGAACGTTGTAATTTCATCGTGAAGACATTGCAAAAACAAAAGTAAAATATTAAACAATAAACAGTTCATTTTTTTAGAGTACTGTAAAGCATAAGTAGTTGGAGATGATTAAAATTTGATAAAATTTACGTCAAGTTTATTAGATTTTGGAAATTATGAAAAGCATTTAGTTTTTTCCAAAACATTTAGTAATTATTTGTCTAATTTATAAACTTTACATATTATATTTTTAAATAAAGTTGTGCTGGATTAAAATGATACAATCACATTATAAGAATAATTTAGGTGAACAGAATTTGATATAAAAACGTGATTTTTTTAATATTAAAATAATTAATTACTTGTTCGTTAATGAAGCATGTAAATCGGTTTTCTTTATTCTAAAATTTTTAAGTAAAATCATTTTAAAATTTGTGTTTATTAGAAGATAATATCGATTGAGTTGTTATGCAATTTTTAGACAAACAATTCCTTATATACATTATTTGAAACATTTTACACAAAGAAAATTATTCCAGTAATTTCAGAATTGAGTCTGGATATTTCATTTTTTAACTTCATACATGCACCCTAAAAGGGCTATAAAAAGTAAAATGTTATATGATACATCTATCTATCTATCTATCTATCTCTATATATATATGTATAATTTTTGAAAATATATTAAGACTTGAACATAAGTTTTTGAAAATATGAAAATCATATTTTAAAAAATTATATTTTTTTGTATAGTTTTTAGTGCTGCCTTTGGCGCCTTTTTTATACAAATACACTTTAATTAATATGTAATTAATATATATATATATATATATTTATGTTTAATGTACTGTATAACATTATTGATTTCTGATGATTGATTAATAATAAATTTTAAGTCATTTTAAAACGTTTAAGAAACATTGGAAACAAACTTAGTTTACACAAAATATTTAGTGATGTATTTATATGCACTATATATTTTTAAATGTGTAATTATACACCGTATATATATATATATATATATATATTTTTTTTTTTTTTTCAATTTAAGTTGGACTTGAGTACAATATTTTTCCTTATAAATCACATTTTAAGAATAATTCAGGTGAATAACATTCGGTACAGAACATGAATTTTTAATTACTCAAAAATATTTTGCTTAATTGTTCTTTAATGAAGTATGCAGAGATAATTCCTTTAAAAAAGTATAAGTCAAATCACTTAAATAAATTGCGTGCCCTGAAACATTTTCAATTCCTTCATTTCTAATTTTGGCTTAAATTTCTTCTACTTGGGGAAAGTGACTTATGTGTGTGTAGTTTTTAAACCATTTGTTCAGAGCGGAATTTTTGTTAGAACAAGCTTGCGTGCTAATCTAACAACAATAATATGTTGGAAAAGTTGAATTTCCGTGACACTAACTTAAAGTTTTATATGTAATGTAAGCGTTAAACTTCCTTGACACTTCCTCAATTATTTTTTTCAATAAAACTCATAATTAAAGTTTAATTAAAAAATTTTTAATATACTGGAAAGAGATAATATAAGATTATCTATGTACTTATAATCTTTAAGGATATATTTAAAACAAAAAGAAAAATATATATTGTTTAACCCTTGCCATTGTTAATATGCTCGAATAGCTATAATAGAATAAATATAATCTTCAATAAAATATACTCGAATAAAAGAAATTTTAATCATAATCTAAAATACGTATTAGGATTTAATATGACAACTATTATCTACCCATATAGATTAAAAATAAATAAAAACAAAATCCTACAAAAAAATTTCTATAGTTTTTTTTCTGACTTATTGAAAAAAATAATTTAATAAAGTAACTCAAATATACAAGAGAAAATTATTTTAAACTGGATAAAATTGAAACATTTTGTTAAAAGAATAGAATAAGTTTATTTAAAAAAACGCGGTTATATTTCCTATCATGTCATAAATATAATTTATATAGACAAAAAATTATTGATAAAAATCATTTCTTCGTTCTCCATACAGTCATATGGATCTGGAATTTTAAAAACGATATACGATGATGACAGCCTAAATTATGCAAGAAATAAAATTTTCACAATGCAGTGAGAAAAAATTCTGTAACTGACATCTAGAATCTAAACTTTGGCTCTATAAAAAATAGTTTCATGACATCCTTATAAATTCTAGTCCACTTTGAAAGCGAGTTCTAGATACCTCTATTAGAATTCTAGAGCATTTGCCTATATTATCGAGGTCAAAGTTATTTAAAAATCTCTGCAAATAAATGTGAGTACAAGAGCCGAGTTTTAGCAATTATAATCTTGACGTATGACATAACTCTTGGAAAACAAGCGAGAATTTCTCGCAATACAAAGGATTCAGAATATTCAAAATATGGTTCCACCATCTAGAAATAAATTGACTAGAAATTTTCGATCACCTCGTCTATTCAACTTATTGGCGTGCCTTATAAGCATAGTAATCTATATTTCTAGTTTAGGGATTTAGAAAATCACCACTTATTTCTTCTAGATGAAAGCTGTATAAATTTTTTCTCAGTGTGATGCATAAGAAAGTCTCATTTCAGTTAGATATGATATGTGACTAAGTTATTCTGACTAATATATTTTAAATATTCTATCTAAATTTTTTTTATAAAAAAATCCAAATAAATTTCTACTAAGTACAAAGAAATAGGGGCGGGTATTGTACTTTAATGCATTCTACTTACATCATAAAATCACTAAAAAAGCACATCCTTAAAACGTGAATTCTGATTCATAGTAGGATATATGAGAAAGAAAATCAAGTATACAGACAAAATTGTAATTTATATGTACGCTGCTGAAAAAATAAAAAATTAAAGGAAATTTAAAGTATTATATAAAATAATGGTATAAACTTTTTTTTTTCTTTTTTCTTTTTTCTTTCTTTCTTTTTCTTTTTTTTTTTTCAGAAAAGAGAAATTTTTGCTCATTTCCAAATCTCGGAGTATACAAATTTCGAGTTAGATGTCAAAAAGGATGGTTTAGCGGCAATGACTGAAATTTGGCATTCAACTTAATGAAAAACAAAGTGAGAAATAATTATCCATATTTAGCAGGGGCGTTGTTTCAATGAGTACGATGTCTCAGCGAAGCTTTTTGACTGATTTAAAAGCTTAAAAAATTGTTCATCAGTTAGAGGGGGACGAACAAACACAGACCAAAGTAGTAGAAGCCACTGGAGTTTTACAAAGTGTGATTTCCTGGATCTGGAACGGTTTTTGAAAACTGAAAATGCAAGCTAAAGATCGTAGACGTGCAAGGGAGACCAATGAAGATTGATATTTAGGGCTAACGGCTCAGAAACAGCTAAACATGAATGCTAATTTATACAGCAACACCCTTGCTAGACTACTGTTACCACAATTTCGACTCAAACTGCCCGAAACTAGCTCCACGCTGTTTCAATAGATCTGAGAATCTCCTCCTTATATCGTGTACGGGTCAGAGCTCCCTTTCAAACAATGTGAAGATCGGTGCGCCCATTAATGGAGATGTCAAAATAGACCACCACCCCCGCCACCAAATCTGACAATTCCGTGCACGGACGCAGGAACGTGACATGTCAGAGAGAAGATTATTGCGCCTTTCTTTTTTCTCGAGTTCACATGCTCTGTTGCCAACTCCCTGCGAGAATGACAGTGCCTTGCTGTTAACGTAACACCTACATTTTGACGGAGAGTATATAGTTCTACATAGTGGAGCTAGTTTCGGACAGTTTGAGTGCAAATTGTGTTGCTTGTAGCCATTTTAGTTTTTGTTGAAGAATAGACATTCATATTTCGGTGCTTTCGAGGCGTTAGCATTAAATATCGATCTACATTGCTCGTCTACATCTTTGCCTTGATTTTCGGTCTGCATTTCCAGTATCAAAAAAAAAAAAAAAAAAGATTCCATATCCTGGAAATCATATTTTTTAAACTGTAATGGCTTTTGCTGCTTCGACTTGTGTTTATCCCCCCCCTCCCCTCTAACCGACTAACAACTCTCCAAGTTGCTGAATCGGCTAACTGACTTCGTTGAGACATCACACCCATTGAACACTGCAATTACTTATTATATATCATACTTTTCCGCTTTGTCTTTCATTAAGTTGAAAGCTAAGTTTCATTCGCTGCCGCTAAATCGTCGTTTTTGACATCAAATTCAAACTTTCCATAATCCAAAGTTTGAAAATGTGAAAAAATTGCATTTGTGAGTCATTTCTTCCACTTCCAATGAAAAAAAATCTCTTCTACTGTTATTTTACATAAGACTTATATATCCTGTAATTGCTTTGATTAGAGAATAATATATATATATAAAGAGAGAGAGAGAGATTTGTAAAATTTAGTAAAATTAAAACAACTCATATAAACCTGTGTAAGAACTAAAATGCAACGAAACGACATTGATACAGTATTGATCAACCTTTAATCTTAATCAGATCGAATATCCTCATTTTTATGATATGATAAGTGTTTGGCATGAAACAAGAACAGTTTCAATGCAACCATCTTCATTTCCAGATCTTAATTTCATGGTCAAAGAATATTCATTTCCTGTCAATATTAAGATTGAGATTAGGAACTCTAGATGTCCACTTTGAAATAATAAATTTTGGCTTGAAACAAAGATTTTTTTTATCATAATTTTAGAGATCGGAGAATTATCTTAGTAAAAAGTTCATTTATGCGACCAAATCTGTGGTATTATGTTGTAATGTGTCTTCAAGAACTTTTTGGTATGCCTCGGAGTTAAATTTTGTTGAAGTGAAAGCCAGTTATCAAACTGCATTATTTGAAATGAACCGCCCTGCGTCATAAGAGATGCTTTAACGAATAGACGTCTAAAAAAAATCTTATTCTTTTCTCAAATCGTTCCATTATGGCTCCAACCATCAAAACCATCTAAGTTCCACCTTTTCTTTTCGTAATTGAAGCCATTATGTATTCTATGTACACTCGGAAAAAAAGTTATTGAAGCACTAGCAATAATTCCTACGTAAAATATGGGCACCTAGTACTATTTTCTTAAGTAAATATTTGTCGAGTCATAATCTTACTTTTATGCTACTTATAAAATTTAAGCTGATGATAAATAATTACAAGATAAAAAGAACTTTTTATATACCATGTTTTTAAATTTTCTGTTGAATCATATAAACGCTACCGAAGGCAGCGAGAACCCGGAGCAATTGGATAACAGTATTAAAAAAATTCATTGTTATCGTGTTTTGAGCTATTATTAAAGTTTCAAATGGTTATCAAGCCGGGAAGTTAGGTTAAAAATGTATTGCAAGCTTTGTACTGGTAACGCTACCGAATTCAGCAGGGTCCCGAAGCAACTAGTTAAAAATATATTTTAAATGCATTTTCATCGTATTATGGACTATTCTGAAAGTTTCAAATGTCTAGCTAGTCCGGAAGTTAGTTAAATAAGTTTTCTGTTGAATCATATAAACACAGCCGAATGCAGTAGGAGCCTGAAACAGTTGACTAAAAGTATTAAAAAAATTATTGTCACCAATCTCTGAGCTATTCTGAAAGTTTCAAATGTCTAGCTAGTCGGAAAACAGTGAAAAATCGATTGCAAGCTTTGTACTGATAACGCTGCCGAAGGCAGTAGGAACCCGAAACAGTTGGCTAAAGGTATTACAAAAATGCATTTCCACCGTGTTCTGAACTATTCTGAAAGTTTCAAATGTCTAGTCGGGAAGTTAGTTGAATAAATCTTCTGTCGAATCATATAAATGCTGTCGAAGGCAGCGGGACCTCAAACAGTTAACTAAAAGTATTAAAAAAATGTATTGTCACCCTGTTCTGAGCTCTCCTGAAAGTTTCAAATATCTAGCTAGTCGTGAAGTTAGTTAAAAATCGATTGCAAGATTTGTACTGGACAAACAAACAAACAAACAAGAATCGAAGCTAATAAAAACATGGTAAAAAGAGTGATTAAATTACAGTAAGCAGTAAAATTATTGAAGCACCCATTCACACTTTTCATGTTTTTTTTAAGTGTGATCGATAATTTTTATCACCAACTTACGTTTTTATAAACAGTATAAAGATGATAACAGTATAAACTAAGATAACTCGACAAATATTTACTTAACAAAATAGTATTAGGGGCCTATATTTTAAGTAGGAACTATTGCTAGTGCTTCAATAATGTTCCTTATCCGACTGAAAAAAAAAGAGAAAGAAAGAAAGAAAAAAGAAAAATGCGGATGCGTGCTTCAATAATTTTGCTGCTGAGTGTAAACACATTTTGAATGAATGACAACTGTTGCATTTTAAGTGTGGGTGATAATGGAAGTTTAATAAGTTTAACTGGTTGCTGCAATTTTTTGACCTCTGTAATAGCGTTGAAAATAGTTTTTCTACAAAGATTCAATCCTCTTTTCTACGTAATCTCAGTATTTGATAATTTTCCCGTGGAAGTGAGTCGCTTCCACATGTTGCATGAAATTTATATATGTATGTATATATATATATATAATTCTGCACATTAAAATTTTGCTTAAACAAAGATATATTTTTTACATTTTTTTTTTCATTTTGTTTTGTTGATGACATTACATATAGTGTGTTATACAGTACAGTCAACATTTGATGTGAAATAATAATAATTATAAATAATGGTTGTGTGCAAAATTTGTTAAAAATAATGTACAATGATATATAGATTGAAAAACAATTTAGTGTGTGAAAAAAAAATATACATATTATGTAGAGTCAAAACTATTTTGGCTTGTGAAATCAACACAACATTAAGTAAAATTTTAAATTGACAAGTAATTGGATTATTGGGAGTATTAAATGTATAAACATTGAAAAATATTATTGAGATTTTAAGTTAAAAATTAAAATTTTAATTCTGTGTCCAAAAAAATTCTAAATGTTAATTATTAATGTTAATTGTTCTACTAATTTTTCTTGGTGTTGTGATTTTTTTTACTTATGTATATAACAAAATTATATACATATAAAATACATATAAAACACAAAAATTTATATAAAAATTATAATAACTGAAATTTTTATAAGTATAATTTTTCTGTTAATGAAAAAACAGTTACTGTAGAAATAAAAAAACATGCGTAAAAAAGTTTTGCGAGACATTCAGTGTTATTTTGTTAATATTGTGTAGCATGAATTTAATTAAAAAAAGTAAATGTAAATTGTATAAAAAAATAAAATAAAACTTGTACTCAGTTTATGTAACGTCTCACTCGATACACATTTTTTAAGTATGAAATTCGCTGAGAATAATAATATACACATTCGTAAAAAGAAAAACACTAAAAAAGGTTCGTGTTTTTATCACTAAAATAAGAATTACTTTATAAAGATTTTAAACTAGTAAACAGTATTGAAATTTGTTTTTCTATACATATGCTTTTTTTTGTATGTGCTAAGTATGGTTTTTATTGTCTGATATTTATATTTAAATCGTTGGTTTAAAAATTAACTTCAATGGATGTTTATAACGTAAATATATAAAGCTATCGCTTATAAGTTGAGCTTATCGCTTATCGTTTAGATAAATAACATTTCTTAACAAGACAAAAAACTTGTTTATCAATACTGGTTGTAAGATGTTTAGAATAACAGACAAAATGAATTGGTCTAATTTATGTCAAACAGATTTGCTTCAGCGCTTGTTGATTAATTATAACTAGACTCATGCATAAAGAATTGACCTGCATCAAAAACATTTTATTAAAACGAAACTAAGTTTTAGCATGCATAAAATTAAGTTAAATCTAACTCACCTCTCTCCTGTATTTCCCGGATGCATGAAGTAAATGTAGGCCACTCATGAAAAGAGATGCGAAGTCAAATCACTGATATACTTGATTTTAATTATCGAATTTAATAGAGAATCTTGATGAACAAAAAAACAGAATCTTTCAAGTATTTGAGCACAGGATTAAACATTTCGAATACGTATAAAGGCATTTTTTTTATGCCTTGAATGAATTATAAAGAATAAACAGAATAATACATATTATTTGAATAATATAACAATTAATGGATTACTTGGCTGTGCGAATTCAGCCTGAATATTAGAATGTCAATTCAAGAATAAAGTTACTTCCGTTTTTCGAATAGTTCAGAGAGAAAACCAGAATCAATAATAAAAAAAAAGAGAAAAGAATGAGTTTTTGTTTCTCTCTCTGGTCACATGACTGTCTACTTCTGATCGGCTGTCGCCGTCACCGCTTCCCATGAATCAACAGGCTGGGCGGGGCGGGAAGGCACTGGAGCAGGAGTCGAAATACTTGGAAAAGGGACAACCTGGGAGACTGTTCGAATAAGAGTTCCAGCAGATGTCTGAAGTTGGAGGACCCTGGCGATTCCGTCAGGTCCGGGAATCAACTTGATGATTCTTGCTAGATCCCAATGGAGTGGAGGTGATGCTTTATTTTTCAGGATGACGAGTTCCCCTGGAGAAAAGTTGTGACGGTGGTTGTTGGTTCTTTTGGATCTATGCAGCAAGGTTAGCAGGTATTGTGCCTTCCACCTCTTCCAAAACGTTTCCTTCATCTGCAATAAGAGCTTATACCTAGAAGAAAGACTAAGAGAATTGTTTGTTAACGATAGTTCTGGCAATTCTAATAATGCAGATCCAATCAAGAAATGTCCTGGTGTTAAAGCTGCGCGATCATTAGGAGCATTGGACAATGGTGTTAGAGGCCGCGAATTTATAACAGCCTCTATTTGACATAGAAGGGTGGAAAGTTCCTCGAAAGTTAATATTGCTCCTTGTGTGATTTTTACCAAATTATGTTTGGCTAATTTTATCGACGCTTCGCAGAGTCCCCCAAAATTTGGAGCATACGGGGGAATAAAGTGCCAGGTTATTTTGTGTTGGGAAGCAAAATTTTGTAATTTTTCTTCTTTGAATAAAGAAAATAGCTGTTTTAGGTAAGAATGGGCTCCGACAAAATTTCTGCCATTGTCCGAAAATATGTCAGAGGAGTAGCCACGCCTACTTATGAAGCGTTTCAAGGCTGCGAGAAATGCTTCTGTAGAAAGATTTGAAACACATTCAAGATGCACTGCCTTTGTCGCCATACAGATGAAAAGGGCAATATATGATTTAAAGGTTGTCGCTTTTCGTTTATGTTGACATTTTGTCATTACTGGTCCCGCGAAATCGACACCAACTTTCGAAAAGGGCCGAATGGGTGTGATTCTTTCTGAGGGTAGATCCCCCATCTTTGGAATTATTGGCTTAGCTGACAGTCGAAAACAGAGTATACACTGTCTTAATACTGATTTTACGGTGGAGCGTCCGTGAGGAATCCAAAATTTGTTTCTAAGGAGTGAAAGTACTAAATTGGGACCAGCATGGGAGCTTAAGTTATGATAATATGTTATTATCAAGGAAGTAACGTGATTTGCTTTGGGAAGTAATATGGGGTGTTTTTCTTGAAATCGTAAGGATGGGTGGTTCCGCAGGCGTCCTCCAACACGAAGAATGCCTGCTTCATCTAGAAAAGGATCAAGACATAATAGATGGTGTGAAGGTTTGAAAAGTTTGCCTTTCCTTAATAAGGCAATTTCATCACTAAATTCTGCATTTTGAATAATTTTTACAAGACACATTTCCGCTTGATTTAGCTCTATGGCCTTTAAAGGACCACTTTCCTTTGATTTGGTTTTAATTTTATTGATAAATCTCAGTACATAAGCTAGAATTCTTAAAAGTTTTAGATAGTTAGAGTATTTTGTGATATGTGATATGAAAGTGTTATTAGAAAGTGTAGGCTTAGAACTTGAATCTGTCGAATGTTGATGAGTTTGTTTCTGAACGGAAACTGAATGTAATGTGCACATTGGTGGTAGCTCAAAACTATGGAGCCATTTTGGCCCTTCCCACCACTCAGTTCTAGCTTTCAACTTAGCCGGGGACAATTCGCGTGTGGCACAATCGGCCGGGTTTTCTTTTCCTGGGATATGTCTCCAGGATTCTAATTGAGTAAGAGCTCTGATTTTGGTGGCTCTATGGGCCACGAAGCTATTTCCTTTGTTTGAAGGGTTATTTATCCAGTTTAATACAATAGAAGAGTCAGTGTACCAGTATGT
Source organism: Salticus scenicus (assembly GCA_963930645.1). Taxonomy (NCBI): domain Eukaryota; kingdom Metazoa; phylum Arthropoda; class Arachnida; order Araneae; family Salticidae; genus Salticus; species Salticus scenicus. Next base: position 259,973,961 of record OZ005655.1, read on the forward strand.
CGAATGAGTAAATTTAAGGGATTTTTGAATGTTGCAAATTAAGTCAGCTACGAGTACAGCCCCACACAATTCCAATTTCGGTAAAGTGTTTTCTTTTATGGGTGCTACTCTAGTTTTAGCAGCAATTAAATATACCTGAATCGTGTTTGTTATAATCTTTAAATATGCGACTGCCGCATACGCCCTCGGAGAGGCATTACAAAATCCATGCAGTTCAACTGTACAGTCTTTAGTATTTGAACCTACATAGCGTGAAATGGACATAGATTTAAACTCATTAATTTCATTATAAAAAGTTTTCCATTCTTGCAAAATATCTGGAGGTATAGGCTCATCCCACGTTGATTGCAACTTCCACAATTTTTGTAGAATGATTTTTAAGATGATAGTAGATGGCGAAATAATTCCGAGGGGATCATAAATTTGCGCAATTACGGAGAGCAACTGTCTTTTTGTATTAATTTGTTGATCAGCTAAGGTTCTAACTTGAAGAGTATCTTCACTTAAATCCCAGAACATTCCTAGTACTCTTTGATTTATTTTTTCTTTATCCTCAAAAAAATGAATGACCGAATTAGCCTTCTCTTCCTCTGGAATATCAGAGAGCGCTTCTGGATAGCTACAAGCCCATTTCCTAAGTTTAAACCCTCCAGCTTGCATTAGAGCCTGCAGCTCCATTATTCTATCTTTTGCTAATTGAAGGGATTGTGCCCCTGACAATAAGTCGTCGATGTAAAAATTTTCCTTGGCAATTTCTGTTGCCAATGGAAAATTTTGTCCCTCATCCTCACATAATTGCTTAAGGGTGCGTAACGCTAAATAGGGTGTACAAGCGGTTCCGTAGGTGGCAGTATTCAATTCGTAAAAGATTGGTCATTGGGATCTCCCAATTGGTTATTGGGAGATTCTCTCCAAACAATTCTCTGGTATATTCTATCTTTTCTATCAATTAAAATTTGACGATACATTTTAGCAATGTCTGCACTGAACGCTACAGGGTTGGCTCGAAATTTTACTAAATTGTCAAAAATATTTGACTGTAGTTTAGGACCAATATATAGAATGTCATTTAAAGATTTGTTATTTGTTGTTTTAAACGAGGCGTCAAATACTACACGTAATTTTGTTGTTTCAGAGTTTTCATTTACCACCGCATGATGCGGTAAATAATAATGTGGCGTTTCATTAATTTTGTCTGGATTTAATTTTGTCATATGCCCCAAAGAAATATATTCGTTCATGAAATTCGAATACTCCCTCTTTAATTGTGGGTTCTTTTTAATTTTATTTTCAATGGAAAGAAATCTTGAAATAGCACCTGACTTACTGTCACCTAGTGCCTTATCTGGCTTAAAGGGTAGATGAACTACATATCTTCCCTGACTATTTCTTTTAGTTGTGGTCAAATAAATATTTTCCACAGGATCATTTTCTATCTTTTTTGATTCTACATATGGAATTGATTCTGTATCAAAAAATTGTTTTAAAGTGTTGTTCATATCATCATCAACAGTCATATGACAAGTTAAACTGATATCTGTACATTGAAAACTGTTTATTCGTCCTGAAAGGAGGTAACCCAGCTTTGTGGGGAATGCTGTAGGAGTTCCTGCTGGCCCTTGAATTGGACTGCCATTGCAGATTGAGGCGACTATTTCTGCCCCAAGAAGAATATCGATGGGACCACTAGCATAATATTGTGGATCCGCCAGTTGTAATCCCTGTATATGTGGCCAATCGTGTTGCGCTAGTTGGAAATTAGGGAGAGGTGAGGTAACCCTATCAACTATAAAAGCGCTGACTGAAAATGACTCCGACGAAAAATGCGGAGTGAATTTAAATTCTGTTTCATTGAGAGCAGTTTCTGCTAAAACGCAATTAATCCCTATTATATTATGCGACGTGTTCCGTAAGGGCAAATTTAGTCGCTTAGCACATTCCTTAGTAATTAATGAATTTTGACTAGCATTATCTATCAAAGCTTTACAATGCATAATTTTGCCTTTATTTGATTTAACCTTAATTAGTGCTGTAGATAACAAAACATTACTAGAATAAAACTGAGCACTATTTGAAACTGAGATATCTGGCGATACATGATTCGCCCTTTCAGAATTTGAATTTCTACCATAAACAAGCAGTAGCGTATGATGTTTTTCTGCACAATTTTTACAATTAATGTTTATCCTACAATTCTCCAGCCTATGATTTTGGCGTAAGCAATTTTGACATAACTTATTTAATTCAAAAAATTTCCATCTTTCTTTAACCGGTTTTGAATTAAATGTCGGACATTTATATAGCGCGTGACGCTCATTACAAAGAATGCACGTATTTTCCTTTTTCACAATTGTACTCAATACGTTTGATTTCTTCGAATTAGTGAATTTTACGTCTTGTTTACATTTTATCTCTTCAACACCGCGCGCTTCGCGCTCAACGAATTTCCTAAAAAGATCAAGATCAGGCAATTTATCACTATCCAACATTAATTTCCATCTCTGTTTTAACGATTCATCCAATTTCCCCATCATGAATTCGATTATAATTAAGTCGCTTAACGCATTAGAATCTAAACCCAAAGTTTTTAAGTTTCTGACGGCTTCGTTACAAGTATCTAATAACTCAAGTAAAGTTTTAGCATTGTTTGCTTTTACAATTTTCATAGAAAATATTTTGTTAATTTGACTCAATGCTAATTGTCTTTTATTTTCATATCTTTCATTTAATATTTCCCAACATTGATCCAAATTTTCCTCTTTTAGAGCGAATCCTCGAATTAATTTAGCTGCGTTTCCGCGCACTGACGAATGTAAATATTGCAGTTTTTCAATTTTGGATAATTGATTATTCTGTAGAATTGTCGAATTAAAAATTTCTTTAAAAGAAATCCAATTTTCGGTTTCACCAAAAAATCGCGGAAGATCAAATTTCGGTAATTTAATAAGAGATGATTTACCATTTTTCTCATCTTTATTTTCCGCGTGAGTATCTGAATCGCACGCGTTTACATCTGTTTTGTCTTCTAACTCCACCGGTAAATCAAAAACCACTCCCTTATATCTCAAATACATATCCATATAATCCTCATTCTCTTTAGCGGATAAATTTTTAAATATTGCCGCGATTTCATGATCAAACGATTCAACTTTGGTTTTTAATAATTTAACCTTAGATTGTTCATCTTTACTACACCCCTTCACTCTATCTCTAAAACTATCGATTTCCTTACATAAATTTTCAAATAATAAAACTTGCTTAGATAATTTCGGCATTTTAGAATATATAAGTTTAAATACACATAACTATAGGCCTTCGAATTACAGAACAAACATTCAAGAACAAAAATAAATCATTTTAAGAATAAATGATTACGAATAAGAATAAGAATAAGAATAACAAATACATATTAAATATATATAGTTTTTTTTTATTATATATATATAAATAATCGATAGCCTCATGGCTCAAGAACGGACCAAAAACATGTTGATTAATTATAACTAGACTCATGCATAAAGAATTGACCTGCATCAAAAACATTTTATTAAAACGAAACTAAGTTTTAGCATGCATAATATTAAGTTAAATCTAACTCACCTCTCTCCTGTATTTCCCGAATGCTTGAAGTAAATGTAGGCCACTCATGAAAAGAGATGCGAAGTCAAATCACTGATATACTTGATTTTAATTATCGAATTTAATAGAGAATCTTGATGAACAAAAAAACAGAATCTTTCAAGTATTTGAGCACAGGATTAAACATTTCGAATACGTATAAAGGCATTTTTTTTATGCCTTGAATGAATTATAAAGAATAAACAGAATAATACTTATTATTTGAATAATATAACAATTAAGGGATTACTTGGCTGTACGAATTCAGCCTGAATATTAGAATGTCAATTCAAGAATAAAGTTACTTCCGTTTTTCGAATATTTCAGAGAGAAAACCAGAATCAATAATAAAAAAAAAGAGAAAAGAATGAGTTTTTGTTTCTCTCTCTGGTCACATGACTGTCTACTTCTGATCGGCTGTCGCCGTCACCGCTTCCCATGAATCAACAGCGCTATTTGTACAATTTTAAAGCAATTGAAAGAGAAAATGTTTTAAAATATTTTGTTGAAAAAATATCAATTTATTTCAATGTAAAGTAATATTAAATAAATAAACGCTTGTAAATTTATAAATTAATGGTCCTCAGTAATCTCGTATATTCAAATACTTTGAAATAATTTTATATTTTTCAGGGTATGTGTGTACTATACAATATTATAATATGAAATGGAATTCAAATGATAAAATAATTCGTAAATTGTAATAGGAATACACTATAAAATAATCTTTTCAACAAAATAACTCCTACATTAAAAACAATCACCCCAAATTACATTATTTGAAGCATGTAAAACAATTTTACATATTTAGGACATAAAAATAACATGCATTGATAGGAAAACAAATGTTTGTTGCATGTCTAAACACCGTTAAAAATTACATCAGACGATTCAAGATTTCAGTTTATATGAAAATATTTTAAAACAGTTGATAATTTTGTAATAAAGAAAACCTACACCACATTTCTCACAAACTATCTGAGTAAATCACTTACATAACTTTTACACACAATTTGTTTTTTTGATAAGTAAATCTTTAATATGAAAACATAGCATATTTTGAGAATTTTTGCGCCATATTTTGAAGGATTTTACAAATATATCGTGTTAACTGCAATTTTGCAAAATATCATTTAACAAAATAAACTTTCTAAGCTTAGTGTCAAAAAATTATTTCATTTTGCGCATATTCTGAATGCTCAATACAGTAATATGAAGGTTAAACCCAGTAACAAAATGAAACAAATTACTGTGAATTTCGCAAGACGTATTCATATACATCTTACATCAACCTAAATTCAAAAACAAATTGTTGAATTTGTTTACTTATGATGACATTTTAAAAAACTTTATTGTTTGTATAATGTTTTTAACACTTCAAAATATTACTATATATTAAAATCCCATCTCCCTTTGCTGTATTTTTAAAAGATACTGAGTGTTAATGTATTTTAAATGACAGGTTAATAGAGTCTTCGCATCAAACTGAGATTAAGTACATTGCACGCACTTTTCTACGCACACACTCTTCTTTGCCTTCTAAAAGAACATTCTAGTTATTTACAAAATCGCATCATCATGTAAAAATATTTATAGAGTTAAATGAGTAAAAGATGATGGAGAAATAGAAGATATTTTACATCGTCTGATAAAGAAAAAAAAACAGAATTAAGTTTTTTTTTCTTTTTTAAATTAAGTTTTGAGTAAGTATTCTTTAATAGCGAAATTTCCTTTGAACTGTTTCATTTTACAGCGATTAATTTTTACTTTCTCAACGTACAGTATCTAAGGAAAGTAATGTAATCATATATGTAATCAATAATGGCATATCCCTTAACTTGGCTGTGATATTTTGGTGTATCTACAAGTTTTAAGGTCTCATGATTTCATTTTGTTATTTTTACTGCATATACTTATGTGTTCATTAACCTTTATCCGTGCTCAATTCCAAATTAATATAGACAACTGACAGTGAAATATATAAAAATTTAAACAAGTTTTAAATTTTACAGCCGACAGTTTTAAATTTTACAGCCTATCCTCATTTGAGGACATTTGGTATTCCTGTGAAAAAACTTCGAGATAACAAATTGATTTCCTATTATTTGCTGACAAAGAACTCGAAAGTGAAGTATTATAATACATATTATTATTCATTTGACTTTAGTTGGTATATGTGCACAAAAAATAAATAAATAAATATATATATATATGCTACGAATGAAAAATTATAAAGTGACTATCCAAATTTATGTAATTATAATTAATAACAGGCACATAAAACTAGGAGGGATCATTTAGAATGATGCTATAAACGGTCATTAAAAAGAAGAAATCATTCCAAGATACCAATATATATACATTCTGTTTTATTAGCTGTCCTCAAATGAGGACGCTGAGCGTTAATGGGTTAATTCGGGCAAGAATTCTTGAAAAGACACAAGGTACAAGTGTGCCTTCAAGTTACTCGGCAGCTGGTATAAACTAATTAGTAGTTTCTGCATGATTCTAGTCCAAACATTGGGATCAAAACTGCGATAGAATAAGACAGTGTTCGTATTATGTGTATTATCAGTTGGCCAGACATTATAGTTGTGGATATTTTATATGCACTGTCTCTGAAATATACATTTGTTAGTAAATGACACATGTGGTACGAAATATAGATTCAAAGCGTTATTTTCAAGAACCATTTATGAGATGCAAAACGTAACGTGTAATCCAGATATGACAGCTCACAAACTCGGTGGACGAGGAGGAGATAGTACGTATTCTTCTTTCCACCGGGATTATATGGACCCCGGTTAAACTTGGTTCCAATTATAGGTGGAGCAGATTATCTGTAGCTGTCATTTCCATGTTCTTCCTGTTACAATCACTTATTTAGAAGAAGACTTAAATGCCGATTTCAGGTGAAGCAAGAAAATCCGTTAAATATGTAAACAATAAAAATGTTTCGTTTAGATTTGGCATTGAAAATAGAATAGCGCTGTATTAAGAATTTTAATATAAAATAACATAGGTAAAAAGAAACATTGTCACATTAACCTTTTCTATATTTTGATTGTATGTTTAATGTTAATAATTAATTAATTTTAATATTTTATATTTAAAAATATCCAAAATTCGAGGTCTGTTTTTTTAAATTTATTTATGAATATCAATATTTTATTTTGAAATAATAATCAAAATTCAAGCTAAAAATATTAAATTTTAATCTTTTATTAAAATGTCAAATAAGCTTTTAATTTGATAAATTTTTAATCTTGGATTTATTTAACATTTACCCACCAAGAGATTTGAAAGAATCCTACATTTCAATGCTTTATTATAATAGTGATCATGTAATGGATGAAATAAACTTCTATTTATTCTACGCAATATGCATCATTTTCCATCTTGGGAATAAAAAAAAAATTCAGATCTATTTTTCATAATTTCATTTTGTATTATAAACAATTTATGTCATTTTATTCTTTAAAATTGTAAAAGAACAACTTTTAACTGTTATCTCTTATATATATATAAACTGCGTATTTTTTAAAAAAGATATTAAAATGTATTTATATTTCACTTTACAATACGTATTCTAAACTCACATTTATGATATAGAAAGCGCATTTAGTTTATTGAAAACGTCTTGAAGTAATTGAATGGAAAAAATGCAATTTTATTCATATACGGCATATTTTATCTGGAAGAACACAAAGGTAACAAAAACTTTTTATTCTATTCTGAACATATTTTAATATGCAATTTTTATACGTTTCAAAATAAAAAAGTTTTTAAAATGCTCTTATATATATAAATATATATTGATTTAACAAAATTGTTTATAATAACTAAAATATGAATATTACACATATTTTTCCTTACATTGTAATATATTAAAATAAATTAGAAAATAATAAAAAAATATTAATATCTAGTAATTTAAAAAATCTTTTAAAGAGGAACATTGTTTTTGTTATTGAAAACAAGTTTCATTTTTGTGTATGATTTGTGATAATTCTACATTAAAATATCTTAAATTAACATATTAAATTTATAGAACATAATGCAAAACATTTTACTTTTTGTTATGATAAATTTATTATTTTTTCACTCAAAGTTTCATTTTTTTTTCGACATGAAATTATTTCGTGTTGTCATGCGCGAATATGTGTGATTGTTATTATTAAAAATCCATAAATATTTTTAAAAATTAAAGTTTTTTTTTTATTATACAGTCATTTTCAAAAGTTTAAGACCAGCAGCCGATTTTCAGTACTTTAACACGTAGCATCATTTGCACAGATTATTGAGTCATCTCGTGTGCTGATTGATCCCGTGCCAATAAACAACCGACGATAAACGTACCGGGCACCTTTATTTATAGCAGTAGAATGCGTCTGATGCAATCAGAACATGAGATGGCGCAGTATAAAATATTAAAAATCGGCTACTGGTCTTAAACTTTTGGAAATGACTGTATATGCTTTATGTTTATCTAACACTGATTTTTTTTTTATATATTATTATATTTTTATTTTTATTTAGATCATAACCGATTTTGAAACTCACGTTAGGTCCATTTCGATTTTTATTTTGTCTATACATTTTATAAGGCATCCAGTATATATTTTTTACAGAGTATAGCAAAATATTAAACACTGTTTTGGAATTAATTGTGTTTTTATAAAATATGCTTTTTTTTTATTATTAACAAATATATACATATTTCAATTTGTATTAACAAAAACGGTTTTTTTTTCTAAAAATTGAATTTTTTATGCAGTAATTTATTTTTATTTTCTTTATTTATTTATTTATTTATTTTTTTTTTTTTTTTTTTTTTACGATAGGAAATGAATTACATCACTGACATTATTTAAAAGCATAAAGAATTAGATAAAAGGTTTCTAATTTTTCTTATTATAACTGAATTTGAAACTGAGGTTAATTCCTATTGATTTTTGTCTAAAGATCAGCATATATAGTTACGCTCATCACTGACTGACTGACTCTGTCACGCTTGAAAAGGATAAGAAATTTCCTTGGACTCTGTCTGTATGTGAACGCAAGTTGCTACCTAATTTTCATACTTTAGTTAATTTTAAAAAATCCAATTGTCCGATCGATAAGCTGTTTAACCCGACTGATTTATAAAAATCGCCCCTTTCATTTTGTACCTTATTTGTAATGAATTTTGATTAGATTTTTTAAAATTAATTAAAATATGAATATAGACATAGCTTTAAAATAGACATTTAAATTTTTAATTGTTGCCATTTTTTTTTCTTTTTTTCTTTTTTAGCATAAAATAAAATATGCTTTCACGTGAAAAAAAAAAAAAAAAAAAATATATATATATATATATATATATAATATTAAATTTGCTCATGCATGTTAAAAAATGACGTCTATAAAATAATAATAATAATTTTAGATTTTAAAGGAAACGAAGAGATAAATAAAATGCGAAAAATTCGCACGGGCTTGCTAGCAAATGAATTATTTGAAGTGAGAAATAAATAAAATGAAATAAATATTTTTAAACGGACGCCTTAGTCGCCCTACAACTAACTAATTGACATATAATCTGAGAAGTTATATAAATTATATGAAATAGTTCTTCCAAATATATAAAATAATTTGTTAGGCAACGTACTTATTAATTAAGGGTTATTTTAACTAACACTTAAATATTTAATATTAAAACATGTGAATTATTACTATTGAGTCCTTTTGAGGTTCTCTAACATCATAAATTATAAAAAACGAGAACAAATAACCGCAATGGGTTTTCTCTGTTAGAGATTTAGTGGAAATTGTAGACCACTCAGTTTTTCCTTAATAATGTTAAGACCTGCATATTTTGCATCATTGTCGTGAAATTTAGAGATTTTTTTATTCAATAGCAACCATTAAATTTTAATTGTAACGGTTGCCTAACCACTTCCAAGATTAATCGTCTATTATGTGCATCAAATATAACTCCTAATAATTATTGGTGATAATTGGAAAAAAAAAAAAAAAAAAGTCCGTAAATTTCGTTTCACTGTTTTTCATACCACTTTGCTTCAAAAGAAAATTTCTGCTTTTTTAAATCGCAAATACACATTGCAAAAAGAAATACACTACAAAAAATGGGGGATGAAAAACTGGCAGGTCTGTTCTAAACAATTATCAAAATTGTTGTGAAAATGAGTGTTTTTTTTACATTTAGTAAATAAAAGATTGTGAAAATTGTCGTGAAGATTCGGATTCCCTTTAAATGCATTTATTGGAATATTTATTAATTTAAATTTTAAAATCAGTCAAGAATGAATTAAAGGATTTGTAATTATGTGGTACTAAGTATAATCAGAGAAATGTCAGAAAAAAATAATGAGGTTTTTAAGATTCTAAAATTGATATAGAAATTAATCCGTCAAAAAGCTAACTTTATGCTTTAATGGCTCCCAATTTGTCATTTTTATATGATATTTATATTAATCATTCGTATTTTAGAATTAAAAAGAGATCTACCATTTAATAACATATATAAATAATATTGTTTATATGTAACCTGATATTTCAGTTTTAACACCAAAATTAAATGAACAATGCCTTCATGAAATGTCTATATTTTCTCTTTAAGGATAAAATTTTATAAAATGATATATAATTTTTTTTTTAACTTAGGTTTGGCCTACATCATACAGAATTTAATTTTTTTTAATTTAAATTGTACACATAATACTTTAAATACGTTACAGGTAATCTTAACGATGGTAAACAGGTGGTAACGATGGTGGTTTGCATTATCCAGTCCACATTTTAAAAGATATAAGTCTTCCTAATTGAAAAAAGGGAAAATCTAACCAATTTTATTATAATAAATCTTAGTAATAGAAATTGTGATTTGTAATCAGGAATTACATCGTATATAAAAATCGTATATTGGTATTCTTTGATTTGAAATTGTCTAGAGACTTAAAAATATTTGTTTTATTTCTCGTGAAAGCTTAGGTAAGTGATTATTTAACTAGAACTCTGCAAAAAAATCTGCTTTTCTTATAAATATATTTGCATTTTAACTTATTTATTCAAATTTAGTTTTCAGAAGTACGCAATATATTACTCATAGATAGTCTAAAGGACCTTTAATCATCTAGCAAATTCTGATTTCTAACGTAAATTAGATTTTCTTGTGAATACTTTGAAAAACAAAAATTTATTCATGATGAACATGATTTAGAGAAATATTACTATTATGAGTGGATATCTTTTTTCCGGCATTTATACTTTCAATACATATCAGTATCATTCCTAATATTTACTAATTAAATAGAAATCTTTGCATCAAAGCTGGTTTATGTACAGGGACACTGAAAAAAATTCCAAAGAATTGAGTTTTATGAAAGGGATTTCTATAAACCACATCTTAATAACTTTATTTTGCACAAATCATAATGAAATTGGAATTAATTATACCTATACACAAAAAATGTTTTCCAGAGAATAAAGTATGGTTAGCGTCAAGATTTACAGTTCTACACAAAATATTCAAATACTTTAAGAGCTGCAACCGGAAATTGCTGGAACTACATTTTCGATTTTTTTAATTTTTCTAACTATCTTTAAGAGTGATTAGGAATTGAAATAGCCATCTGCCTGTCTTTCTGACCGCCTGAATCTTCGTCTGTCTGTCCGTATTTTAACATTCGTGAATATTTCATGGGATTTCTTGAAATTGCCATACATTATTTATGTTTACTATGCAATGCCCTTATTGAAAATAGTATAAACACTATTTCGATTTTTGTACAGGAACACCTGAAGAAATATCAAAGCATTGCATTATAAGAGATATATTTTTTAAACCACATTTTAGAACCTTTATTTTGCACAGATTATAATGAAATTGACATTTATTATTTATATTCGTAATATATATATTTATATATACTGTACTATTATCATTAATATTTACAGGGCCACTCCAAAAGATTCACATAAATTAAGGGCTATAACCAGAAACAGCTGAAAATAGATTTTCAGTTTTATTAATATTTGTTAACACTTTCCAACAATGTTTAAGAGCTATTATGAATTCAGTTAGTATACAAGTATGCCTTTCTGTCTGTCTGTTTGTCTTTCTGAGTTCTAACTCTCGTAAATATTCATGGAATTATTTGAAATTCATATATATTTTTTAAGTTTACTATCAGATATTCTCTATTAATCCCATGATGAATTTAAATAAATTACGCAAAAGGGATTTTAAATATCTTGAATTAATATGGACGAAAGCTTATGCACAAAAATGAAAGAACTAAGAAAACACCATAAATTACAGACACACGCAAAAATGGTTTTGGGGAAGCTTTTAAGCACGATTCTTCATCATGTAAAACACTTCTAGTTACCACAAGTGAAACGGGAAAGCAGGACGTACTGTGTCGGTGAGAAAGCAGCACTAGTACATAACCATAAAGTCGATCGATAAAATTCACAATATTTAAAATAAATAAATGTCAGTTTCTAAAAGGGCTCAGCCGTCTTGTGATTATCAAAACATATTCTCCATATTTTTAAAAATCGAAATTGAAAATCGAGATAGCAGGTTATTAAGAATATTTTAGTGATATACTTGTTATCAATATAAGCGATTTTGTTGATGACTTGGCGGCAATAATAATTTTTTTTGCCATGCTGGCTTGAAACTGATTTATGATTATCGTAAATTTAACGTACTTGTAACTTTAAAACTAATTAAAAAGTAGTGTATTTTAATAAAAAGTAATCCTCTTATTATAAATGTTATTCTCTCACTTTTGTGTATTCTAAATTAATTTTTAATTTAAATATACCAAATAATATGCAGAATCTAATAATTTCCTTATGAAGCTATTGCATATATATATGCTTAATAAATATATATATATATATATATATATATATATATATATATATATATATATATATGTATATATATATAATCTTTTTCACCCAGCTCAATTTTCTGATAATGGCAGTTTTCCTGAGAATTGATAACTAGCAACATAGTTAAAACCTAATGCTATACCCGCTTTACCCTTTATGATAAAATATCCCATAGGATACGAAATACATTAAATAAAACTAAACTTCAAGTGAATATCTGTTCTTAGATATTTTATGCTTTTTACTCTTCAAAAAATACTTTACAAATTTGCCATAAAAAAGAAGAAAAAAGAAGTTTTAAAGAGTAATATATACAATATGTTGTACGTAGAACAAAGCTTTAAATTAAAAACGATAATTTTTATTTTGCCACTATTTCTTTTTGTAGAAGAAATACATTGTAGCCATTTAATAAAGGCAAAAGAAAAAATTAAGATTAAAAATGTTGCAATATTTTAAATATGTAGCGATTTTTTAAGCATACTCACTTTACCCCATATACCGAGTTTACCTCACCTCACCTTAATAACATAAATGCTTTTAACTCACCATAGAGCGATGATAATCGAAAAATACTTTTTGTAACACACTACTACTGTTATGTAGCGTGTTTCATATTATGATAAAATTAAAATATTGAATTTTTACTTCAATTTTCAGATTTTAAAAATCCACTGTCGCTTTAAAATGGTTTTCCTTTTGTTGGCAACCATTTGCAGTGAACCATTTACAATCTATTGAGAAAGATATATATATATATATATATATATATATGTGTGTGTGTGTGTGTGTGTGTATACAGAGCACTATATATTCAATTTATATGTATACATATATATATTCAATATATATATATAAACCCATGAAAACAACTTTTGTGAAAATTCAACAAGATGCATCGAACGTTTTACACTTGATGCACTTTTATAAATATTAGTTTTGAGAAAACCAAGTTTAAAATTTCCTTTTTGCATCCAATTCAATATTTGTTTAGAAATATAAACAAGTTCTTCCGGTTCATTCGGAAGGGTAGGCTACTCTCTTTTTTCTTATCAAGTAGCTGTCATTTTGAAACAAAATTGCAGCTACAAATTATTAATAGACATGGTAGAAATATTGATGTGGGCTATGTACATATATGGAGTTTTAAGCAATACATTTTTATGTAAATTTAGAAATGCATTTTTATGTAAATTTGTAATTTTGAAGTGGTCAGCGCGTGGAAACAAGATAACGGGCCAAGTTGGCAAACAAATATGTCAAATGCACTTGTTGTTAGATAAGTCTACTTTACAAATTTAGTTCCAATTAACTCGGAATTTCAAAAGAAATCGTGTTTAAGAATTAAGTGGCCGCCACTTAGATCAAAATGGCGGAGCAAGTCGTTCAGTGAACTAATCCAAGCTATTTGTAAGATAAGGCCACTGTCCAACTTTGGTTCGAATGAATTCAGTATTTAAAAAGTTATCGTGATAACCACTTCTAAAGTGGAATCGTTCAAGTGGCCGCAACTTGGAAACAAAATTGCAAAGAAACTTGCCCACCAAAATCATAGATATTTGAAGGATAAATACATTTTTCGACTTTGATTTCAACTGATTAAGTATTTAAAAAATTATCGTGACAACAAATTTTCAAGTGGTCGCCACTTGGAAACAATACGACGGAGCACGTTGCTCAGCAAACTCATCCAAGATATTTGAAGCATAAGTTCACAGTCCAACTTTGGTTCGAATAAGTGCAGTGTTTCAAAAGTTATTGTTATGACAAATTTTTATGTGGCAGTCTAAGTGGCTTCAACTTGGAAACAAAATGACGGAGCAACTTCTCCAGCGAGATCATACAAGATACTTGTATGATAAGTTCACTGTCCAACTTTAGTTCAAACTAATTCAGTATTTAAAAAATTATCATGATAAGAAATTTTCAAGTGGCACCTGAATTTCAAGTGCCACTTCCCAAGTAGCACAGGAACGTTCTGTGAAAGTCTAATAACGGTTTCAATAGTTCAAACACCGTGTTTCGTGTCAAAAGAACGCTCTAAAACACGTTCAGAAATAGTATTATTTAGAACGTTCTGAAAATGTTTGATTTGTACCATCTATAAAACGTACAATTCTAGTTCTATATAGAACGTTCAAGTGTGACACCGTCATGACACGTTCTATAACAGTGTAATTATAACGAATATGACAAAATGACTTTTTAGTACTATTGGTTGGGAAACTAGGTTAATCATGAAAATTTTTGACTTCAGTTTTTGATTTTTTTACACGTTTTGTGGCGTGAGGAATCCGGAAGTCAAAAGGTTGGTATGGTATCTGTTAATGTGTATCGGCACCTATTAGTGTGATAGCCCGTTAGTCCATGTACACGATATCTCAAGAACAAATGATTGCAGAGAGATCGGACCAGTTTTAAAATATCACTTATGATATTGATAAGAATCTTATTGAGAGATTTGCAACATTCTAATTTAAAAACATCGTAAGTTATTCGAAATTTATAATTTTTAGCATGATAGAGAATAGAGCATTTTTTACATTTTCAGTTTAACGTTTTGTTACCACGTCAATAAAGAATGCTTCTCAATAATCAGTAGCGGTGAGGTGAAAAAAAATTACAAAATTTTAAACTCATGGAAAAATTTTGTGGATTTTGTATTTCAGGAATCAATGTATGGAATTCAACCAAACTTGTTACATAATTAGATCTTGCCCTAAATTGGAGTTTATTTGAATTTCATTTGGGATATATCGTCCGATAGATTGCGGTGCTATGCAATGAAACCCTCCATTTATGGGACGGCTATATCTCAGGTTCTATAGTGTACAAATGCATTAAACTTGATATATAGGCAGATATCATCATAACCTCTGCTAATACAATTTGGATGTATACATTGTCTAACAGGTGGCGTTGCTAATCTGCAATTTAATCATTTTAACGGAAAGGCAATATTTTAACTCTTGTGATTTAACAATAAATTTTGTGATACACTGAAGTTATAAGTGAAATCGATTTTATGTAAAGCTTTACTGGTCCATTTTGGATGCACATTGGCCAACAGGTGGCGTGGCTATGTTGCAATTTAATCTCATAACGGAAACGAAAAATCTCAACTTCTGTGATTTATAAATGTTGTAAATTTGGTAAGTGAAATTAATATTACGTAAAACTCTACAGATTGCCTTTGGGTGCATATCGGACGACAGGTGGCACTGCCACGTTCCAATATTTTCCATTCACAGAAAGGATATCTATCAGCTTCTGTAATATATATACTCACCAAACCTTCTGCGTGACATTTGATATATATTATTGATTCAATTTGGCTGTATAACAAGTAATAGTCAAACAGTTTTTTTTTATTATTATTCATAGGACATTGTTTTTTCCCCAAGGAATAAGTATACATCATCCCTGGGGGATGGGGGAGGGGTGGATAAAAATTTTCACTATGATTATCTTTCAAAATAATTCGATATCACCTTTAAAACGAATAATTGAAACATCGTTTTCTGATGATTTAAAACAAATTAACCGTTTTTTTTTTTTTTTTCATTTGCCATAATAATAATAATAATAATAAAAAACCCTTAGAAAAATACATTTTCTAAAATCTTCTACACAGCATAAAAATGATTGTCTTCTGTCATGAAAATCTTATGCATTCCCCAGACCCAGAGTTTAGATACAAAAAGCTAATCACGGATGTTATTGAATAAGTAATATAGTGCTTTACGCGAGTTTCAAAGAAAATCACGGGAAAACGCCGAAAACCTAAGTCGACGAGCGTGACCAGGAATCGAAACCAACACTTCCCGTCTGTAAGGTTCGAGAGTAGAACCTCGCGATCTCTAATACTCATCGCTAAGTTACAGAAATGAGTTTTTTTCTTCTTTTTTTTTAACCCTTTGCGGCGCAAGACAATTTGAAACATTTAAATTATACTGCCACCGGAATTCATGAACTAAATTAAACTAAAAGAAATTTTAAATTTTAAGGTTTAAAAAACGGGTCTTTTCTGATATGTTATAAACGTGAATTTTTGCTAAAATATTTCCGGGATGAATTTTTGCAGCTGGATCTTAAATTTTGCGTCCTCGTGGCGAGGACACCGCGCGTTAAGGGGTTAAGCATAATTTTAAACTTTTATTATATTTTATTTATGATTCTATTTAAGTTTAAATGTTACTGATAAATTATCAATATTGATAATGTTGTTAAATCATTACTCTGTTTGATTGTTCTTATTATTTTTTTTTTCACTGAATATTTTGTTCAATACTGAAATATACACTAAAACAAAATTTGCTTTTCCGTTTAATTCGAGATTTTAAAATGGAAAAATAAAGTGATCTCATAAGTTTATAAAATACTTTATAAAAATTTAAATAATTGTTTAACTCAACTCCATTTTTCCTTAAAATATTGACTATATGTTTTCTACAGCTATAAATGCTTAATAAATTTCTGTTTCAAATGTTGAACTTTGAAACATGATTATTGCGGATGCAAGGAGGGAGAGCAGATGATAACATCGACATCTGTGGATTGCATTTATTTAAT
This sequence comes from Salticus scenicus, assembly GCA_963930645.1. Taxonomy (NCBI): domain Eukaryota; kingdom Metazoa; phylum Arthropoda; class Arachnida; order Araneae; family Salticidae; genus Salticus; species Salticus scenicus. The sequence goes on from OZ005655.1 coordinate 259,991,061, forward strand.
TTTCGCTGACCGTGCAACTGCAAAGTCAAACGAAAGGGAAAGTCGTGTCATTATGTGAGGCGGCAATTTTAAAACATGTAATCTGATTTGTTTAGTTTTAGCGTTATAATGACTAGGATAAGCTTTAGAAAAGGTAAAAATGTAATATTTTTAACCTGTAATATTCTCTATGTTCTATTTATTAAAGTCTTATTTTAATATCAATTAAACAATCATTTTCATATCTGCGTAAGTTCTTAAGCCTAACTTTTGATACTTGAATCGTTGAGCGTTGAATAGCAGAAAAAAACTGCTCCTGTTACAGAAAACCGCTTAGAAATTATGGATTCATTTTATTAATTTAGTCTTCTGAGATGGATTTTGTTAAAATAACTATTTTTGTTTATTATGTTTCTGAATGAAGTATGAAGAAGTAACATAAAGACTTTACAAGATAAGAGCTAATTTTAAGTGAATGCCCTTCCGACTGGTCATTATGTATTTTAAAATGCTAGTTGCAAGGGCATTTTCTTGAAGAAAATTCTTATGAAAAAAACTAGGAAGGTTCGTAATTCATTTTTTCTTTTCTTTTTAAATTCTGAAGTATTTTTTTAATGTTTATATGATAATATATATACAATCTAGGTTATGCAAATTGCATATTTTTAAAATAATATCCTAAGTTTCACCGACTTACAATTTTAAATATATCTTTACTGTTATTTATTAAATAAAATATATTAACTTGTTTAACTGCATAATAAAACAAAGATTCAATTCAATTTTATTCCACATCTTTATAAAAAAAAAAGATATTCTGCTTAAAAAAAAGGACGATTTACTTTATTATTTATTAATACTAATAATATTTACATTTATCAATTATTTAATATGCCATGATAGCATAATTACATCAAATGAGGTAAAAATTGCGTTGACTCAATTTAAAGAAATTTAAACATTTAAAGAATACCAATTACATTGCCATGTGGAATAAATTTAAATACCTGCAAACATCATTTTTGTAAACTGCTGCTGTAAACTGAAAATATGTATACACACATGCACTGAAATTTAAAAATATGAAGTATGTTAAATATTTTAGAAAAATATTTTGATTAAAAATATATATATGTATTTAAGTATTTGGAAATTATTAAAATTTCCTCCTTCTAACTAATTTTTAATTTTTTGTTTCAATTTCTTATTATTATAAATTAACAATATATTCTAAAGTCAATTATATATTATTTTAGCGGCGTATTAGTACATTCATTTTCGAAATTATTTTTTATGTTGGAATATTAAAACTTTCTATGAACTTCAGCATTCAAATATATTTATAAACTATCCATGGACTTACAAAGTAGTACCCAGAAATGTTTAGAATATACAGGGTGCAAAGTAGAGAGCAGGCCTTTATTTGCGCAACAATCGGTCTCAGACGTCATCCAATAAGAAAATGTATTTAAAAGAAAAAAATGTAAGAATTCATTATATGACATGTTTAAATTTAAAAAATCAATTTATTAAAAATCACAAAAGCTGATAATTTTTATACAATTTTCATGACACTAATAGTGAAAGTTGAGTTCCAACCTAAAAAATATAACACAAAAAGTTTCACTTTTGTGCACCCAAAATTGTCTGAGATAGTTAGTTTCAAAATTTAGGATTATTTCGCATTTTCTCGGGCTTTATTAAAAAGTCAATGAAAAATTCTTTAATAAACCCAGGGAAAATGCAAACAAAGTCCAATTAGGATTTTTAAACCGATCCCTTATTGAAGGCCGAAATATGTTAGAAAATCCAAACTTTAAATATCTTGTTCAAATTTGGGAGAATAGAAATGAAACTTTTTGTTAGGATGAGTGTCAGTTTTTCTAAATATGACTATAGGGATCTGGGACTATGTAAAAAGCTAGTTTTTGCAATTTTGAAAAAAGAGATATTTTAAATTTAAACATGTTTTACCACAAATGCTCATATTCTTTAAAACATTTTGTAACTGAAACTATATATTTGCGACCAATAGTTGCGGAGATAAAGGTATTCTCGTCACAATGCTTTGCACCCTGTATTTAAAAGAAAATATAATAATATGTATATATATATATATATATATATATATATATATATATATATATATATATGTATGTATGTATGTATAAATGAATTTTTAATCTTAGTTAAAGCCAAGCAACATATATAAGATCCCTGAAACCACATAGGTCAATGAGAAGGAAATTACAACAAATTTAAATTACCTGGGAAGACTGATTGTGATTTATTGAAACATTTATTTTTTATTTATTTTGATTATTATTTTATTTAACTTCAGTCTAATCATAAATTTATTCCTATATTGTTAGTTGCAATTTTAATAATCGTGCCGGTGCGTAAAAACCACATGAAACTCAAATCAAAAGATACAAACAAGCAACGAGGAAATTTTAAAGACAGCATTTTAAACATTTTTTTTCCTTAGGAGAAGCTTAGAATGGTAGAAAAAGAAAAAAAAAAAAAAAACTTGTCAGGGGTGACCTTTTTCCTCGTTGAGCACCAATGTACGATTTCATTCGTTAGCAGCTATAATAGCAAATTGCTAGCGGGCACCCTATCGTACAAGAAATTAATTGAAGTTAGAAATGAAGAATAAATTGGAATAAATTATTTACTTCAAGAAATCAGAGAATCAAACAGAAATCAACCATGAAAAACAAACATTAATCATAGTATGACGCATTCGGAATCACAAAGATTGAAACAAGCAAAATCAATCAAGAGTTTAGTTGTACATAGCAGATGAAGAATAATGATACAACACAGCAACAGGGATATAAATTACTTTTTTTTTAATTCAAATAATGTTTGAGAAATTTTAACATACTTACTATTCCTTTAATTTCAACGTATATGCATGAAAAATTCCATGTTTTATGACAGTAATTCCCAAAAAGTGTCATAACGTGTCTATATCCCTTAAAAAATTCCTTAAATTTTTGCATTTTTAAAAAATTTCTTTTTTCCCCTAATCTGAAGATAATGACGTTATAGTATTAATTACGAAACTTTGAATAAACACCATAAAATGCAAGAACTCGCAACTGCTACAAACAAAGCACGGCTGCTACAAACAAAGCGGCAACGCATTCAACACACTCAACGTGCTTGTTTGCAGCTCTCGTGCCTACAATGTTCGCCTGATTAAGGGTTGTGTCTTCTTTTGACCCAAAACAGTTGGTGCGAGTTCTTGCATTTTATGGTGTTTATTCAAAGTTTTGTAATTAATACTACAACTTCATTATCTTCAGATTAGGGGAAAAAAAGAAATTTTTAAAAAATGCAAAAATTTAAGAAATTTTTTAAGGTATAAAGAGACGTTATGACACTTTTTGGGGAAAACTGTCATAGAATATAAAATTTTTGATGCATATACGTTGAAATTAAAGGAATAGTAAGTATGTTAAAATTTCTCAAACATTATTTGAATTGAAAAAAAAAGTAATTCATATCCCTGTTCATGTGTTGTATCATTATTCGTCATCAGCTATGTAATTTTTACTTCTAAACGCTGGTACTGAGGTGATTCTTTATAATGAAGTCATATTTTTTTTTTTTTTTTTTTTTTTAACTACACTATTTTAGAACGTTTACAGTACGTTTTCTGGAACGTTCTGAAAATGTGTATAACGTTTTGAAAACGTTCTAAAAACGTTTAGAACGTTCTGAGACCGTAAACATAGAACGTTCTCAGAACGCTTCTATAACACCGATGGTGATAGCTACAAGTTCATTGAACGTTCTCTGAACCGTACTATTGTACGGCTTCAAGATGGACAAATAGACGTCTATAACACGTTCAGAGTGAACGTTTTTAGAACGTGTTTGCAGAGCAATTTTTGAACGTTCAGAGAACGTTTCGGTGCTGCTTGGGTTGGAAACAAAAAAGCGGAATGAGATGCCCAGTGAACCTATCTGAGATATTTAACTGATAAATCAAATACCAAAATTTGATACGAATTGATTCAGTATTACAAAAGTTATCGTAATGAAAAATTTTCAAGTAGCCGCCACTTGGAAACAACATGACGGAGCAAGTTGCCCATTGAAATCATCCAAGATATTTGAAGCATAAGTTCACTATCCAACTTATGTTTGAATCAGTTTAGTATTTTAAAAGTTATCGTGATGGCGCTTTTTCAAGTGATAGCCTGATTTCAAGTGGCCGCAACTTGAAACAAAATGTCATAACAAGTTGCCCAGTGAACACATCCAAGATATTCATATGATAATATCACAGCCCAACATTGGTTCAAATTGAATCGGAATTTAAAATATCATGATTACAAATTTTCAAGTGGTAGCTTGATTTCAAGTTGTTTCGCTTAGGTTATAAATTTCTCACTTTGTTAAAAATGGCGGATAAAGCTCATTTATAAACTTCGTTGAGACCCTTATTTGGTCTATGCTCCTTGTTTACATAAATTCAAACAAATTCAGAATACCCTTTTTTACAAAGTGAATTTGAAATTTTCAAGTGGTCTGCACTTAAAAACAAAATGGCGAATCAACTTGTTTAGCAAACTCATCCAAGCTACTTGTAAGATATGTTCACTGTCCAAATTTGATTCGATTTGGAGTATTATTTCGCAAGTTATCGTGATATTAAATTTTCAAAAGGTAGCCTGATTTCAAGTGCCCCGCTTAATTTAAGATATCCGCCACTTTGTTAAAATTGGCTAATAAAGTTCATTAATAAACTTCGTTGAGACCCTTGTATAGTCTATATTTACATCCAAATTCAAGCAAATCCGGCAACGCTTTTCACAATGTGGATTTAAAATTTTCATGTGGCCTCCACTTAAAAAAAAAAAAAAAAAAAAAAAAAAAAAAGTAGCAATTTGGTTAACAAACATATCCAAGATGTTTTTAAGATAAGTTCACTGTCCAAATTTGGTTCGATTTGGAGTATTATTTCGGGAGTTATTATGATAACAAAAATTTCATTATATATAGAGAGAGAGTCAGAGATAAACGACGTGATTCCAATAGGCTGATTTTTAAAGAAATCAACATAATATATATAACTCAGTATAGAATGATAAGAATTGAAAAGCTCATTTTGCCATACTCTATTACTGTTAAGTAGTTTCGTATTATAGTTGAATTAAAATATTAAACTTTTATTTTAATTTTGACATTTTATAAAATCACTGTCACCTTATTATTATTTTTTTTTTTTCCTTTCTTACCATCAAGTTATAGTGAACTATTTATAATCGATTATGAAAGAAAATTATAAAATGTAATATATACTTTTAATTACTCTTGCCAAAAAGTGTAAATAAAGCATTGTTTTAGGTTCTAGAATGGCAACCGAATTTTTAAAATAATTATACTTTTGAGAATACCCTCAATTTGAAAATCTGTCTTTTAGTGGTTTGTCCACATGTATGTATGAGCGATGAGTGTGTGTTATAGGTATAATCCAAAAGCATATATTAGTAGTAAGTTCAGAATAATTATTTTTAATCTCAACCATAGGGTGATGATTTCATTATGATTATTAAATTTTTTTTTTTTTTTTTTTTTTTTTATTTAAATGGTCTGATTTCATAAAGAATAAATCTACAAGGATATATAAAAAATTTCAAATACACCACAGTATACGGGTGGAATATCTCGTTGATACATTTTATTTTGACATATTTAAATTGCATTAAATTTATTGAAATCAACATGTATTTCTATATTTTTATCTATATTAATTTTGAAAAGTTTTAGATTCGTAAAAATTTCGGCTTTCAATTTTTAACGGATTTACACATTTTGAGATATCCAGAACACCCAATTGAAAAATCATTGAAAAAAAAAATGTCTGTTTGTCTGTATCTCATTTTTGGCAGTGTTAGCTCTGTAACTAATGAAAAAAATTTCATTAAAATCATATTTAGTTATATTCTGCGCTTCTTCCCTATATACAGGAAGGCTAATATACATGTGTGAAAGAAGAATATTTATCTCTAAATAAATGATTTAAATAACGATAAACTTATTTTAAAATATAAAAATGATTTTTGAATCTTAATATATAAAAAGTTAATATTCATCGTCCATTTCATCCGTTCATGAGTTACGCATTTTGATCGATTTAATGTTTATAATTTTAAAATTAATTTGAAAATTCAAATTCTTTTATTATTGAGATTTGCAATTATATTCTCATAAAAATAATGTATTATTTTATGTCATTTCATTTTTTAGAGTACTTTATTAATTAACTTCCAAAGTCTTTAAATGCATATTATGAATATTGTATCATTAAATTTTTCTTGATTTATTATTTTTAAAACGTTTGTTATGCCTAGGTTAATTCGTTAACAATAATATGTTAAAATAAATGGATTGCAATTATATTAAACAATACCCTGACTCGTTATTGTGAAAATAATTTAATTGTAATCATTTATTCAAAACTCATTAAATATCCCTTTTGTTACGGGGAATTTTACCTACATTAAAACATGATCCATTAACTTTTATATTAAAAAAATATATTTATATAATTATGAAAGAAGAGTGAAATTAATATTTTATATTTTTATCAATCGATATTTTGCTGTGACATAAAAAGATTTATAAATGGAAAGTTAATTAATATTTTATTGTAGCTCACAATTATTAATAGGATTTTTATATGTAGATTTAAATATATTTTTAAAGCAATTTTAATTGTTTTAATATTCTTTATAAATACATTTCAAATTATTGCATTGTAATAAAGTTTCATATTATAATTTATTTCCTTTTTCTAATAATTTGAAAAAATATATAAATAATGGATTTCAAAATTCCTTTTTAGATTAAATATATTAATGAAAATACATCTAACTAGTATGCTACATCCATTACAAAATTTCCTTCTATATCATCCTAAGTTATAGGCCCCCTACCGGTTAATATTCACAATGCTTTAACCAACATAATTAGTCATATTTAACACTTTATACATGGCAATTTTCACAAATACTTGCTAAGATAGACAACCTGGACAACCGCAGAAAGTATTGGGGGCTGCATCACTTGTTGGCCAAAATACATCCAAATCGCACATCTAAATTTTGGCACTTTTTGCAACATTGAAGCTAATATAACGCTTTATCGTAGACAACATTCAATTACACCATAAATGTGTCATCTTTCAGCCAACAGGCATCTAAATTGAATCATACATTTACAACAAGAAAAGTGTCTACATTTCGTAGAGCGCAACAATAATGTAGAATTCCAATGATGAAAATGAGTAAACCAATCCTAAAATGCCATTAAAAAAAAATATATATATATATGCTTATAAGACAGAAACAAAGACATTAGTATATCTCTGCATGATTTATCAGGGAAAAAGATACCCTATTTGAAAATAAGAGATGATTATAATTTACAAAATAAAATAGTGTATTATGTTGTAATTTGTATATCAGCAAAAATAAACGTACAGTAAATTCACTGAAAAATTATTTAATCACCTAATTTATCTCTTTACACCTAACAATTAGTCCCAAAAAATTCCTGACCAGCAGCCTAATGAAACAAAATTTTACATTACAAATTAAGATTTTTTTTTTTTTTTCACTTTTGATAAATAAGCTATCACTAACATTTTGTATCCTTTAATAAAGAACAGTTAAAAAAAAAAAAAGTTTTATATTTAAAAACACCTAAGAATATTTTCAAAATGCCTTTATTACGGTAGAAAAGCCAAATGTCTCATTAATCTGTTTCTCGTAAGGGTAGCAAACTTTTTTTTTTTTTTTTAACAAAACAATTCGTTTATACATTATTTTCCTTAGATGGCATTTTTCGTAGACAACTGAATTAGAAATTTTGGATGAAACTCTTTTTAGAATGTTTCATTTTTGCATGGTGAAATGCATTTGATACCAATTGAAATGCAGGAAACAATTAAATTCATTTTTTATTTGAAGCTAAAAAACATAAAATACATTTTATGTCGCAGAAAGTTTTTCACAAATTTTTAATAACTATTAAATTGATATTAATGTAATAATAAAAATAAATGAGAGACTTTTAAAAATGATAGCGATCAAATTTACATAAATATTAATTAAAGGAAAAACGTTTTCATAATAGCAAAATATATATACATTTTTATGATGTTTTGTAATTGTTTTTTTTTTTTTTACCTTTAACTAATTAATTCAAAATCGATTTTAATTTTCGTCATTTGCCTAAATTGTTTAGTTTACTAAAGCCTAGTATTACATGAATCTAATTAACAACGCAATAAAATGTAATTTTCATTAAATTTAAAACGCAAAGTAATTAAAAAGTAGCTAAAAGAATAATTCAAATATTATTAATAATATACATCACTATGAGTTATGTAAAACTAAAAAAATAGCATCAGGATAAACTCAGTTGATAAAATACAAACCAATAATGTCAATTTTTTTCTCTACATTTGGCCATTTCGTTTGCCGATAAAAATTTGTTTCCGGAAATCTGTGAAGCACAGCACAGAAATGTCTGCATTAAAAATAAAGCAAGACTACAGAAAATATAACAAAAAATTAAGTCTAATAGAAATAGTTGGCAAATAAATATTTAGGAATAAATTTCTTCAGATAAGGAAATACTACAATAACAATTATATACGAAATAGATATTACTTCTAGAATTTAATTTGCAAACATATTTTTACCTACAGGCTCGAATCATTCAACATATAACAAAAGCATATGGAAAGATCTAATATTGGATAAAATTTCGTTCCCCTTTCTTTATTTCTTCTTGTAATATATTCAATCTTATTTAATAAGATTCAAAGGTAAATAGTTTCGACGAAGCATTGTTTCAATTTAAGTAAACTATAAATTTGCAGAAGCAGTAAGTAAGGTTTAGAATATAAATTAAATTCCTTCGAGATTTTTCGTTTGAAAAGAAAAATAATTGCATTTGCAGTGAATGTGATTTAACGAAACTTTATTAATATGTGCGTTACATTGTTCTCAAAAATCTAAATGTAAATCGTATACTTTACAGATTGCATTTGTTTATATTGACACGGGTGATTTAAAAGCAAGAAAGTTAATTGGGAGATTCAAGGAATTGTTAACGAAGATAGAATTTGTTAAAATGTAACGAATATACTTTAGAAAGAATTAGATAGAATGTAAAATTTATTGCAAGTAATTTAATAAAAACTATAAAGGATTAATTTATTAAATCAATCGCAATGATCTTTTTTTGGTAATCCGTAACAAATATTCATTGCATTAATTTACTTCATTTTGGCCCAAGGGAAATGTTTTGTCTATATATATCTGGTAAATTCAGTTTTTGTGATTAAAGTTAAATTCTTGTTGAAAATTTGCACAATAGATGGCGATTTTTAAAAAATATAGAAAAGCTGTTCTGCAAGTTGGAATACATATATATATATATATAAAGAGTTGTCAATGTCGTAAAGTCATTCTTCGCTGTGCCTTTAGAAGATACAAATCAATCCTTAATTTTGAAGTTGTTTTACCAGAAGAACAGCAATTGTTCGACTGTAATGCGGAGATATTGACCCTTCAAGGATTTACGAAAAGATCTCTTTCTACACAGGGTTTGGGAACGATGATTATTAAACATGAAGAATCTGGACAGTTAGATATACTTCAAGAAAGATGGCGAAAAATTATTTCAAGAAGAAACTATAAATAAAGTCACATTTATGTGTTCAAAATAGCGTCTGGATGCAATGTCGGTGGCTAGTTTTACCAAAAACAGCAAGCAAAATCAAGCCATGATTTCGGGTCCCCAACGTGGCCCTTATATAGATGTCACATTAGTATGGATTACAGAAACTTCAGTATGGTAAAAGACAAATTATGTGACACTTCTGTGGTTGACGATTATTGTAACTAGATGCTCTTTCGATCACAATATGAATTCTTTTACAGTTTCGTTTAAATTAAGATCTTTACTTTCTTCGCAGCATAACCAAGAAATCAATCCCTTGAAATATATTAATCATCTTTACAAATCCACTGCAGGGAAAAGGCCTTTCCCAGGGCCCATTATGCCCTGTTTTCTCAAAATTTTCTCCATTGTACTCTTCAAAACTTCAAAACTTCACAATTTCATCTCTTCTACACCCTGTTGTCTCTTTCTCTAATGTTTTTGTTACTTGGTATCCAATATAGATTTTTAGTGTTTAATCTATCACTTTTTTTTCTGGCAAGGTGACCAGCCCAGCTCTATTTTAACTCTACAAATGACAGCAGTAACTTTTGTTCGCTCTCTAATATATGTTTTTCACTTTCTGCCTCTTTGATGAATCTTAACATGCATCTCTCTATGCTTCCCTGGGTTATTTGTAGTTTTTGTTTAGTTTTACACATTTGTGTCCAAATTTCTGAATCACAAGATAATGCAGGCAAAATATTGGGTGAATGCGAAAGTTCTACCCGTTTTTGGATATGCAAATTTGCAATGGAATTGACGTCACACATGACATTGTAATAATGCAAATCGTTGGCCAATTAAACATGTGGATGTCTCACATATGAATGCATCGTGTCTCACAAAGTTAATCATCTCAATATATATATATATATATATCAGAGCATGTAACATGGAAAGCGAGAAGGACCATATAAGACATTGTTTGTTAAACGAGTTCGGTAAAAAGAGTACGGTAGCCACAGCATGACGCAATGTTTGTCAAGTTTATTGGGCGAATGCAATAGACGAAAGCACATGTCGTCGATGGTTTCGTAAATTCAGAGAAGGACACAGAAGCTGACAAGATCAGGCTAGGAGAGGACGGCCATCACACGTTGGAGACAACTATATTGACCAAACTATAAGGAACAACCCGAACCCAACCGTGCAAGAATTAGCGGAGACCTTCAATGTACACCGGACAATGGTCGAGAGACGGATGGTTTTAAGTTGTGTTTTATGAGAAAGTTGGAACGTTGGGTTCCACATAATCTGACAGCTAACCAACTGGATGACCGAATCGCCACCTGGGTTTCCTTGCTTTTCCGGTACACAAATGGCCAATTCTTGACATGAATTGTTACAGGAGATGAGAAGTGGGTTATTTACCGTAAAGTAAAGCATCGTAGGACTGTGTATTGCTCTTCTGATCCGCCTGCATCGACTTCGAAAGCTGAACTCTATCCCAAGAAGGTGTTATTGAGTGTGTAGTCGGGATGTAGTTGGGATGTGCAGGGAATAATTCAGTGTGAGGTCCTCCTGCCACTCACCAGAACCATCAATATTGCCTTCTACTGTCTACAGTTAGACAGGCTGCATTTAAATTTGGTAACAAAGCGGCCAGGTCTGATCAATCGTCGCGGTGTTATCCTTCGTCACGATAACGCCAGGCCACATGATGCAGTCATTACTCGCCAAAATTTACTGGGCTTTAGTTGGGAGCTTTCCCCCCACCCTCCCTATTCGTCTGACTTGGCACCAAATAACTATCACCTACTTCGTGCGTTGAACAATTCCTTCATTCAGAAAATCTTTGATGATCTTGATGCTGTGAAAACTGCAATCCAAATTTTTTTTTACTCGAAACCACCGGAATTTTACCGCCGTGGGATTCATCTCCTACCAGAAAGGTGGCAAGAGGTCATGGATAGCAATGGATTTAGCACCATAAAAGGTACTGTTAATTTTGCGTTTATTTGCTCTTCTTTATGGGTGATAAAAATGGGTAGAACGTTTGCACTCACCCAATGAATTGATAAAAAATTCCTCTTTTCAAACAAATTAGGTCACATTTGAAAATAGCGCTATTTTTTCCGAATGCACTCCATTTAAGTATAACTCGGTTGTTAATTTCTTCCATAATGCTTCTATTCTTCGTAATGACTTGTTCGAGATAAGTATAATTACATATTGTTTTTAATTCATCTATAACAATAGTTATCTTACAATGCACTGTGTATTTTCAATTTCTCTTGTCAAAAAAATGTAAAGAAAGTATTGTTTTAGGTTCCAGAATCGAAACCGAGTTTTTTCTATAATTGTATGCTTTGAGATCTACACACAATTCGAAAATCTGACTTTTAGCGGTACGTTCCCGTGTGTATGTGTGTGCGAGTATTATCAATATAATTCAAAAACTGATATTAGCAGTAAGTTCGGAATAGACATTCTAAAATTCAATGATAGGTTAATCTTTTTAAAAATCATTTTTAAATCTTAATGGACCAATTTTAGTAAGTATAAATGTACAAGGACTTACAAAATTATTCAAATACGTTACAGTACACAGGTTTAATATCTCGTTGCTATATTTTATTTTGACATATTTAATCTGCACTAAACATATTGAAATCAACATGTACCTCTACTTTTCTCTATATTGGTAAAGTAAAATAAAAATTATGCATAAAAAGTTTACGCTTTCGGTTTCTAGTGGATTTACATATTTTGAAATGTCATGAAAACACCAATATTAAAAAAAAAAGTCTATGTCTTACAAAGAGATTGTGGCAGTTCTAGCTCTGTTACCAATGTACCGAATTTCATAAAAAGTTATGTTTCGTTATACCTTTATTACAATCGGTGTCTATCAACTTTTCGCGTGTATCATCCAAGAGGTGCCACTGTTATTCTACGTTTATTCTTTTTCACTAGAAGTCTATATCCTTCTGGGAAGGAGAATTTTTTTATCTTTAAATAAATTATTTAAATAGAGTTAACTTTATATTACAATGCAAGAAAGGTTCATGAATCTTAATATATGAAAAATTAATTTTCGTCACTGAGTTATGTATTTTTATCAATTAAATATTCATGATTTTAAAATTAATTTGAAAATGTAATTTTTTTTTGTTATTATGATTTATAATTAAATTTTTCTCATGAAAATTATGTGTCATTTTATGTTATTTCATTTTTAGTACTTTATTAATTAACTTCAAAAATATTTAAACGAACAATAAGCAAATATTTATTAATCTATTTTCTTTGAACGTTCGTTATGCCTAGGTTAATTCATTAACAATAATATATTAAAACAAATGGATTGCAATTATATTAAAAAATACACTGATTCTTTACCGATCAAAATAATTTAATTGTAAACATTTATTCAAATCTCATAAAATATTCTTTTAATTTAGAAAAAAAAATACCTTCATTAAAATATGATCAAGTATAAAATTTATAAGATATACTTATATAATTAAAATTATGTAAGAGTCAAAGCAAGGTTTTATATTCTTATCAAATGGTATGTGGCAGAAAATTACTTATACAATGAAAATTAAATATTAGTTTATTGTAGCTCACAACGAAGAATAATATTTGTATTTGCAGATTTAAATGTAATTTTTATGTTTTTAATATTCTTTATTAATACATTTCAAATGAACGCATTGTAATAATGTTTTAGTATGTTATAATTTAATTGATTTTTCTAATATTTGAGAATCTATATAAATAATGGATTTTTAAATTAATTTTAAATTAAATTTATTAATGGGAACATATCTAACTAGTACGCTGCTTCCATCACAAAATTTTCTTCTATATCATCCTATGTTATAACGCCTTGTACCCGTTAATATTCACAATGCTTTAACCAACATAACTAATCACAATTAATGCTTTATACATGCAGAGTTTTCACAAATACTTGCTAAGATAGACAACCTGGAAAATCGCAGAAAATAATGACTGCGTCAGTTGTTGGCTGAAATACACCCAAATTAAATCAGCATAATTTATCGTAATACAGAGATGGCACATATAAAGTATGGTGCTTTTACAGAACATTAAAGCTAATATAATGCCTATCCGTAAACAACATTAAATTACACCATAAATGTGTATCTGTCAGTCAGGAGGCATCCAAATTGAACCATATTATTACAACAAGAAATGTATCTACATTGAGAAAAAAAATATACTACCTTTCTCTAGAATGAATAAGTGGCCATTTTCTAAATTCCTTAACTAGAAATATAGATTTCCGAGCTATGCGCATAAGGCACGCCAATAAACTGAATATACGAAATTATCGAGAATTTCTAGTCTACACATTTCTAGATGGTGAAACGATATTCTGAATATTCTAATGCATATTTCCAAATTGACCAACTAATTTTTCAATCTTCCGAGGCAGTTACCAACTTTTCTCTTAGAGGTCCATATAATTTTTCAACACAAGCCTTTCCATGCGAGGAAGCAAGGCTCCGTTCTTCTTTTTATATTCTTGTTACCTTGTCGCCCTCTGTCGTGTGAAAGCTCCGCTTTGGCGACCTCTGTAATTTTTTTTTCTATGTTTATGCAATAAACAACGGAGGAGGTTTAATCATTAGACACGGGCTTTTTGAATCTCCACAGTGTCATCGGAGCCCCTCTCTAAAGGTTAAAATCACTCAAAACCGCTGCATAGTGGTGAGCAGCCACCTTCCGTCTTAGAATCTTAGAATCTTAAAATATTCTGAATCATTTGCATTGCGAGAAATTCTCGCTTGATTTTCTAGAATTTGGTAATACACCAAGATTATATTTACAGAAATCCGCCTCTTGTAGTCTCATTTATTTGCAGAGATTGTGAAATATCTTTGCCCTCGAGAATATAGGCAAACCGCTCTAGAATTCTAATAGGGGCTTCTAGAGCTCGCTTTCCAAGGGGACTAGAATTTATAAGGATGACATGGAACTATTTTTTCTAGAGCCACAATTTAGATTTTAGGTGTCAGTTACACAATTTTTTCTCAGTATACATTTCATAGAGCGCAACAAAGATGCAGAATTTTAATGATGAAAATGACTAAACGAATCCTAAAATCACATTAAAAAATATGTTTAAAAGACAGAAGACAGTGACAGTAGTATATCTCTGCATATATCGGGAAGGAAAACCTTATTTGAAAATAAGATAATGTTACAGCATACAAAATAAAATAGTGTATTATGTTGTAATTTGTATAACAGCAAAAATAAATGTACAGTAAATTCACTAAAAAATTATTTAATATCCTAATATATCTCTATAGACAAAACAATAAGTCTTAAAAAATTCTTGAGCCGCAACCTAATGGGACAATATTTTACATTCCAAATTGAGATTTTTTTCACTTTTAATAATTAAGCTATCACTAACATTTTTAATCCAATTATAAAGGGCAACTGAAAAAAGAAAATGTTGTGTTATGTTTAAAAAAATCTAGAATTTGCCTTCATTAAATCTAGAATGCCTTTTTTGCAGTAGAAAAACAAAATATGTCTAATTAACCCGCAGACTCTTGTAAGGGTGACAAAGGATTTTTTTTTTTTTCATCAAAACAATTAGTTTGGATGTTATTTTCAATAGCTGAAATTTTTCGTGGACAACTGAATTAGAAATTTTTATTGATCCCTTTTCAGCGCGTTTTTACACTTTGCATTGTTAAATACATTTGATGCTAATTCAAATGCAGAAAAAACAATTAGATTCATTTTTTATTTGAAGCTGAAAATAATAAAGTGCATTTTATATAGAGCAGAAGTTCTAACAAAATTTTAATAATTATAAAATTGATATTAATGTGATAATTATAATAATAATAAATGAAAGGCTTTTAAAAATGATAGCAATCACATTTACGCAAACATTACTTACAGTTAAAACGGTTTCATGATAGCCAAATACATATATGTATACAGTAACCGCCGCTTAATAAAATCACTGGTTAATAAAATCAGACGCTTAATCTGATCAAATCGCCAGGACCGGAATCAAATCAATACAAACTACTTTTAAAGTCGCCGCTTAATAAAATCAGCATCGCCGGTTAATAAACTCAAAAATATCCTCAGCAGCCAAAAGTATCATTTATGCACACTAAAAAAATTTTTCATTTACATTGTGATTTCTTTTTTAATTGAAAAAGAAATTAAAGCTCAACAAACCCTCCGTTATCGCGCATTGTTCAAGATTTTATACTTGCAGCACAGTTACAAGCTAAACATGCTCTGCAACTTATCTCCGTAACAATTTCAAGGAACGTATTTTTTAAAGCGCAGTAATAAAATACAAATATTATTTAACTTTTTTTTGTCTAATTATTAGAAGGCAATTTCTAGTTCTTAGTTTAAAATTATTATAATTCATGAGGTTTAAATGGAAAGATTTTAAATTTATAACAACAGCATGAACTTTTGGTAAAGAAATGATGATTTTCCTCTAACGAAAGTGCACGGGAACTTACAGCTTACAATTCGTTTAATTTATTTATATCGAAGAAACAATTATTTAATTATCTACCAAAAATTATTTAATATTGTTTACTAATTATATTATTCGTTACCTTTTGAAGTTTCTTTCGAAATTCAGGGAAGTAATACTTTTCCTTAAGGGCAAGAACGTTCGCCGGATATAAAAATCAGCCGCTTAATAAAATCACTTTGGCTCAGAACTAATTTGATTTTAATAAGCGGTGGGAACTGTATATATATATATATACATATACGTATATATATATATATATATATATATTTTTTTTTTAATATTAGAAGTTTTTACTCTTAATTAATTAATTCAAAATCGATTTTAATTTTCGTTGTTTGTGTAAATTTATTAACTTACCAATACCTTGTATTACATGAACATAATTAACAATACATTAAAGTTCAATTTTTATTACATTTAAAATACAAAGTAATTAAAAAGCAAATAAAAAACATTACATTACTATTAATGACATACATCACTATCGCTAATGTAAAACTAAAAACACAAAATACAATCCAATATTGCCAATTTTATCCTTTTCGATTTGACTCTTTGTTTGCCGATAAAAAATTGTTTCCGTAAATTAATCTGTGAAGCATAACAAAGAAAAAACTGCATTAAAAATAGAAAATATAACTATAAAAATAAACCAAGAAAATAGAAAATATAACTTAAAATTAAGTTCAAAAGAAATAAGTTGGCAATGAAATATTTAGGAATAAATTTATTCAGATAAGAGAGCGCTACGATAACAATTATATAAAAATACATATAAATATTATTTCCATATTTTAATTTACAAATATATTTTAACCTATAGACTCGAATCATTGAACATATAACCAAAGCCTATGGAAATAAGTATTATTGGATAAAATTTCATTCCACATTCTTTATTTCTTCTTGTAATATATTCAATGTTATTTAATAAGATTCAAAGGTAAATAGTTTCGAAGAAGCCTTGTTTCAATTTAAGTAAACTATGAATTTGCAGAAGCAGTAAGTAAGGTTTAGAATATAAATTAAATTCCTTCGAGATTTTTCGTTTGAAAAGAAAAATAATTGCATTTTCAGTGAATGTGATTTAACGAAACTTTATTATTTTGTGCGTTACATTGTTCTCAAAAATCTAAATGTAAATCGTATATTTTACAGATTGCGTTAGTTTATATTAAAACGAGAGATTTAAAAGCGAGAAAGTTAATTGGGAGATTCAAGGAGTTGTTAAAGTAAATAGCAATTGTTAAAATGTAACGAATATACTTTAGAAGGAATTAGATAGAATGTAAAATTTATTGCAAGTAATTTAATAAAAAATATAAAGGATTATAAAGGAATAAATTTATTAAATTCATCGCAATGATCTTTTTTTGGTAATCCGTAACAAATATTCATTGCATTAATTTACTTCATTTTGGCCCAAGGGAAATGTTTTGTCTATAGATCTGGTAAATTCAGTTTTTGTGATTAAAGTTAAATTCTTGGTTGAAAATTTGAACAATAGATGGCAATTTTTTAAAAAATATAGAAAAGCTGTTCTGCAAGTTGGAATACATATATATACAAAAAAAAAAAAAAAAAAAAAAAAACAGTCGTCAATGTCATAAAATTATTCTTCGCTATGCTTTTAGAAGATACAAACCAATCCTTAATTTTGAAGTTGTTTTACCAGAAGAACTGCAATTTTTCGACTGTAATGCGGATATATTGACCCTTCAAGTATTTACGAAAAGATCTCTTTCAACACAGGGTTTGAGAACGATGATTAGTAAACATGAAGAATCTGGACAATTAGATATACTTCAAGAAAGATGGCGAAAAATTATTTCAAGAAGAAACTATAAATAAAGTCACATTTACGTGTTCAAAATAGCGTCTGGATGCAATGTCGATGGCTATTTTTACCAAAAACAACAAGCAAAATCAAGCCATGATTTCGGGTCCCAAACGTAGCCCTTATGTGGATGTCACATTAGTATGGATTACAGAAACTTCAGTATGGTAAAAGACAAATTATGAGACACTTCTGTGGTTGACGATTATTGTAGGTAGATGCTCTTTTGATCACAATATGAATTCTTTCACAGTTTCGTTTGAAATAAGGTTCTTTACTTTCTTCGCAGCATAACCAAGAAATCAATCCCTTGAAATATATTAATCATCTTTATAAATCCACTGCAGGAAAAAGGCCTTTTCCAGGGGATTCTATTCTGCCCTGTTTTCTCAAAATTTTCTCCATTGTACTCTTCAAAACTTCACAATTTCATCTCTCCTACATCACTGTTGTCTCTTTCTCTAATGTTTTTGTTACCTTGTATCCAATATAGATTTTTAGTGTTTAACCTATCACTTTTTTTTTTCTGGCAAGGTGCACAGCCCAGCTCTATTTTAACTCTACAAATGACAGCAGTAACTTTTGTTCGCTCCCTAATATGCGTTTTTCACTTTCTGTCTCTTTGGATGAATCTTAACATGCATCTCTCTATGCTTCTCTGGATTTTTCGAAGTTTTTGTATTACACATTTGAAGTTTACACATTTATGTCCAAGTTTCTGAATCATAAGTTAATACATTCAAAATACTGGGTGAATGCGAAAGTTCTACCCGTTTTTGGATATGCAAATTTGCAATGGAATTGACGTCACATATTACATTGTTGTAATGATGTAAATCGTTGGCCAATTAAACGTGTGCACATCTCACATGTGAATGCATCGTGTCTCACAAAGTTAATCATCTCAAATTTATATATATATATATATATATATATATATATATCGGAGGTGTAACATAGAAAGCGAGAAGGATCATATAAGACATTGTTTTTTATACGAGTTCGGTATAAAGAGTACGGTTGCCGCAGCATGGCGCAATCTTTGTCAAGTTTATGGGGAAAATGTAATAGACGAAAGCACATGTCGTCGATGGTTTCATAAATTTAGGGAAGGTCACAGAAGCTGCCAAGATCAGGCTACGAGTGGACGGCCATCACACGTTGGAAACGACTATGTTGACCAAGCTATAAGGAACAACCCGAACCCAACCATGCAGTAATTAGCGGAGACCTTCAACGTACACCGTACAACGATCGAGAGATGGCTGGTTAAGTTGGGTTTTATGAGAAAGTTGAAACGTTGGGTTCCACATAATCTGACAGCTAACCAACTGGATGACCGAATCACCACCTGAGTTTCCTTACATTCTCGGCACAAAAATGACCCATTCTTGACACGAATTGTGACAGGAGATGAGAAATGGGTTATTTGCCGTAACATAAAGCGTCGTAGGACTATGTATTGCCCTTCTGATCCACCTGAATCGACTTCGAAAGCTGAACTCTATCCCAAGAAAATGGTATTGAGTGTGTGGTGGGATGTGCAAGGAATAATTCAGTAGGTGGTCCTGCCACTCAACCAAACCATAAATATTGCCTTCTGCTGTCTACAGTTAGACAGGCTGCATTTAAATTTGGTAACAAAGTGACCAGGGCTCATCAATCGTCGCGGTGTTATCCTTCATCACAATAACGCCAGGCCACCTGCTGCAGTCATCACTCGCCAAAAGTTACTGGGCTTTAGTTGGGAGCTTTTAACCCACCCTTTCTATTCTTCTGACTTGGCACCAAATGACTATCACCTATTTCGTGCGTTGAACAATTCCTTCAGTCAGAAAATCTTTGATGATCTTGATGCTGTGAAAACTGCCATCCAAGAATTTTTTGTCTCGAAACCACCGGAATTTCACTGCCGTGTGGGATTCATCTCCTACCAGAAAGGTGACAAGAGGTCATACATAGCAATGGGGATTATGCACTATAATAGGTACTGCTAATTTTGCGTTTATTTGCTCTTCTTTATGGGTAATAAAAATGGGTAGAACGTTTGCACTCACCCAATGAATTGATAAAAAATTTCTCTTTTCAAACAAATTAGGAAGTCACATTTGAATATAGCGCAATTTTTTCTGAATGCACTCCAGTTAAGTATAACTCGGTTGTTAATTTATTCCATAATGCTCCTATTCTTCGTAATGACTTGTCCCAGATAAGTATAATTACATATCGTTTTTAATTCATCTATAACAATAGTGATCTTACAATGCACTGTGTATTTTCAATTTCTCTTGCCAAAAAAGTGTAAAGAAATTATTGTTTTAGGTTCCAGAATCGAAACCGAGTTTTTTCTATAATTGTATGCTTTAAGATCTACACACATTTCGAAAATCTGACTTTTAGCGGCTCATTCACATGTGTATGTGTGTGTGAGTATTATTAATATAATTCAAAAACTGATATTAGCAGCAAGTTCGGAATAGACATTCTAAAATTCAATAATAGGGTAATCCTTTTTAAAAATCATTTTTAAATCTTAATGGTCCGATTTCAGTAAGTATAAATGAACAAGGACATACAATATTATTCAAATACGTTACAGTACACAGGTGGAATATCTCGTTCTTATATTTTATTTTGACATATTTAAACTGCACTAAACATATTGAAACTAACATATATCTCTACTTTCTTCTATATTGGTAAAGTAAATAAAGAAAAATATGCATAAAAATTTTCCGCTTTCCGTTTTTAGCGGATTTGCACATTTTGAAATGTCATGAAAACACCAATGTGATGTAAAAAAAAAAAAAAAAAAAAAAAAAAAAAAGTCTATGTCTTACAAAGAGATTTTGGCAGTTCAAGCTCTGTTACCAATGCACCGAATTTCATAAAAAGATATAATTAGTTATTCCTTTACTACAATCGGTGTCTATCAACTTTTCGCGTATATCTCCCAAGAGGTGCAACTGTTATTCTACGTTTATTCTTTTTAATTAGAAGGCTATATTCTGCTGTGAAAGAGAAATTTTTATCTTTAAATAAATAATTTAAATGGCGTTAACTCTATATTACAATGTAAGAATGGTTCGTGAATCTTAATATATGAAAAATTAATTTTCGTCACTGAGTTATGTATTTTTATCAATTAAATATTCATGATTTTAAAGTTAATTTTAAAATATATTTTTTTTTCTGTTATTGTGATTTATAATTAAATTTTTCTCATGAAAAAAATGTGTTATCTTATGTTATTTCATTTTTAGTACTTTATTAATTAACTTCCAAAATCTTTAAACGAACAATAAGCAAATATTTCTTAATTTATTTTCTTTGAACGTTCGTTATACCTAGGTTAATTCATTAACAATAATATGTTAAAACAAATGGATTGCAATTATATTAAACAATACACTGATTCGTTACCGATCAAAATAATTTAATTGTAAACATTTATTCAAATCTCATAAAATATTCTTTTTCTTTTAGAAAAAATACCTTCATTAAAATGTGATCAAGTATGATATTTATAAGATATACTTAAATAATTAAAATTATGTAAGAGTCAAAACAAAGTTTTATATTCTTATCAAATGGTATGTGGCATAAAATTACTTATACAATGAAAGTTAATTATTAGTTTATTGTAGCTCACAACGAAGAATAATATTTTTATTTGCAGATTTAAATTTAATTTTTAATATTCTTTATTAATACATTTCAAACGAACGCATTGTAATAATGTTTTAGTATGTTATAATTTAATTGATTTTTCTAATATATTGAGAATCTATATAAATAATGGATTTTTAAATTAATTTGAAATTAAATTTATTAATGGGAACATATCTAACTAGTACGCTGCTTCCATCACAAAATTTTCATCTATATAATCCTATGTTATAACGCCTTGTACCCGTTAAAATTCACAATGCTTTAATCAACATAACTAATCACAATTAATGCTTAATACATGCAGAATTTTCACAAATACTTGCTGAGATAGATAACCTGGAAAATCACAGAAAATAATGACAGCGCCAGCTGTTGGCTGAAATACACCCAAATTAAATCAGCATAATTTATCCTAATACAAAGATGGCACATCTAAAGTATGGTACTCTTACAGAACGTTAAAGCTAATATAATGCCTATCCGTAAACAATATTAAATTACACCATAAATGTGTCAACTGTCAGTCAGTAGGCATGCAAATTGAACCATACTATTACAACAAGAAATGTATCTACACTGAGAAAAAATATATACCGTCTTTCTCTAGAATGAATAAGTGGCCATTTTTTGAATCCCTTAGCTAGAAATATAGATTTCCGAGCTATGCGCAAAGGCACGCCAATAAATTGAATACACGAAATGATCGAGAATTTCTAGAGTACACATTTCTAGATGGTGAAACAATATTCTGAATACTCTAAATATTTGTATTGCGAGCTCAATTGTATTGCGAGAAATTCTCGCTTGATTTTCTAGAATTGGGTAATACAACAAGATTATAATTGCAGAAATTCGCCTCTTGTAGTCTCATTTATTTGCAGAGATTTTGAAATAACTTTGCCCTCGAGAATATAGGCAAACCGCTTTAGAATTCTAATAGGAGCTTCTAGAACTCGCTTTCCAAGGGGACTAGAATTTATAAGGATGACACGGAACTATTTTTTTTAAGAGCCACAATTTAGATTCTAGATGTCAGTTACAGAATTTTTTCTCAGTGTACATTTTATAGAGCACAACAAAAATGCAGAATTTTAATGATGAAAATGACTAAACCAATCCTAGAATCGCATTAATAAATATGTTTAAAAAACAGAAGATAGTAGCAATAGTATATCTCTGCATATCAGAGGAAGGAAAACTTTATTTGAAAATAAGATAATATTACAGCATACAAAATAAAATAGTGTATTATGTTGTAATTTGTATAACAGCAAAAATAAATGTAAAGTAAATACATAAAATTTGTTCTACACCTAACAATTAGTCCCAAATTCACTAAAAAGTTATTTAATATTCTAATATATCTCTATAGACATAACAATTAGTCTTAAAAATTTCTTGAGCCGCAAACTAATGGGACAATATTTTACATTCCAAATTGAGATTTTTTTCACTTTTAATAATTAAGTTATCACTAACATTTTTAATCCAATTATAAAGGGTAACTGAAAAAAAAAGTAGTGTTATATTTTTAAAAAATCTAGAATTTGCCTTCATTAAATCTAGAATGCCTTTTTTGCAATAGAAAAGCAAAATATGTCTCATTAAGCCGCAGACTCTCGTAAGGGTGAAAAAGGATTTTTTTTTTTTTTTTTTTTTTTTTTTTTTAATAAAAACAATTTGTTTGGAAGTTATTTTCAATTGCTGAAATTTTTCGTGGATAACTGAATTAGAAATTTTGTATTGAACCCTTTTCAGCGCGTTTTTACACTTTGCATTGTTAAATACATTTGATGATAATTTAAATGCAGAAAAAACAATTAGATTCATTTTTTATTTGAAGCTGAAAATAATAAAGTGCATTTCATATAGAGCAGAAGTTCTCACAAAATTTTAATAATTATAAAACTGATATTAATGTGATAAATATAATAATAATAAAAAATGAAAGGCTTTTAAAAATGAGAGCAATCACATTTACGCAAACATTACTTACAGTTAAAACGTTTTCATGATAGCCAAATATATATATATATATATATATATATATATATATATATATTTGGCTATATACATATACATTAAACATTATTATATGTGGCTATATATATATATATAGATATATATACCTTTTTTTACATTATTAATTCTAATATATATATATATATATATATATATATATTAATATTAGAAGTGTTTACTCTTAATTAATTAAATAAATCGATTTTAATTTTCGTTGTTTGTCTAAATTTATTAACTTACCAATTCCTTGTATTACATGAACATAATTAACAATGCATTAAATTTCAATTTTTATTACATTTAAAATACATAGTAATTAAAAAGAAAATAAAAAACATTATATTATTATTAATGATATACATCACTATCAGTAATGTAAAACTAAAAACACAAAATAAAGTCCAATATTAACAATTTTATCCTTTTCGATTTGACTCTTAGTTTGCCGATAAAAAATTGTTTCCGTAAATTAATCTGTGAAGCATAACACAGAAATAACTGCATTAAAAATATTAAATATAACTTAAAATTAAGTTCAAAAGAAATAATTTGGCAATGAAATATTTGGGAATAAATTTATTCAGATAAGAGAGCGCTACGATAACAATTATATAAAAATACATATAAATATTATTTCCATATTTTAATTTACAAATATATTTTAACGTACAGAATCCAATCATTGAACATATAACAAAAGCTTATAGAAAGATCTATTATTGGATAAAATTTCATTCCCCATTCTTTATTTCTTCTTGTAATATATTCAATGTTATTTAATAAGATTCAAAGGTAAATAGTTTCGAAGAAGCCTTGTTTCAATTTAAGTAAACTATGAATTTGCAGAAGCAGTAAGTAAGGTTTAGAATATAAATAAAATTCCTTCGAGATTTTTCGTTTGAAAAGAAAAATAATTGCATTTTCAGTGAATGTGATTTAACGAAACTTTATTAATATGTGCGTTACATTGTTCTCAAAAATCTAAATGTAAATCGTATATTTTACAGATTGCATTAGTTTATATTAAAACGAGAGATTTAAAAGCGAGAAAGTTAATTGGGAGATTCAAGGAGTTGTTAAAGTAAATAGTAATTGTTAAAATGTAACGAATTTACTTTAGAAGGAATTAGATAGAATGTAAAATTTATTGCAAGTAATTTAATAAAAAAATATATAAAGGAATTAATTTATTTAATATATCACAATGATCTTTCTTTTATAATCCGTAACAAATATTCATTGCATTAATTTACTTTATTTTGGCCTTAGGAAAATGTTTTGTCTATAGATGTGGTAAATTCAGTTTTTGCGATTAAAGTTAATAACATTTAGTCGCAGTTACCATTGAAAAATCTTGTTATGTCCTATTTATTGCAAATTTCTTTTTTTTCAAATTTTTAAAAAAATATTATCTTTGGGAGGAAGCACGCTATCTATATGTAGTATGATTATAACTAACGTTCCGCTCTTAATACTTATGTAGATTCCCGTTCTAGTAGATGTATTTTCTTCAATTTTAGTATATGCATTATACAGACCATGGTTGAATGAAATTAGCAGTAAAAATTCTTGGGTGAAATTTTCAACAATAGATGGCGATTTTAATAAATATAGAAAACATGTTATGAAAGTTTGGAATTCTAAAAAAAAAAATAGTAGTCAATGTAGTAAAATCATTCTTCACCATGCTTTTAGAAGATATAAATCAATCCTTAATTTTTAAGTTGTTTTACCAGAACAACAGCATTTTTTTCGACTGTACTGCAAGGATTTACGAAAAAAAAAAAAAAAAAAACTGTGTCAAGACAAGGTTTGAGAAAGATAATTATTAAACATAAAGAATGTGGACAGTTAGACATATGCTTCAAGAAAAATAGCGAAAAATTATTAAAAAAAAAAAAAAAAAACTGGGAATAAAGTCACATTTCCGTGGGTAAAATAGCGTCTGAATGCAATGTCGCTGGCTATTTTTACCAAGCAAAATCAAGCCATGATTTCGAAACCCCAGCGTAGCTCTTGTATGGATTCCACATTAGTATGGATTACAGAAACTTTAGCACGGTAAAAGACAAATTATGTGACACTTCTGTTGTCGACGATTACACTGCTCGGCATGAAAAATCCCCCAACACCATTTCTGCGTATTCTTATGTAAAATGACCTCTTGAATCTGAATATGATGTCCATTTTGCCCTATCACCCATCGTGTTTTAGGGACGGCCCCATATATTTATCACTTTTCGGTAATTTTATAGCTATAAATTTCCTTTTTAGGAGGAAGGAGTTTTATTTTAACTGTTAAATGTGTTCTGAGGGGGTACAGAGTTGGAAAATTCTAAAACATGAACATTTGCAGCAAGAGGGAAATTTAGAGGGGATTTGCCACTGAAATTGTGTATTACATTTGTTATATTATTTTAATATATTATTAATGTTATTTATTAAACATTATATTTCTTTGTTTTTAAGTGTTAAATTAATTCTTTTTCATTCTCCAAATCAAACCCATAGCCATAAATTTACCGAACAGGAATAAAAATGAGGGAGGGGGTGGTTTTCCTAGAAAACGGTGGGTGGCTGGGCAAAATGGGAATCCTATTCGGATTCAGGAGGTAATTTTACATAATAATCAGAAAGAATGGTATCAGGACTCGATTTTTTTTTTTTTTTTTTTTTTTTTTTTTTTTTTGCAGTGTAGTGTTATTGGGTGCTAGTTGCACTTTCGACCAGAATATTATTTCTTTCACAGTTTCATTTGAAATAAGGTTCTTTACTATCTTTGCAGCATACCCTAGAAACCAGTCTCTTCAAATTTATTAATCTCGAACCCCTTCTTTACAAAATTTTCTTGTGTATACTTTTTAGTGTCGATATTCTTTTAATTTTGTACAAAAATGATTTTAAAGTTTTTAAACAAATCGATTAGTGAGTCTCAAAATTTGTCTTCTAAATTCATGATGAAGAAGGGTTTTAGGACATTGACTACTTGTTTTTAAAATGCTACAAATTTAAATACCGTGTTTTCTTCTTGCATGAAAATATGCCATCTATCAGTCGAAATTTTAACTTTTAATTTTTGTTGAATATTTCTTTCCCTGTGGTCCATATAATGCATGTACCAAGTTTGAACGATATACGTGTAAAAGAATGGTACCTATGTAGTTCTAAACAAGATAAATTTAATTATAATCCAGGAGTATTGTTTTTTATACAGTCTATGAAAAATAATTATATTGTATGAATTTATTTAATCTTTAATTGAAAAATTATGTCCATGCCACCGCACTTTAGAATATAGAAAAAGTGGGAAAAAATAGCTAAAAACCCATAGAAATAGCAAGGGAAGAAATCCAAAAAAACTCACAATGTCAAGTGTGTAAAAATAAAAACGGCTCACATCGGAAGTAATAAAAGGACAAAATTGACTAGAAAAAGACATGGAACAGCGGGAACAGGCGGGCTGGGACCAGTGCTGCCAGGTTGAGGGAAATTTTTATTTAACAGCCACCACTAAATTTTAATTAAAATGGTTTGTTAATTGTTTAAAAACATCTTTTAAAGAAATTTTCTATCTAATTAGGTAATCTTTACAAGTAAAATTTAACGGTGGCTGTTGAATAAAAATTTTCCTCAAATCTGGCAGCACTGGCTGGGACGTTAAATATAACGACCAGGATTAATACGTCTCGCCTATTATGTGCGCCTATATGCGAAAATTTTTTTTTTTTTTTTTTTTTTTTTTTTTCAACACAATTATTATTAATTATTAATATACATGAAAAAAAAAAAGGAATTTTGTTTCACCAACGTATTTTAGAAATTGTGGTACGATATGTTAAGCCATAATTATCATATGAAAAATATATAAAGAAATCAATTTTCATGAAACTTTTAAATTTAATTATATGATTAAAATTACACAAATAATGACTTTAAGGGAACCGTTAACTAAATATCCAAGAAAGTGAAAATTATCTTCTGATATTGCGAAAAAGTCACTTTAAGTTTGACTTTTAGGAATTTACTACATTATTAAAATTGCTTAGATAATAGTTAAAAAATTGTTAAAATAAATAAAACTCTTAACATATAACCGGCAGACCCACTCTCGCAAAACAATAAAAAATATTTATATTTAACACATTCTGACCAATGTTTTATACAGTAATAAACCTGACAATGAAAATTCTGAATTATAATTAATAAAAATAAATACTCGTACATAAAAAAGTTTTATACCTGATCTGTTTTGAGTTCGGTTCATTAACTCTGAAACTTTTTGGAGAATAAAGATACTGATCTTACACAAAAGCTTAGGTAAATGATTACCAAATAGAAAACCTAGAAATTTTCTTCTTTTGCATTTTATATATATATATATATATTGCTTAGCTTAATTAAAGTCACACATTTATTTGGCTGTGTGTTGTTGTTTTTCTCCCAGATAATCTAAAGAGTGAAACTTAGCAAAATTCTGATTTCTAATGTTAAATTGGATATTTGTTAGTTAATATATTGAAAAATAAAAGATGATTCATAATGATTATGATTTAGCAAGCAAAATGTTGAAAAAGTGAAAAAAAAAAAAAAAAAAAACTAAATACACTCATGTCCATAAATTAAGGATAATTCAGAATCACACGGAAATCGAACTTTAATGCAAAAATTTCACCTGTAGAAATACCACACACATTTTTAAGAATAATAAGAAAATTATAATAAGACATCAGATGACGCCGATATGATGTTACAATGACGAAAGTTTGAGAAGGGAGTAGATAAGGAATGGGAGCAAAGAAGGAAAATTATTCACAAGCGTTTTGTATGCCGCTCAGTGCCACAACCGAATAGTTATGACACAGAGGACGCATGCAGATATTTTTTTTACGTGGTGGAATTATCGGCCGACTAGAATGTTGGCGTACTCACAGGTATAGAGTTATCCGGGGAACTTGGAATCACCCAAAGTGTCATCTCTAGGCTTTCACAACGATTCCAAAATGATGGAAATGACAGTCGAAGTTACAGTACTGCTCGGTCCCGAGTTACAATACCGGATGATGACCGATATTTGGCAGTAACTGTCAAAATAAGCAGAAAAAGCACACCATCAGACCTGTCTCGTCAGCTGTCTGCAGCCACGGGTAGCACAGTTTCAAGGCAAATCATGTATAGACGTTTGGGAGATATTGGACTATATTCTCGCAGGCCTGTTAGATGTGTTCCGCTCGCGGCAATGCACTGTTGCCAGCAGTTAACTTGGAGTAGAGAACATGCAATGTGAACAGCGGCACAGTGGGCTTATGTGATGTTTTCCGACGAGTCCAGGTTTAACTTTCAGTGTGATTCACGCCAATTTTCATCTGTAGAATGTCAGGTACCCATTACCACAAAAATAACTCCATTGAACGACACCGTTACTGTGGGAGTGCACGTTTGAGGGGGATCATATTGGACACCAGAACAGATCTGCATGTTCAAATCAGAACCATGACAGGCCAAATTTATCGGGACATCATTCAGGAACAACATGTACGTTTGTTTAGGGGTGCCATGGGCCTAGAATTTGTGCTTATGGATGACAATGCGCGTCCTCAACGTGCAAACACTGTACACGGATGCCTACAATCTGAAGCTATCATCCGCATGGAATGGCCAGCACTCTCACTTGACAAGAATCCGATATAGCATGTGGAGGACATGCTTTTCCGACGAGTTGTAGCCCATCAACCACCTCCTACGTGCGTACCGGAACTTCGGAGAGCATTGCTTACTGAGTGGAGTGATCTTCCCCAAGATCAGATCGATAATTTAATATTCAGCATTTCTGGGCGTTGTAAGGACTGTATTTCAACATCTGAGAGACATACAATGTATTAATCATCATACCAACCATGTAATGTTAAGTTTTTGTAAGGGAGATATTTTTTGTAAATGCTTCAGGGAGCAAAAATTGTTGTTTTTATGAATGGTATCATACATAAACCACCTTTTTTCGTTCTTGATCTTTTGTTTAATAAATGGGTGTTATGAATAAATCTTATTTGGTTTGCTTCTGGACCTTTATTTGCCGCAGTTAGCATTATCCTTAATTTATGGACATGAGTATATATTTATATATTTATATATTTATATATTTATTTTTATATATTTATATATTTAGCAGATTTTGTTTTATGCGCTGATATTAGTATATCTAAACATAATAATTTCATCAAAACTATTCCAGTTACACAGGGAAGATATATACGTATTTCAAGAGTTTAAAACATGTTTAATAAAGTTTTACTACCACTATTTCAATCATACTTCCATTAAAAACAACCAAACCTTCAAACCCCCCCCCTCCCCCCCCACTGTATTTCACTGCACTTCTCAGAAATAAAAGTAGCAATAAAAAAGCAAAAATGCAGAATTCCTCACAAATTTTTAAAGTGAACTCATTGAAATAAATAAATAAATATTTAATTTAAAAACAAATTCATGATTAAAACTATCTGGAACCAACAAAATTTTTAGAACAGTTTAAATATAAAATATGTATCGTTTTTCGAAACGTCAGTGGAGGCCCTCTGTTGAGACTTAACATGGTTTTTGGGTTCCGTCTGTGTGTTTGTTAGTCTGCCTGTCGCGCGATAACGGCCTCAAAAAATCACGCTATTGACTTGAAACTTGGTACACATGTTCATGAGCCCCACGGAATCAGCTGTATAGTTTTGGATGTGTATTCCATTTGCAGTTCGTGTACAGGGACACGCTAAAATTATTCTTATCATTACGGCCTATGGGAAGTATTTGTATGTACCGCGATAGCCACCTCAAAAATCAAGCTATTGACTTGCAATTTTTGCTGAAACGTCAGTGGAGGTCCTCTGATGAGACTCAAAAAAAATTTTGGATCCATCTGTGTGTCTAAATGTTTGTCTGTCTGTCACGCGATAGCGGCAGCAAAAATCACGCTATTGACTTGGAAATTGGTACACATGTTCATGGGAGCTGCATAGATTTAGGTGTATATTCCATTTGTTGTTCGTATACAGGGACACGCCAAAGTGTTTCTTATCATTACGGCCTGTGGGAAGAATTTGTATGTACCGCGATAGCCACCACAAAATTCACGCTATTGACTTGCAAAGTGGCACACAAATTCAGGCTTTGTATAGAAATAGCTATATATGTAGCTATGTCTATATTTCTTTATGGATTGTGTACAGGGACATCATTATCATTCTTATCATTACGGCATATGGGGTGAATTCCATTTAGACGCATTTTGACATCATTACTTTGCAATAAAAAATGAAATTAGCGTACATTACTGAGATGCTTAAACTTATGTTTTCTGCAGAAAATATGTGCTCTTAGGCTTCCTAATTACAGGACCATACAAAAGTGTTCTGACAGTGTAAAGTAATCAGCCAAATTATGTCAAATTTCAAACAATTATTCAGGAAAAACGTATAAGCTGAATAATTTTTAATGGTGCATACAATGTTTATGGTTCGTTTACATTAGAGCATATGAACAAATTTTTATTTAAGCGCACTTTAATGCGTTTACGCTGCATTCAACATAATGGAATTAACATACATTGTAAAGATGCTTAAAAGCATGTTTTCTCTCGAAAAAGGATATGTATAGACAAAATAATTTATTTATTGGACCCTACAAAATAATTCCGATGACGTACTGTAATCATCCAAATGATGTAAAATTATGTTGAAATATTTATGAGTTATAATTAATTATATAGGTGTATTCATTTTAGTGTATAAAATTACTGTGGCTCCTTTTCTGGGATACATAAAAGAATTTCGTACTATTGCGGTCTAATATCCGTATTTTTTAAAAGTGTATTTTAACATACTTACACCTCGTTAAATAAAATGAAATTTAATTAGAATTAAAAAAAAAAATTTAGTGGAGAAGTGTGGGCATAAAATTGGTAATTCATTTACATGGTTACACAAAATAATTCCGATATATTATGTAACCATTTTGCAGCATGAAATTTGGTACAAGTATTTGTGAATTACAGGGAATTAAAACAATACAATCAGTTATTAGGAATACATATATATACATATAGCATATACATATACAGATAGTTATAGGAAGATAGATATAGTGGGGGAGTTGAGAAGGGCGGAAGCTCCCCTCAGAAACGTTTCTGTTTATGTTGCAAATCAATCGAATGAATATATATATATATATATATATATATACATTATATAATAAGGAATTTAAAAAAAAAAAATGGTCTGTTTAATAATGCGTTATGCAAATAGGACGTTGAGGCTCCTGATCTGCAGATCCACTACTATAAAATAAATTAAAACAATCAATTTATCAAGTAACTAGTATGTTGTGGCCACCATAAATTACCTATTCAAATTATCTATTAAATTATTTTTCATGAGGAATTCAGATGATTTTTATCTCAGAGAAGTATTACATGGAATGTAGAAATAAAGACTATTTTGTTCCGATATTCGGTAAACGCCCCTTCCTTTTTTTTAAGTAGAATATATATATATATATATATATATATATATATATATATATATATATATATATATATATATATTAAATAGAAAAAACAATGTAAATTTGTTTCAAACTATTACAGTTCTATAGTCTAACTTCTCGTTTTAAAAATATTGACCAGTTCTGTTTAAAAGGTATACATATTTAATGTTTTGTACTACAGGAGGAAAGGGAAGTGATGTCCCTACTTTTAATTATTCCCTAGTTGGTTATAATTATCATAATATTTCTTTTTAATTTCACAATAAAAAAAATAAAATTAATTTTCATTATTTACATTTATAAGAACTTTTGTCCATACAGCCTTATTAAAAATTAGAAAAATTAGAATGGCAGCGCCATCTGTTGATCTTTTGTTCTCCGAATGTAATTAGCATAGTTTATGCCTAGGTTTAACTAGGCTCCCTAAACTAGAACCCTAGGTTCGTGAGATATAGTGTTGATGAATTTTTTGAAATATACATAAAGAAAGACTCACAGATGCATAGACAAACAAAAATTTTCTATAAATGGTCAAATGTTAATAATAACTTTCCAGATAGTGCAAATCCATCAAATACCTCGAAACTTTTCCCATATTTAAGACTTGTTTCTTATATATACTGAAGAAAGTAAGATATTTTCAAAGTAGATATATTAAATTAATTAAACGTATAAATTCTATAATAATATTATAAATTTTAAAATGTTAGAATAATAATACAAGAAGCTAACATAAGCCATTTATAATTTAAAAAATCCAGTTTTCTAGATCATTTTGTATGTTTTATAATCTAAAATACACTTAAAAGAAATACAAAATATTAGGAAGAGAAAAATGAAAAATCTAACACCCACCATTTCTATGTCCATTATAGTGACCAAATATATCAAAAGAAAACTATTTCTTTTTTTCCCTTTCATTCACATTTCATTACGTCTGTTTTCATGAACTCCTGTCATCGAATTTGGCATGAAAAAAAATATTCTTCATTTACTATGTCCTTTTTCTCAATAAACTTTAAATGGTATCATAAATATATTTTTATAAAGTAATTTTCTTTCATGAAAAGTAAAAACAGTTGATATTTTAATATTTCACTTTTATGTGGATAAATAAATAAAAATCTATTACAGTGGTTAAAACGATCGTAAATGAAGCTGTAAAATGTTTCAAGTGTTGAAAATAGTTTTTTTTTTATGTTTTTAAAGAAAATTTAATAACTTCACTTTGGAATCAAAGATACACTAAAATATTTATATTATATTTATTATTATTCTTGCGATTACACTTATATTAATCATTAATTATTATTTTTTATATTTATAATTTTAATTATAATATTTTAAGATATAATAAAGTGATGCTTGAGTAATGAAAAATTGGTTAACATTTTCAAAAATTAATTACCTTTTAATAATCTACTCCTAATTATATGTTAATCATATATTTCTAATTTCATATTAATAATATATATTAAAAAAATAATAATAACATACTTCGTTAAATATATTATGCAGAATTCTCTCAATTAAGTGAATTCTGCGTAATATATTTAACGAAGTAGGTTATTTATTTATTTATTTATTTTTTTAAATATATTATTAGTATGAAATCAGAAATATATAATTAACATATAACTAGGAGTAGATTATTAAAAGTTAATTATTTTTTGAAAATGTTAACCAATTTTTCATTATATCCTTATTTTTTATACATATAAGATACAATATTTGCAACTCTTCTAATTATCAACTTTAAAAAAATATTTTTAGATTTTTTAAACGTGTCGCAAGTAAACAAATTTATTTGCTGAAATTCATTTAAAAATATAGTAATAATTGATACGCTTAGCACATTTTAAATAAAGGTGCTAAGTGGGGTCCATAAGGGGTTTTTTCGATCCTAAAATTGAGGAAAATATCAGATTGATCACAGGCGTGAAATTTTTGCATTTAATTGTTTTAGAACATGTATATTTTAAGTTTCAATCAATATTATTCATATTATTCCAGCAATCATTTTTTCCCCAGGGATCCATAGATACACAATTTTGCATTTTTGGCCAAAATTATCCTATTTTTAGAGACTTGGCCTACTTTATTTTTATATGAGCGCAGAGGAGCAAAACTTTCTTATTGAAGTATATTATGAAGTACACTATGACGTAAATTATACACAAATATAAAAGTGTTGTTCCACTGCACTCATATATAAAAAAAGTTAAAATTGAAAAAAAAAAAAGTAGCATTGATTACAGAGAGAACGTTGCGTACACTACCACTTCTCACTAGTTTGAAAGAGATGCTATTGATGAAATAGAATCTATTTAATTAAAGTCTACTTAAATTTCACTTTTGTACACTAAATATTCTTTTAAAAAAATATTTAAGTCTTTCTTTATCTGTACAGTTTATAACTTAAACACTTCCAAACCGAATATGCGTTGGTTGGTTGGTTGGTTGTTGGGTTCAGGCAAACTGACTAGGTTCGTAGGACTATGGGTGTAATAAGAATAAAAATAAGAAAGCACCACAGAACTGACATTTTAAAGTAACGCACCAGTGAGCTGCCGCTTTGATTGCAGCACTCGTGTCTACTTTGTTTGCTTCACGAAGGTTCATGCGTTTTTTGACATAAAACAATTGTTTCGAGTTTATTGCATTTTATGGTATTTATTCAAAGTTTTTTACTTATTACTATGGGTTAAATACCCTCCGTGGGAGTCTTTCTAATTGGTCCTAACTTGTATTTACGTGAGTTTCTAAGAAAACCACGGAAAACTGCGTACGGATAGGTCGCCGGGTGCGACCAGGGATCGAATCCGGCACTTCCTGTCGAATCTGTGACATTTGGAAGCTTTTAACTAAACCTACGATGTTTCTTTTGCAATCTGTATGCTACAATATTTCTTAAGAATGCACCCAATATTCGTCTTTCTACAATGCATACAAATATTTGATTAGAAATAGTATAGATATAACCTATATTCATTTGAAATGTAAACTTTAAAACGGAAAATCCTGTTCTAAAAGTATGTACTTTCAACAATAATGCCTAGAGGCGGAAATAATATTTAACATTACGCCAACAATGAATCTGAGGGGGCCTACGCATTAATACTCTTGTGACATATTTCATTGTAGTTAATACTGAAACTTCGGAGTTAATTCGCATCATTTTTATTTATAGTGGTCTGACCATTCATATAAAAAAACAGGAACTTGAAATTCCTGATGGCCAAAAAACTTTTTTATGGTCCCTCATCTTTTTGGACTACGCCTTTTGAACTACAAATTTTTTAACTTAAGTTGTCGGAGAACGCATAACGAACGTTGAAGCAGAAATAAGAATTTAAAAAAAAAGCAAGAAAACTTTGGAACAAAACAGATAGAAAAAAACTACTGATAAGTAATAGCAGTGTTGCCAGATTGGGGACTTTTTTTATTTAGCTCTCACCAATAATTTTGAGAAGTGATATGTGATATACATAATAGACGTTTAACCTTCATAATTAAAATTTATTCGTGGATATTGAATAAAAAAAGTCCCCTATCTGGCAACTTTGAGTAACAGTGAATCCAGAACGAAGGAATGATTAACTTATAAGAAAGAAAGATATATATATTAAATAAGTAAGTAAATAAAAATATAAAGTTTAAGACTCAGGAAAAATTGTGCATATATATGTACAGGATAACTCAAATTTGTAATTCCAGCTAACATATATAACTATTAACATTGTAAATGCATAAAAACATCATAAACACACTTTCTCGGCAATCTGTGATGAAAAAAATACAAGTGAATTGATAGATGAAATTTATGTATTTTGTGATACTGATTTCAAACAATATAACGAAAAATTTCTGTCATGTCATGTTTTCTTGAAAAATTGAATTTAATTTCGATTTTTAACGCATGCATAATATTTGATCCTCTTGGGGTAAATCGTCTATTTTATGTAAGTTACCATAATAAAAACAAATAAAACAGTATGTTGGAGATTTTCTATTAGCAGCTGCACAATAATTTGAAGTGAAAAGTTTAGACCCAAGGAAACTTTGTTTTTCTCTCTACCAGAGGCAGCTCGTGTGATCTAGCAACAGTGGGTTTCACACCTTTAAACCAATAAAAAATAAATCGATTGCTAATAAATCAACTTGCTTCACAAAGAATCGATCATTTTACATAGATTTAAATGGATAAAAACTGCTGTTGCGAGATTGTGCATGCAAACTTGTTCGAGAGCAAAATTATCAAAATCGATTTTAATAAATATCCTTATGTCATGGAAAAAAAATGAAGGTCATTTACGAATTCAACAAACCAAATAATGTAAAAATCAGCCAAAAATTATCTTGTATTTTTCAAAAACTTCTCTTGTATTTTTCAAAAACTTCATTTTCACAAGCCTGTGTTATTGGTCCCATTTAGAAAGATATTGCGGCTGGAATAACAGTTACATTTTTCGGGCAGTAGTGAAAAGCGTGGTTATACCTTTTTAGTTTTGGATTCAATGTCCTAATATGCAAATGACATATTTTTGAGGGGATCATTATGCATAATTTGGATTTAAATGTACACGTGTAAATTAGCATGAAATTTATACACAACCGATTAACACAGTAATTGTTATTCTTACGTGACTGCCATCTGAAACAATAGTAGTCGATGTGTTAAATGCTACATGTAAAGTGCTGCGACAGTTTTTTCTAAAACCTAAACATATTAGGTATTATAAGGAAAAAAATTGTCCTAAAATTGAACAAACCAAACTATTACATGACGTTAAACTGTTGCACATTTTCTTTAACTTTATGTTTTATACCATTAATTAGTCACCTCGCAGCTTTCATCTTTAAATTCAAGTTAAAGACGACTTAGAAACATCAAATTCATTCAGTTGATAAAAATATGACTGTAATGGAAAGATGAAAGTGCAGTTATGAAAAAATGAAGAATATATAAAAAATATACATTTAATACAATTAATAGAAATAATTTATGAAATCATTAAATGCGAAACGATTCTCGTATTTTATGGCTAGAATTCTTCAACATTCGTACAACAGTATTTCAGGAATCGGTATACACAAACAATGATTTTTTTTTTTCATGGATTTAAAGGATAATTTTGTGAAAAAAAAATGCTTTTTACAATTAAATGTGAAAGAATTAGTTAAAACAATATGGACCGTATGCTTCGTGGCAGATTAAGAACAAGCTAGGGTTTTAAAGACTTGTAATAATTATCATTTTCAGATCTTAAAACAGAGTATTGTTTCTCGAGAAAAATTCCTTAAAAGCAAATAATAATAATGATAATAATAATAACAATAATAATATTTATTTATGAGAAAAAAAAAAAAAAAGCTCAGATGTTCGCCTTACAAATTATGAAAATAACAAAATGAAATTTATCTACATACATTTTATAAACACAAATTTTAATTATGTTACTTTACACTTTTTAAAAAGAACTTAAATTAAAGTCTACATACTACATCTAGAAACGATGAATAGTTAGAAAATAAGCACGAATGAATATAAACAGGTTGAATTATATGTGATTTATATGATAATGAACTTTAAAGAAATTTTAAAAATCAGAAATTATCAAATCATGTTTAGAAAATAAACCTAGAAGATGTTGCATTTATATTTCAAAAAAGCATCACATGACTAAAATGAATAACTTTAGGTAAAAGAACACTAATTTAAATTTTATGAGTAGTAATATTACCTTATACGTATATGTCTATCAAAATTAAATATATATATATATAAGATAAAAATATGATGAGACTGATTAAAATTTTTACTTAAGTCTGAAAAAATATTTTGTCAAATTAGTTTTTAAAAGGTTAAAACTTTTTAAATAACGGCAGTCATAGTTCACGAATTTCAATAGATCAATTTACATGTAGTACATTAAAGTACTTATTGCTTAAAATATAGTAAAACTTTGGATAGCATTAGACGATTTGAGTTAAGCTAAATAAACGTTAACCTTTTAGCTATTCGAATTGTAAGAAAATATGAAATAATGTATAATGTTAAACTAAATAAATGTTAAACTTTAATTTTTAGCTATTCAAATTGTAAAAGAAAAAAAAGTGAAATAATGTACAAAATTTAAAACATCTCCTTTCTTTCACTAAATAAAATCATTAGAAAAAATAAACGTTTGCTCCAATGCATTAATATACAAATATAAGTAACAATAAAATAAAATACCCCACAAGAAATTTTAATAATTTTGTCATTCGTATATACTAAAAATATACATATAAATTTAATTTGTAATGCAATTTTTTATTGCATCTCTCTAATTTATATTATTAATATATTTAAAAGTGCTCATGTATTTTTCCGTATGTTTCTATAATTTATATTTAATATTTTCTCAGTCACCATAATTACCGTACGTAAATTCCAAAGTTAGTCAACAAATATTTAAAAATTGCTTTATTTTAAATACATATTTGCATTATTTTATTACTTTAAAAATTTAAGGAGATTCATATGGATAATGTATTCTACTTTTTTTTATCGTAAGATTACTATTATGATTACCTTCCTGAGAAACTATTAATTTTAAATAAATTTTACCCTTAAATTTATTTAGTATATTTTTGTTGACATATATATATATATATATATATATATATATATATATATATACATATATTACATGTAATACATATATATACATATAATACATATACATATACATATATACATATAATACATATACATATATATATATATATATATATATATATATATAAACAGACAAATAAAAAAAAAGGAAGAAGAAGAAAAAGAAAATTAAGAAGAGAAGCGTTTCATTTTGAAATTAATTGTAAATAACTTTAAAAATTATGTATTCTGATTTTTACAGAATTTCTTCATTAAACGGTTTGCGTTTAGTTTTCATATAATAATAGTAATAATAAATATATTTTTCTGTTGAACAATAAAAGAGATTCTGTTAAGATTTCGAGTTCTTTGAAAAATAATTTCCTATGCATTAACTTATCAAATAATTTTAAAATGAATACATGTCTTCTTTGAAATTCATGTCATAACACGATCCATGCTATTTTTAACGAATTTCTAAAAATTGTTGTAACTTTTAGTTTGTACACTGAAAAATTTCATATTGCATGTATTTTGATAATCTTATACATGAAGGATTGTTGGTTACTTGATTGGTTAGGTTTAACATTGAAAGAGTATTGCTCGATGAATAATTGGCGACGGTTTAGGACACACACTTAAGGATGACCCGGACACATGCCATCACACTTTTGCTCCTCTAGGAGGGGATAAAAATGACGATTTGATCACATGGAGAGGGAGGGCTCGCCCGCTTTATTAACCCCCAAAGGTATAATTTGGATGAAAATTGTACAGGAAGGAAAATAAAATTGTTATTTTTATAACAATTGTTAGTTTATTCTTAATACCATTAGAGGTTTTGCACATTTTTATGAAAACGAAGCGAATGTTTATCCAAATTTCAAAAAATTTTTGAATGTCACTTTCTTTAACATAAAAATATGTAAATATTAAAATATATTTTGATATAAATACCATCATTTTTATATTTAGTGGTGAAATTGGTATAACAATTATGAGTTTCAAATTTTAAAGGTAAATAAGAAAAGAAATAAAGTGCGAATATTTCGCACGGGTTTGCTAGTAATAATAATAATAATAATAATATTTATTTATGAAAGAAAGAAAGCTCAGATGTTCGTCTTAAAAATCATGAAAATAATAGAAGGAAATTTATTTACATGCATTTCATAAACACAAATTTTATCTATGTTACTTTCCATTTTTTAAAAATAACTTAAATTAAAGTCTACATACTACATCTAGAAACGGTGAATAGTTAGAAATTAAGCACGAATGAATATAAACAGGTTAAATTGTATGTGATTTATATGATAATGAACTTTAAAGAAATTTTAAAAATCAGGAATTATCAAATCATATTGAAAAATCAACCTAGAAGATGTTATATTTATATTTCAAAAATCATCACATGACTGAAATGAATAACTTTAGGTAAAATCACAGTAATTTAAATTTTATAAGTCGTAATATTACCTTATACGTATATGTCTATCAAAATTAATATATATATATATATAAGATCAAAAAATTGTATGACTGATTAAAATTTTTACATAAGTCTGAAAAAATATTGTGTCAAATTAGTTTTTAAAAGATTAAGACGTTTTAAATAAAGGCAGTCATAGTTCACAAATTTCAATATAGTAATTTACATGTAGTACAATAAAGTACTTATTGCTTAAAATATAGTAAAACTTTGAATAGCATTAGTCGATTTGAGTTAAACTAAATAAATGTTAAACATTAACTTTTAGCTATTCGAATTGTAAACAAAGAAAAGAAGTGAAATAATATATGTAATTTAAAACATCTGCCTTTATTTCACTAAATAAATTCGTTAAAAAATATAAATGTTTGCTCCAATGCATTAATATAGAAATATAAGTAACAATAAAATAAAACACTCCACAACACTCCATTATGAATAATTTTGTCATTCGTATATACTAAAAATATACATATAAATTTAATTTGTAATGCAATTTTTTATTGCATCTGTCTAGTTTATGTTGTTTAATATATTTAAAAGTTCTCATGTATTTTTCAGTATGTTTCTATAATTCATATTTAATTTTTTCTCAGTCACCATAATTAACGTACGTAAATTCCAAAGTTAATCCAAAAATACTTAAGAATTGTGTTACTGTAAATACATATTTGCATTATTTTATTACTTTAAAAAATTAAGGAGATTCTATAGATAATCCTGAATAATTTATACTATTTTTTTTATTTATATATATATATAATTTTTTTTTTTTCCGTAAGATTACTATTATGATCATATTCCTCAGAAACTATTAATAAAAAAAAAATTTACCCTTAAATTTGTTTAATATTTTTTTTTTTCCAATGGCCAGGCAAAAGTTACTGAGGACTATAAAGATACAAATCAAATTATAGACAATATAACATAGAAGACCGAAGTCATTGCCTAAGGAGCGATCTTGCCTCCCAATATCTCGACTCTTCTGTAGAACATCGAACCTACAACGGGACAGATGTTCCCGGTCCATTACTTCTCCAGAATCACAAAGTGGGCAAGTAGGGTCGTTTAAGATACCTATGCGCTTCAAATGAGCGGCAAGGCAGTCATGTCCTGTTGATAGGCGGAAAGTCGCAACTGCCTTACGTCTTGGTTTATCAGGGATTAGAGTAGGACTTAAATTCTTCCATTTCTTGAGAGCTGTACGATTCTCAAGATCTCGTAAAGCATTAGATGAAGATAAATTCTTTAGAAACAGTTTAATCCTCCAGTAAGAAATGGCTGTGTTGGGATGTTGTAGTAAGGTGGCACCTCTTTTTGCAAGAAAGTCCGCTTGTTCATTGCCCGAAAGACCACAATGGCCGGGCACCTACTGGAGAACAATTTGTTTCCCCTTTAAAGTGAGAGTTCTTAATGATTCTTGACATTGGGATACTTCCGGTGTTAATGGATGATCAACAGCGCTTATTGACTGGATGGCTGCCTGAGAGTCAGAAAGAATGACCGCCCTTTCAAACTTGCAATGGACAGCTAATAGTTGCTTTAAGGCTAAACGTATCGCCACAACTTCACCATCAAAGGAGGTACCAATATAGCCCGCAGGGGCATAGAAAGAAAAAAGATCTGAGAACACGCCAGCCCCTACATTGAGATGACAATCAAACTGGGAACCATCTGTAAAAATGTTCAGCCACTGAGATGGTGGATATCTGGCCGCAATGGTCTCTAAGGCAAGACATTTCAACACACTTGGTGCAACATCTCCCTTTCTATGGATAGTTTCAACTAGATCCAGCCTCATATCGACATTAATCACTTCCAAGGGATTTCTGGGTGTCAAAAGTGGTTGTATATCACCTGGAATTACAAGATCTTTCCTAATATCCTGGACTGATTGAATAAACCCATTTTGAGTTTTTAAATTCCTTGGCTTGGTCACGTAGTCCCTCCAGTAGGGATCCTCTATACGCAGTAGCTTTTCATAGAGACATAAGGCCTTCAATTTCATAATATCTCTGAAGTGTATATTCCCTGTCAATAATAACATCGCATCGATAGGAGTGGACTTCACACCTCCTGTGATCAGGCGTAAAGCCTGGTTTTGCAACACTTCCAGCTTATTGACCACAATTTTTGGGGCTGTGATCAGAGCTTCACAGCAATACAACATTAAAGGCTGTATAAAAGTTTTAAAAGTAGTGTTAAGAGTGGACCGAGCGCATCCCCAAGTGCTTCCTGCTAAGCGCTTAAGACCGCCCTTTCAAACTTGCAATGGACAGCTAATAGTTGCTTTAAGGCTAAACGTATCGCCACAACTTTACCATCAAAGGAGGTACCAATATAGCCCGCAGGAGCATAGAAAGAAAAAAGATCTGAGAACACGCCAGCCCCTACATTGAGATGACAATCAAACTGGGAACCATCTGTAAAAATGTGCAGCCACTGAGATGGTGGATATCTGGCCGCAATGGTCTCTAAGGCAAGACATTTCAACACACTTGGTGCAACATCTCCCTTTCTATGGATAGTTTCAACTAGATCCAGCCTCATATCGACATTAATAACTTCCAAGGGATTTCTGGGTGTCAAAAGTGGTTGTATATCACCTGGAATTACAAGATCTTTCCTAATATCCTGGACTGATTGAATAAATCCATTTTGAGTTTTTAAATTCCTTGGGTTGGTCACGTAGTCCCTCCAGTAGGGATCCTCTATACGCAGTAGCTTTTCATAGAGACATAAGGCCTTCAATTTCATAATATCTCTGAAGTGTATATTCCCTGTCAATAATAACATCGCATCGATAGGAGTGGACTTCACACCTCCTGTGATCAGGCGTAAAGCCTGGTTTTGCAACACTTCCAGCTTATTGACCACAATTTTTGGGGCTGTGATCAGAGCTTCACAGCAATACAACATTAAAGGCTGTATAAAAGTTTTAAAAGTAGTGTTAAGAGTGGACCGAGCGCATCCCCAAGTGCTTCCTGCTAAGCGCTTAAGACCGCCCTTTCAAACTTGCAATGGACAGCTAATAGTTGCTTTAAGGCTAAACGTATCGCCACAACTTCACCATCAAAGGAGGTACCAATATAGCCCGCAGGAGCATAGAAAGAAAAAAGATCTGAGAACACGCCAGCCCCTACATTGAGATGACAATCAAACTGGGA
Source organism: Salticus scenicus (assembly GCA_963930645.1). Taxonomy (NCBI): domain Eukaryota; kingdom Metazoa; phylum Arthropoda; class Arachnida; order Araneae; family Salticidae; genus Salticus; species Salticus scenicus. The sequence continues at coordinate 260,034,660 of OZ005655.1, forward strand.
ACCATCTGTAAAAATGTGCAGCCACTGAGATGGTGGATATCTGGCCGCAATGGTCTCTAAGGCAAGACATTTCAACACACTTGGTGCAACATCTCCCTTTCTATGGATAGTTTCAACTAGATCCAGCCTCATATCGACATTAATAACTTCCAAGGGATTTCTGGGTGTCAAAAGTGGTTGTATATCACCTGGAATTACAAGATCTTTCCTAATATCCTAGACTGATTGAATAAATCCATTTTGAGTTTTTAAATTCCTTGGATTGGTCACGTAGTCCCTCCAGTAGGGATCCTCTATACGCAGTAGCTTTTCATAGAGACATAAGGCCTTCAATTTCATAATATCTCTGAAGTGTATATTCCCTGTCAATAATAACATCGCATCGATAGGAGTGGACTTCACACCTCCTGTGATCAGGCGTAAAGCCTGGTTTTGCAACACTTCCAGCTTATTGACCACAATTTTTGGGGCTGTGATCAGAGCTTCACAGCAATACAACATTAAAGGCTGTATAAAAGTTTTAAAAGTAGTGTTAAGAGTGGACCGAGCGCATCCCCAAGTGCTTCCTGCTAAGCGCTTAAGACCGCCCTTTCAAACTTGCAATGGACAGCTAATAGTTGCTTTAAGGCTAAACGTATCGCCACAACTTCACCATCAAAGGAGGTACCAATATAGCCCGCAGGAGCATAGAAAGAAAAAAGATCTGAGAACACGCCAGCCCCTACATTGAGATGACAATCAAACTGGGAACCATCTGTAAAAATGTGCAGCCACTGAGATGGTGGATATCTGGCCGCAATGGTCTCTAAGGCAAGACATTTCAACACACTTGGTGCAACATCTCCCTTTCTATGGATAGTTTCAACTAGATCCAGCCTCATATCGACATTAATAACTTCCAAGGGATTTCTGGGTGTCAAAAGTGGTTGTATATCACCTGGAATTACAAGATCTTTCCTAATATCCTGGACTGATTGAATAAATCCATTTTGAGTTTTTAAATTCCTTGGATTGGTCACGTAGTCCCTCCAGTAGGGATCCTCTATACGCAGTAGCTTTTCATAGAGACATAAGGCCTTCAATTTCATAATATCTCTGAAGTGTATATTCCCTGTCAATAATAACATCGCATCGATAGGAGTGGACTTCACACCTCCTGTGATCAGGCGTAAAGCCTGGTTTTGCAACACTTCCAGCTTATTGACCACAATTTTTGGGGCTGTGATCAGAGCTTCACAGCAATACAACATTAAAGGCTGTATAAAAGTTTTAAAAGTAGTGTTAAGAGTGGACCGAGCGCATCCCCAAGTGCTTCCTGCTAAGCGCTTAAGACCGCCCTTTCAAACTTGCAATGGACAACTAATAGTTGCTTTAAGGCTAAACGTATCGCCACAACTTCACCATCAAAGGAGGTACCAATATAGCCCGCAGGGGCATAGAAAGAAAAAAGATCTGAGAACAAGCCAGCCCCTACATTGAGATGACAATCAAACTGGGAACCATCTGCAAAAATGTGCAGCCACTGAGATGGTGGATATCTGGCCGCAATGGTCTCTAAGGCAAGACATTTCAACACACATATACATAAACAGTAAAATAAAAAATAATAATAAGAAGAAGAAGAGAAGAGTTGCATTTTGAAATTAATTGCAAAAATTTAACTTTAAAAATTACATAGTCTGATTTCTATAGAATTTTTTCATTAAACGGTTTGTGTTTAGTTTTCATATAATAATAATAATAATAATAAATATATTTTCTGTTGAACAATAAAAGATATTCTCTTTAGATTCTGAGGTCTTTGAAAAATAATTCTCTTTGCATTAACTTATCAAATAATTATAAAATGAATACATGTCTTCTTTGAAATTCATGTCATAACACAATTCATGCTATTTTTAATACATTTTTAACAATTGTTGTAACTTTTACAATTGTTGTCATTTTTGTAATTAGAATTAACACATTGACATTAATACATTAGCAAATTAACTAATTGTTATAATTACAGCTAATTAGTTACTCAACAATTGTCGTAATTGTTCACTGAAAATTTTCAAATCATCTTATTGCATATATTTTTATATTCCTATATATGAAGGATTCTTGATTACTTGGTTGGTTAGGTTTGACATCGCAATAGTATTGCGCAATAGTTAATTGGCGTCGGTCTGGGACACACATCTAAGGATGATCCGGAGATATGCCATCACAATTTTGATTCTCCATGGAGGGGGGATGGCTCGCCCGTTTCAGTGACCCCTAAAGGTATAATTTGGATGGGAATTGTACATGAAGGAAAATAAAATTTTTCTAACAATTGTTAGTTTATGCTTAATACCATTAAAGTTTTAAACATTTTTTATGAAAACCAGACAGATTGTTATCCATATCTCAACAAATTTTTAAATCTATATCTCAACAAATTGCTTTAACATAAAAAATATGTAAATATTAAAATATATTTTGATATAAATAGCATCACTTTTACATTTAATAAATTATTTTTTCTCGCTCAACAGTTAACTCTGTCGGATCTCCACGCCCAATTCAGCACGAGTTTCAAAGACATTAGTTTCTCGTTAGTACCTAACTTTTGCACCTCATTTCAGCTGAAACCAGCCGGAACAAAAGTGGAGGTTTTTTTTTTTTTTTTTTCTGTGAGAATAAAATACCGCAATCTATACCTTTTTTTAGACAGTATTAGATATAGCTGGCCTATTTTTATTAAGGGGGCAGGTAACTTTGAATGGTGAATATATCGGAAAAAGTGACCATAATTCTTTTTACAATAATTTGAAAGATAACTACTTTTCAAACTTGAAATTTTTAAACAGTTGCTAAAAAATGGCTTTATCTCTCTATTACAGATGTTAGAATAAATATACATGTTTAGTTTAATTTTTTTTCTCTTAAAAATGCCAGAGTTAATTTTTTGTTGATATAACCATTCCGCGTAATATTATATGCAAATTACAGATCATATGAACGTAAAATTTATTTACGCATGGGAAAATACCTATAATTAAAATAATGAAAAATAATTTTGGTAGAAAATTATTTTGCATCCTTCTCCATTCTTTTGAAAAAAAAAATTATAATTAATATAAAATAATTTCATTATTTTTGAAATAATTATGCTTATGATTACAAAATTTGTAATGTTGAAAGTTTAGTTGTGCATAGTTTCATATAATAATATGTCACGTAATATCTCTCAAACTTTTATTAAATTTTGTCTAAGTATTACAGACATATTGTGTGCACAAGATAACACATCGACACAAAATTAGCTCTGATAAAAATAAATAAATAATTAATTATATTACTTAAATTCATTTATTTAATTTGATCGGGGAGTTTCACTCTTATATCATACCTGCTCTTTATTTCAAGTAGAAATAAACTTTTATTTGTTTTAATCTAAAGTGTCTCATTTAATTAGTTATTAATTTTTGCACTAGTTAATCATGGAGTCTGAAGCAGCAGATGCCGGAGCTTAGACTTTACAACTGTTGCGAAATATTATGTTTTAAAATAAAATTTAAATAATGAAAATAATTTTTCCATACGCGTTATAACAATTCTATTTTCGCATACCAAATTTAAGTTTGGGGCTTCTAAAATCATTTAAAAACTCGTAGGCATACAGAAAAGTTGTAAAATTCAAAAAATATCCATGTTCCAACTAAAACCTACATAGTTAATTATTTTCTATTTAAAATCTCCATTTTAAAATAAAAAATTTATTTCTGTATGGAAATAAGGATCTCTGTTTATGATAAAGCAATGAGTTTTTCGGGTCTGGGTATAATCCCGCTGACAAAATAACGCGGGATAAATTTTTCCCAGATAAAATATCGTGCGGACTAAAGTTCGCACAGACATAATCTCGCGGGGACAAAATATAGCTAGAACTAAATCTCACAAGGGCAATATCTCGCCTCCCAACTGGACAAAATCTTGTAAGGACATAATCTTGCGTCGACAAAATCTGGACTAGATAAGCAAATAAACGGCAAATTAATGTGAGTGATGATTGATATAAATAAAATGACATATTTTACAGCATTTTTCTTAGAATAATATGGTAATTATGAGTAATATTACAGTCAGCAGCAAAATTATTAAAGCACATATCCACACTTTTCGTATATATATATTTTTTTTAGTTTGATCGCTAATTTTTAACATGAACTTACTATTTTATAAACAGTATAAGAATAAGATCACGACTCGACAAATATTTAGTTGAGAAAACAGTATCAGGTACCCATCTTTTAAGTAGGAATTATTGCTAGTGCTTCTAAAATTTTGCTGCCGACTGTGCAGTCGGTAACAAAAGTGTCCGAACACTAGCAAAAATTCCTATGCAAAAAAAAAAAAAAGAAAGTACACTTCATACGGTTTTGTTACATAAATTCTTATCGAATCATGTTCTTACACTGACTAAGAACAGGATTCGACAAGGATTTATTTAGCAAAAGCGTATGAAGTGTACGTTTTTACATAGAAATTTTTGCTAGTGTTCGGACACATTTGTTACCGACTGTATGTAAAATTTTGGGACCACAAATGATATTTACTCTAGTCAGAATATTGACAGACAGACAAATGTATTACAAAAACTGTTTTGAATTTTGCATAAAAGAATTTAAAATATTAAGTTTATTAGCTTGTGAAGATCACACATAAATAATTCAACAGTACTGCTTACAAATTTTATCATTTTAATTCAGCTTTGTGACCAACGTTAAGTTAAGCTTTGATATTATAGTGATATATAGTATTACTTTCTTCTATATTCAATAGAAGAAAATATTGGATTCATAAAGAATGTCGACTTCTGGTTTTCGATTGACTTACACGTTTTGAGAGGTCCAAAACACGACTTGACCATTTTTGGAAAATGTCTGTCTGTGTGTGTGTGGTGTGTGATAAAAATTTGTGGCTGGCGGCAGTATCTCAGGAACTGTTGCAAAGAATCTATATAATATTTCTCTAACGTGGACCAGTTTCAATTATTTTTTGTCGGAACGATACGATACGTGAGGATAAAAACATAATATTCATACGTGGGCAATATTTAAGCCCGATGACTCATCTCAATGGACTAATAAGAATAAATGACGACATTTGTGTGATGAGTTTATTTTACGAAAAAAAAATGTATTTTTAAGAGTTGTTTCTTCAGAATCTTTGCAAGCGTCATTTTAAACCTAGCAGTATTTTAAAGATATATACCGAATATGAACTTTTGTGTCATAAATTGACCAAAAAACACAATCATAAAAAATATAATCAAAATAGGAATTATTTTATTTTATTTCATGTATTATACACACACACACACACACACATATATATAACAAAAAGAATATACCAAAATTAATAAAAAGTCAATTGGTTTTAATAATAATTTGGCTTCTGGTAAATTAAAATTTTAATTAGGTGGTGAAATTGGCATAACATTTATGAATTTCAAATTTTGAAGGTAAATAGGAAAAGAAATAAAGGGCGAATATTTCGCACGAGTTTGCTATTTTCAAATAAATTTATATGCAGAGGCACCTTGACAAAAATTAGTGCTTATCGCCTTTTGGTGAAAATCGCGCAACAGGCGGTGCTGCTTAACAGCAATTTCTGCAAATTCAGAGAAGACTATGTTTTAATTTTGATGTCACTTCATTTTCATTACATAAGACAATCAGTTAGAGAAACTTGCTATTCAATTAACATGCTTTGTATTTGGATCTATTTGTCATCAGTTATCCCAAGACAAACGATCAGATAGAGATGAATCAACATTTTATGCCATTCCTTTACTAAGTCCTCTTTATGCATCCGTAGTAATTTTATTTACACATAAATATTTGTTAGATTACTTTAAAGACTTATAAATCCAAATAGATAATTTAAAATTTATAGCTCCTCATTATTTTATTCTATATGTTGCTCTTAATATTAGCTTAAATTAGAATCTCAGCGCTGCATTATCCTTTGAGTTTAGCATTTTTAATACTATCCAACGATTTTTAAGAGTGATTATGTATTCAATTAGTCTATCTATATGTCTTTCAGTCTTTCTATTTTGTGATAATGTGGGCAAAGAGCATTGAAAGTAATCGATACAAGCACGTATAATTGGAAAGTGTTAATAATCAATGTCCCATAATATGTCCCAACCAATAACCCATGAATTTTCATTCTTTTATAAAATAAAAATTGTTTCCTTTTAAACATCTTCAAAAGGACATACGCACTAAGAAAATTTCTTAAGTTACCTCAATACTACAAATTGAATAGTAAATTATCGAGAACAGTGCCAAATATCCCCTAACGGCGTATTTTAGTACATTATTTATGTATTTATGTATTGTTTTGTTTATTGTAAATCATCTCTCCATATCCACAGTCTGTAAATGAAATTTTGTTTTATTTAATTCATTAGTTTTTGTTGTAGATGCCTCCAAAGAGTAAAACTGATTCTATGAATATCCTAAACTTTAATTCTATAACTTCTCTTAATATTAGCTTTGTATGCTATAATGTTTCCGAGCAAAGTGCAGTTAAATGCATTATTTCAGAGATTAAATGCGTTAAACTAATAATAATATTTAGTCCATTGACTGACCAGTCATTAATTTTCTGAATTCATTCGATATCACGTACTTCATCCTAATCTTCAGATTAAATGGAAATTGGTAAGATTAAACACTAATTACTTTTCATGTAGCTAAATACTTCCTAAGTAGATTAGCTATTACCTTAATTCATATTCAGCATATGAAACAGATAAATATATTTGTACATATTTAGCTGTGGAGCCATTTATGACTTTGGTGAGGTGTGGCTAAATATATTCAGAATTTTGCATGCACTTTTCATCAAATGATAGCGATAATCATCGATTAAATTTTACATATTTGATGAAAGGGAAAGCTAATTTTACACTACATTTAAAAATATATATCCTATGGAAAACAATTGCAATACGTGGTTTAATAATAATAATAATAATAATAATAATAAAAATCTTTAATTTTTTATCATAGCAATTATGAGTGTAAACAATTTTTTTTCCGACACACTTAAAAGCCATTCTGAAGACATCAGTTAAAATAAATCTATTCTTAATGAAACACAACGAAAAATGCTAAATTTGAATATAAACAATTTGTGAGGAAGAATAAATTTTATTATTAAGTATTTGTTTTAATTATTTTTTGTCCAATACATAATATGTTCTTCTATATGTCCAATATTTCAAATAATGTATAGTTATGATTTTATACTTTTGATAAATAGATTACTTGAAATTATTTCATAATGCAAATTTTTATTATAACCGTGTAAAAATTTAAATTCGTGCAAAATGTAATAGATGAATATATATTTTTAGAGAAACATCAACATTCGAAAAGTATATTATAAAGTATTCAACATTATAAAGTATTCATTGTAATCTTTTTGCAAACGAATTTTAGGTGACTCTGAATGCACTTTTTACCTTCTTAAAAATATTTTTCCAGTAAAAAAAAAAAAAAAAAAAAAATCTCATTTTTTATTATTGTACTTCACCACAGAAATATTCGGTTTACACTTAACAAAATAAGAAATACCTAGATTCCATTTTTAACCTGAATAAGGCGAAAAAAAACGAGAAATGGTATTTTTACAACACTAATCAATTAATCAACGGGATTGTACTTTTCATTATTCATGTAAATACAAGGCCATTTAAATTTTCATGTTTGGCTCATTTATTCCTCAGTATGTTCTCTTAAGACACATACGACCCTTAGAACTTCAAAAAAAAGCATCGATTTAATTGTAGACATTTTTAAAGTAAATTATTGTTAACTAAACTTCATTGAGCATGTCTAATTGTTACCTGTAAGTTTATAAAGTATTTTGGAATATAATTTAAATTCTGTGGTGAATTATTTAATAACTTATGTGCTAATAATAAATGTATTTTGTTTCACCTTGCGTGCAGGATATCTCTGAAACTATTTAATATTTTTTCTTGAAATTTTCACAGATTATGTAACATATCAAGAACCTAAATTTGTATCCCCCCCCCCCTATTTTTCACACAGGTGATACTTCAGATTTTATTAAAAAAATAAATTATCTTTAAACTTTTTTAAAAATAGATTTTTAACCTAAATTTGAACAAATTTAGATTTAGATTAAAAGATCTCATATGTTACATAATCTGTGAAAATTTCAAGAAAAAATATTAAATAGTTTCAGAGATATCCTGCACGCAAGGTGAAAAAAAAAAGCACATTTATTATTAACACATAAATTATTAAATAATTCATCACAGAATTTAAATTATATTCCAAAACACATAATAAACTTATAGGTAACAATTAGACGTGCCAAATAAAGCTTAGTTAACAATAATTTACTTAAAAAAAGACTGTAATTAAATCGATGTTTTTTGAAGATCTAAGGGTCGTACGTCCCCTTAAGCGAATTGTATTCAACATTTATTTGGATGATTCAAAAACATTTTTACAAAGTAAAATGGATATTTTTTCATATAAAAACAAACAATATTTACATTGGAACCTATCATGAGTAAATCGTAATTTATATTGACTCTTGTAATGGAAAACGCAACAAACACAAAGTAGGTGCAGAAAGGGGCGTAAAAATATGACGTTGCGCAAGGGACAAGGGATACCCTGGGGTTTTGAACATGGTCCGTCGAATATTGAAATGCAGGATATTGTGGATTACATAGAAAATACATAATGATTATTTGTTTCTATTTGTAATACAATATTTATGGGAATATCCTCTTCTATAACATAACATACTTCTTTTCATAGTTAGGTTCATTGGATTTAACAACTACCTTTAGAATAATATTGCCTTTTAACTTATTTTATTTCAGATCGGCGAATGAATGCCTGGCACACATTCTTAAAAAATATGCTGTCGTATTTGCGTTCTCTGCTTCTGTAATGAATCTCATTGCGAGATCTTTCGCGCTGTCCACAGGAGACTTGTATATCAATGAATTTATCTCACTCCACTCGAATATGTCTAGATCTGGTGAACGTGAAGGTCAAACACAAATCCACCACATTCAATTCCTCGTGTTCGATGAGTAGATACAGGAAGCAGTAGTCTGGGGTGGAAAACTAATCTCTCTAACTATTATTTATACTTTTCTATTTTACGAGTTCTTTTCAACAATTGGAATATGAAAAGAGTAAGAAGGATTAAAAATAAATAAATAAATAAATGAACAATAAAGTGTGAAAAATCTATTAAAATATAAAATTTCTAATTTGAAAGGTACTTAGCATTTTTTTTTTACTACATTTTATTAACAAAAATATATTAATTATAAAATTTGGACATGAACAGTTTTACACTTTAACAATATGATATTATTGTAAGATATTCTCTATAAAAAATACGATATTCTTTTAAGATATTCTCTACAAAAAATATTCAGATTTATGTTTTTCTTTTAAGTTTACGCTACGCGTCTAGACTTTCTAAATTATAAATAAAGGAATTTAGACGTAACATTTATCTGTGGTTACACCTGAATAATCGAATTTTATTTATTTTTTATTTTAAAGACTCACCTACTTATAAGTCCATCAAATGACGAGTAAGCTGCATTCTTATTAAGGTAATTAATTTCTTACAACAATCAATTTAATATTTGTACGGGTTTATTCTAGTCAGAATATACAAATAATTTCATACTAAAAGTTCTTAGTATATCAGATCAATACTTTGGTTTAATTTCTACTTTTTCTTAATTTCCATGTATATATATATATATATATAATTTAAAATTATTTTTATTCTTTGTTTTATGTAAGATATTTTATTTTGGAAAAAGAAAATCATTGGGAATTGAAAAAAAAAAAAAAAAAAAAAAAGCAACACTTACTTGTACATAGCAAACACATCATTAATTTTTACTCAACAAAATGTAATTCATATAAACTATTATAATTGTTTAAAGGATGTTCCATAATTATTACATTGTTAGTAATTACTGATAAAAGATACAAAAGAACGAAAATAATCTCGTGTGTTACTCACACGACTATCTTTTACCCAGAAATTCAATACTATAAATACAGGTTGGAGATTAAGTGGAAAGATAACGAGTACTGTTATGTAAACTTACGTAAACCTATGTTAAAACAATTCAAACTAGGCTGCGAAACAGCTTTACTTGACAAATAATTCTGTATGAGGTGGGTTAACGCTTCCTTAACCTCCCGTTTCATTATTATACTTACATTTATAGAGAAGTCAAATCTGTTATTAAATTCCAAAGTTCTTTTTAAATAATCCAGAAAACTTTTACACGCAACATTCCTTGACACTTTTCAATCTTGATCAAATTTTCCTAGTAACAAAGGTATTCATTTCAAAATACAACATTTGGATCGCCTGAAATTATTTGTTTTTAATTTACTCTAACAGACACAGACAAAGGTCAAACGTTAAAAATTTATTCTGGACGCCTCAAAACATGTAAAACTAGTATGTTGTGGCCACCACAAGACTTTCTTCTATATTTTCCTACAATATTAAATTTAAAAAAAATATATATACGATTTTTTTTTTCTAAGTTTTTTTTTTTTTTTTTTTTTTTTTTCTTTGTTAAAAGTAATATATATTCAGTCAGTAACAATAATAATAATAATAATAATAAAAATTACGATTTTTTTTCTAATTTTATTTTTTTTGTTAAAATTAATACATATTCAACCAGTAACAATATTTAAAAAAAAAAAAAAAAAAAAAAAAAAAGGATTTTCTAAGTTTTTTTTTTTTTTTTTTTTGTTAAAAGTAAAAAAAAAAAATCGATAACTTTGTTTTAAATTATCACAGTTTTATAGTTCAACCATTCGTTTTAAAGGTATTGACGAGATCTTTCGAAAGATACCCATCTTGAAAAATTACCCCCCCCCCCCGAGGGTGGGGGAAGCGATGCGCCCACATGCACAGAAATTTTCGGAGTAGGAAAATTCCGGACCAGACTAATTATGTAGCTTTTCGCACAATCAACCCCATGAGTAAATTCCGGACCAAACGTTGGTCCGGAATTTACGTATGCGTTTTCACTCTACTCTTGTAAACTGAGGGGTGTTTCACAAATAAAAATTAAATCGGTAACGATTGTCATAAGTGATTTAACAAATTATACTGCTTTGTATTGTGTCCATAATTATATTTTCAAAAACTACTAATCCATATTAGTGAGATTATCCAATTACTGCTGTACATAAAATTAAAACTAAGTACTATAATTTTCGAAAAGAACTGAAAATACATTTTTAAAGAGCAAATCATCAAACAAATATGTAAAATGTACACATATTTTAGTTTAGTATTAGTCAGAACATATTTAAAATTTTGAATAGTTAAAAAAAAAAAAAAAAATCAAATAATGTCACTTTTATTAAAAGCATGATTAAATAAAATATTATTACCTTCTCCCATTCATATGACAGTAGATAATCTTTTGTTTTCGCGACAAATTTTCGAAATGGAGCTTTAGTTATAATTACACGTTTTGAGATACCATAAATCCAAAAATCAGGTTCTTGACGGTTGGTTTGTGTGCTTGTCTGTGTGTTTTTTTAAGATTAAATAATGAAATAAATATACACATTAGTCTGAACATATTTAAAAATTTAATTAGTTAAAAAAAAATCAAATCATAGCAAACACTTTCATTAAAAGATTAAGATAGATTAAATAAATAAATACATAGTTCAAAAAAAAAAAAAAAAATGCTTGCATTAAATTACCCATATATCTGGGTAAGAGAAAGTAATAAATAAATAAAATAAATAATAAGTACAAAATTTTAAAACAACGCCATACAATCTAAGAACTCTCAACAATTGTTTCGGTTGAAAGAAAATACGACTCTTCGTCAGGCGAACAAAGTACTCACATTCTGCAAACATAACGATAACGCACAAACTACACAAACACCTACTTTGTTCATGCCTACTTTTTGAAGGGTCGTGTATTCTTTCGATCTGAAACAATTATTGACAGTTCTTACATTATATGGTGTTGTTTCAAAGCTTTGTACTTATTACTTTTAAATTCCAGTATAAATAAAATAAATCTTTATTTTTATTCCTTTACCCGACTACCTTAGGTAATGGAAGTACTGTATTAGCTCCAAAAATTTGATATCAAGTTTTTACCGTATTTGTATGTTGTAGGGTTTCTGAGTCCAAAAAAAATAGTTTTTGGCAATTGGTCAGTGTGTGTGCGTGTGTGTGTGTGGAGGGGGGGGGGAATCTTCTAGCTATCATGTCTTCGAAACTATTAAAGATAAAACTACGAAACTTCAGAATCGAGACAGGTCTAGTGTACAGATGAATTTTCCAAATTTTGGTGAAAATTGAATGGCTTGAAATGGAACATCGAAAACCGTAGGTAGGACCGCAAGTCTATTTCTCAAAAACGGCTCTAACAATTTTCTTCAAAGTTGCTATATAAATACTCTATTTGACGTCCTCTCGAATTATATAGTTGGTTAATTTAGTAAAATGGATAGGTGCCCTGTATAAATAGCTCAATTTCAGGTAACGCAATTGTGTTTCTTTAAAAACGGCTATAAGATTTTTTTTCAAACTGGCCATATTAACTCCCTTTCAAATAGCCTTTTGTTTGTAATTATTGTTTTCCGGTCAATAATTGCGTATGCCAAGTTTTGATAAAAGTTGGTATCTCAAAAACGGCTTTAACGATTTTCTTGAAAATTATTGCATAAATCCATTTTAGATATCCTTTGTCATATATTATTTGGTTATTACAGGAAAATTAAAAATCATCCCGATTGGGTAGATCAGTTTTAGTTCTCGGAAAGTGGTGCTTTACAAAATAACTACCTTTTTTTTTTTTTTTTTAAATAAGAAATAACTAAATATATAAAACTATTATTTATATAACTAAATAAATAAATATATAAACACTATTTTATATGTCTTTATACGTGTATCAAGTTTCTCTTAGCGAAAAAGTTTTAGGTGTCTTCTTCGTTAGGCCATTTTTACGCCTTCTAAACACATTATCTCCAAAAAATGCATATAATACGTGTAATAACGAGTAATAACGAGTCGTGTGGTTGTTTCACACCAGATTTTTTTTAATATTGTTTTATAAATAAAAACTAAAAAGGAATTATTGAAATCGTACAAACCACTTAAGTCCCTTCACTGCCATCGATAGCGAAAAATACATTGCGCCCTATCTCCACCAACATGTCTAATCAGAGTTTCCACTGTTTACGGCAGCATCTTACCAGCCTTGCACTTCAACTTGAGTGTTTATTGTACTGTAGGTGGCCCTCTTAGGCTCCAATTTTCCCTGTTTATTGGTAGGATATATCTCATATTCTACAGTATATAAGTGCATAAGTTTTAATTTGCGTATATATATATAAGTCGAAAGGTGACGCTGCTACATTGAAATTATTCGGTTTATTCCAAGGCTGTATTTCAGCTCCTACTGTGTGTAACTGCACCAGTTTTAACTTAAGTGTACATAGACCGACAGGCAATGCTGTTATGTTGCAATTTGCCTTGATTGTGAGAAGGCTATATCTCAGATTCTACAGTGTAAAACTGTAGCAGTTTTACACTGGTTATATCGGCCTACAAGTTGTGTTATCTGAATGCTATCTTAAAATTTTCTCATTTATTTTAATTTTGTGTGTTATCTTTCATTGTAAATAAGAGCATAACTTTTAATCTGTGTGTATTCAGATTGATTATTTTTCTGTTATATTACTTATATTTTTTATATCTTGTTCGGCTATTTCTGTTTTAGAGTTGATTTTAGAATTAGAAGCATAAGTATACAGCAATGTTTAAATAAATTGTAATATAAGCATATCTCTCTTAATAATATTTTGCAGTGTATATTTTAAATTCTTGTTTTATAACTATATTGTTATTTCATACTAAACTGTTAGTAAATCAATTGAAATTTATGTGTTTTAATTATTGATCGTATACATATGTTTATAAGAAATAATATATCTTTAATGTATCATATATAAATATGCGTTACGCTTATATTTTATTGTATTTACACTTTATTATTACTGTTGCAATTGAGTTCTATGAAATCTGAGTATCATCTGCACATAGATGGATGAAATGTCATTCATATGAAAATTAAAAAGAAAGGATAATAGATTACATTATAACCAAAAGTACTATGTCATGCATATGCATGTATAAACTAACAGTACAATACTGTATCAAATTTATGCTACAAAACGTTTAAAAAGCGAAGATCCCCTTTTAAACTTGTGACTGATCCCTCACGTTTTACGAATCGAAAAGGAAGTTCTTCCATCCTTTCTAAGAAGCATAGGTAAATTCCGGACCAGTTGTCGGTCCGGAATTAAACCATGGAATTGCTCGACTCACCCTTTTTGGTCCGGAACTTACCTACACCCTTTTTCCTAGTTAACTATTACTATTATCAATAACTCGTATTAATTTTACAATCACAAGTTAAAAATAACTCTCATTATGTACATTTATACGAAATTTTGTCCTATACTGCTATTTTAAAAATTTAGAAAAAATGCGATCACAGCGCCACCTGTTGAGCTATTGATCCCCAAATGTAATCAGCACCAGTTTATGTCGGGGACCAACTAAATACCAAGTTTGGTTAAATTTCGTAAAAAAAAAAAAAAAATCGATAACTTTGTTTTAAATTATCACAGATTTATAGTTCAACCATTCGTTTTAAAGGTATTCACGAGATCTTTCGAAAGATACCCATTTTAAAAATTTATCCCCCCGGGGGGTACACCGGTGCCCCCACATGCACAAAATTTTTTTCCTAGTTAACTACTACTATTATCAATAATTCATATTAATTTTACAATCACAAGTTTAAAATAACGCTCATTATGTACATTTATACGAAATTTTGTCCTATACTGCCATGTTAAAAGTTTACATAAAATGCGATCACAGCGCCATCTGCTGAGCGATTGATCCCAAAATCTCATCAGCACCATTCCATGTCAGGGTCCAACTATATACCAAGTTTGGTTCAATTTCATTCATTGGTTCGTGAGATACGGTGAAAAATACGAAATTTTGCGATCACAGCGCCACCTGCTAGGCGATTGATCCCCAAATCTAATCAGCACCATGCCCCGTCAGGTTCCAACTATATACCAAGTTTGGTTGAATTTCATTCATTGGTTCGTGAGATACGGTGATAAATACGAAATTTTGTCCTATACTGCCATGTTAAAAGTTTACATAAAATGCGATCACAGCGCCACCTGCTGTGCGATTGATCCCCAAATCTAATCAGCACAATGCCCCGCCAGGGTCCAACTATATACAAAGTTTGGTTGAATTTCATTCATTGGTTCGTGAGATACGGTGAAAACAAGAAACCACAGACACACACACAGACACACAGACAGACAGACATTTTTAAAAAACTATCAATTCATGTTCAAGACATCCCAAAACGTGTAGATCCGTCAAAAAACGGAGGTCGAAAATTTTCGCGAATCCAATACTTTCTCTATATTACATATAGAAGAAAGTAAAAGAAAAAGAAAAAAAAAACGATGAATATTTAGCTTAAAAAATTACATTATTTTCCATATGGCTATAAGAAATTAATTTCGATTCCTGAGCAAAGCACTTTCACTAACAATAAGAAAGAGTGTTATGGTTTAAATATTGGCTGCTTTGTATATCTTCTTAAGGTTATGTGCACTCCACATGGTGCACGTAAATATAATCCTATATTAATAACACGCGGCACAACCTGAAATACACTTTCATCAATTTGCAAGCCCTGTCGTATTATAATATAATTCTTTTGTGTAGCCTTGTAAACGAACAGTGATATATATCCATACCATATTCGACATGAAAAATGTTTTACGCATGTAAAAAATATATATTCGTTTCATTTCGTTAAGTGCAGTCTATAGATGTTACACTCTACTTACTTGCAATTTTCCCGATATACGTAAGGTATTTAAATTCTCTTGCGCGTCCCTGTATACGAACGATTTGTTTAATCTCAACGAAAGCTTAGTGTAGCATCCCTATATGGTACACATTTAGAATACCAAGTTTGGACTTTCTCCAATAATTTTTCTTGAGATATGCTAAAAATAGTCAAACACACACACATACCAACCGCTAAAAACATAATTTTTGGATTCAGGGGACATCGAAACGTGAAAATATTAAAAAAAACTCAATTTCGAAAATTTGACCCCAAAACAATACTTTCTCTTCCATATATAGAAGAGAGAAAATAGGTGAGAAAAAGTAAAAATAGATAAGGATTTTTAAAAGAGTTTATATTTAACATAAATATGTCCCTTTAATACAATGTTTTATAGGAAACATAATTTGTATTATTATTTCTCTAATTTAGAACATTTAATAGTTTCTTTTATTTCTATTAAAAAAGTATAGATATAAAAATATTTGATATTAGCACAAGTATTAAATATCTAACCCATCTTGAATGTAAATTTCTATTTTGATGTGACAATTGAGTAAAACTAATTAAACGAAATTCCCTAACTTTTATTTAAAGTATTTTAAAAATATAGAGAACAAACACATCGTTTCAGTTACATTTTCTACGCACTTAATATGAATTTTTACTAAGTTTTAACGCTTCTTAAAGATTTTCAGAAATTCAATTTGGAAATCTGTTTCATAAATATATGCATTTTTTAAATAAAGTTTCAAAACCTCACAAAGCACGTTTTTAACGTATTTATCTTCTTCAGAGAAGATTTGAGATTTTCAACTTTCTTTGTTCTTTTTTATTTCACATTTACGTGAATTGAAATTCCTCAAGTTCTGAATCACGTTGATAATAGAAAATATAACTTTTTTTTTCTTTTCTTTCGAAATATTTATAAAAATTTAGTGATGATATTTTAGTAACAGATTAATTTTATTTTAAATATGTTCATTATTTTAACTCCAAAATAATTGTATATTTTCTGATGAAATATCGTATTCTATTTTTATAAACTTTAGATTTTTAAATTAAAATATTTAGTTTCCGATATTTAATGAAATACCGGTAAATGCATCTAATATAAATTGCTTTAAAATCCAAAAATGTTATATAATTATTTTGACTGCTTATTAAATTAAAAAAAAAATCACTTTTAGAGTTTAATTAATAAAATTTAAAAAATGCATTTATAGTAAATGCTACGCAAATAAAATAAAATTCTTTATTTCTTATAATCAGCATGAAACACTTACAGCTAACGATAATGCGAAAATCTAACTTAATATTATTTTTTATTAATTAATATTATTTGTCTTATAATTTATTTTTTATTTCTTAGTGGATTTAGTTGTGTATGAGTTTTAGAAGTTTTAATTGTATAGTGATCTCTATTAAAATTATTCGTAAAATTACTTTTTGAGAATTTTAATGTAAATTGTGTAAAAACATTGCAAATACACTGTATTAAATCTATGCAAAGCTTTTATTTCTTTATTATTTCTCTTGTAGCTAGCCTAATTGATGAACTATATTAAGGCCCGTTCATCACCGATTTTCTATTTTAAGTTTTTTTTTTCTTTCTTGTAAAACTTTTTCTTTCCTTATAAAAAATTATAAATATTTTAAACCATCTAAACCAATTAAATTTATTTCTTTATTAAATATACGTACATGTTTTTCTTTTAGTATTTTAATAAATTTTATATACATTTGTTTTATTGTCTATAAGTGAATATTTTGATAAATTCTAAAATTTATAAGGTACCTGATTAACATAACCTGATTTAATTACGAAATTTTAAAAATTGCAACAATTACCTTCATATAAATCTATGGCGAAGAGTGAAATTACTAGGAATTATACATTCACATTCAAAAGTCTCAATTACTATTTTAACTAATAAATGTCACTTCACACTTAATGCATTTTGCTACTTCAACTTATTCAACATAAAAATTATATTATTTTTTCTACATTCAATAGAAAAAAGTATTGGATTCGTTAACATTTTAGAATTCTTGTTTTCGACAGATTTACACTTTTTGCGAAGCCCAGAACACGATTTAGCCTGAAATATCTATCTGTCTGTGTTAGGAAACTGTAGCTACCATATCTCAGAAAGTACTGCACATAATTTCGTATATTTTATATGTAGTTGCATCTTAAGGTGATGAGCGATGTATAAAATCATTATTAGAAATTACTGCCTTAGAGTAATGAAAATTTGCATGAATATGTATTGAAATATATAAATATTAAATGCAATGAATTTTCCCGAAAACTATTGAAAAAAGAATTTTTTTTTTTTTATTAACCTTAGTCACATCAAAAGCCGAGACAATATACATTAAAATTTATGATACCCCCCCCCCATCCCTCATTACTCTTCTGAATTTAAGATCCTGAAACAAACAGTTAATATATCTGTATCTTATAAACCCAAATTTCTAATTCATAATTTCCTTTCTAATTTTAAACCTCGTCTGTTAATACATCTGTATCCTATAAACCCCAGTTTCTAATTCGTAATTTTCTTTCTAATTTTAAACCTCTTATACCCTCCCCCCCCCCTTTTAAGTGTTATTTACACCTCTTACAGGTGATATTTATAATATCCCTTGCAAATCTTGCAGTTCGATTTATATAGGTGAAACTGCCCGTTTCCTTCATACTTGAATTCTCGAACATAAAAGAAATTTCAAAAACCGTGATATACGTTCTAAAATAGTGCAACATGCCATAGAAACCGACCATCTACCTGACTTTAACAATACTAAAATAATTATATCTAACTGTTCGAATTATCATTCAAGAATTTGCCTCGAAGGCTGGTATACGAAACAGCATTTTTCACCGCTTAATGAGTTATGCGCAGTCCCCGCCGAATACGCTGTACTCTCATAAAGGAGTTTTCATGTTCTTCTCAGCGTTACTTTTTGATGTTTTACTGATGAGGAGCCTGTAAAAGGCTCGAAACGTCTAAATTTATGATTTGTGTATTTTAATGTTTTAGAATGTGGAAAAATTTTAATGTATATTGTCTCGGTTTTTGATGTGATTAAGGTTTAATAGTAATTTTAAGAGACGTTATGATTTTTAAATATTTTAAATAAAAATTTTATTTTATTTTATTTTGTTTATTATAATAATAATTATTAAATTTTAATTTAAAATACCCCATGTGACTGAGTTTTTAAATTCCCCATTTGATTTCCAAATATTATTGTTTATCAATATATTCTAAACATATTTGTGCATTATTTTTTGGATTGAATGATAAGTTATTTTTTTAAAAACATTTTTATGCTTTATTGTTAAAAATTTGTATGAAATTTTTGCATTCAAAGATAAAAAATAATAATAATAAAAAAAAAAAAAAAACTCATAAATCAATCTACTAATTAATGCACATATATGTTTAGAATATATTAATAAATTACAATAATGTAAATTCAAATGATAAATTTAAAAACTCAGTTTTATGGAGTATTGTATAATAAAAAAAAAAAAAAAAAAGAAAAAAGAAAAAGAAAAAAGAAAAAGAAAGAAAAGAAAAAGAAATAAATTTTGAATTCTAATTGTTCTTAACTTCAGTATTTTCCGAGAAATTCTAATGAACTTTATACATTTCAATGCATATGTATGCTAATTTTCCTAACTTCAATTTCAAAGAATGATTTTTAACGCCCACTCTCCTCTTAACATAAATTAGTGCTATCAACATTTTGTCACATCGCTCTACAAGTGACCCTGATATACTGCGATTTTTCCAAATTAAGGAAGGGTTATATCTTTTCTTCTAATGTTTATAACCGAGAAAAACTTCGTACGTGAGAAAGCTATTATGAAACATTATGCCGTTCAGTTTGTTTACTGGCAAACTACATTATAGTGCAATTTCACAATGGATTGAAAAGGTTATATCTCTAATTCTATAGCACATTTTTCCACAAAACCTTTTTATGTGTGAGGGCTATTATTAAACATTATGTTGAATTAATGTGAGCGCATTTTTACCAACAGATGGCGCTATTGTGTTTTAATTTATCTTGTGAATAAATTCCCTGTGGAAAGAAAAATATCAGCTTGTGAGGCATATAGATGCACCAAAGCTGATATGTGAGATAACCATTATGAAAACGAATTCTTACATCTTCCGGGTATATATAGACCGGCAGGTGGCGCTGCTGTTCCACACTTTCTGTGATATTCCACATGACACTTGTTGATTAAAATTTCACCCAACTGCATATGTAAAATCGTCATTGTGAGAAACTGTGATTAAATTTTTGTGCATGTTAAACAAAAAGTGGCACTCTTATACACTAAAGGATATAAAAGAAATTTCTGTGATAACAACAATATACTAGTTTTAAAAGTATTCTTAAATAGATTAAAAAGGGAAATAATATTAATTGCATAGTTTTTTTTTTTTTTTTTTTTTTTTTTTTATCAAAATCATTTAGATATTAAATATTATTGCTACTTTTTGCTTAGTCTTGATTTGATTAAAAGAAAAACAAAAGAAAAAAAAATCAAATTTTGAACCATTATTTAGAAAATTTCGTTTTAATGTATTTCTGAAAAATCAAGCAAAATATACATTTCAAAGTCAAAATATGTATTGAAGCAAAATCCAGATTTTAATGCAATGTGACATTAAAAATAAAATTTATATTTACGAAAATAATTTATAACGAAATATATGAGATATAAAATGTTTGCGATGCACCACAGTATTAAAATGTTCGTATATTAATCAAGAAATATTAAAACTATCTAATATATATGCAGATATCCAAAATATTCAAGCATTTGGTCAGAAATCATTGAAATTTAGGAACATGAAGTTAGTTTAATATTTAAAATATTATGCAAATGTATGCTTTCAAAACCTATTACAAGACGCAGAATAATCAGTTAGTCATGAAACTTCTCAAATTCTAGCATGCGAAACACTCTAATATTTTACGCTTCTGTAATCTAAATTCATTTCATAGTTTGCAAATTTTCATATAGAATAACAATTCGTAATATTCCAAGATCTCCTTAACCAGTACAATTTAGAAATAGTTGAAATAATGAAATAATTGTACTTTTTAATTAAATCCTTTTACTTATATGTAATTAAGAATCTTTCTGAATTTAAATTTCAGTAGTAGATTAATACTTTTATATTACTTACTATATTTATTATACTTTTTATTACTTACTATATATATATATATTTTTTTCGTAAGACTTAAACGTATTCTCAAAGAATAAAATAAAAGTCATAATAAAAAGAGAAACATTATATTTAATAATAAGTCAATGCGTGTAGGTCAAAAGTAGTTAGAATAAAATATATCTAGATATGGAACAGTTAATTTTATTCATTGCATGAACAGCTAATCATAGGAAAATATCTGTATAAATGTTTAATTTTTCAATTTTCAAGCTTTATGTATCAAAACAAATGCTATACTCACAATATTTTTAAGCACTATTTTCAGGAAAAAATTACTTGTAGTAAATAAAAAATAAAAAATAAATATTCTGGTTGATTTTTAAAATAAATTTTTACAGCATGTAAAATAATTATCCATAGCGCATTTTAATTACAGAAATAAAGCCAATTACCTTGGAAAATATTTATTATGTTGCATTATTATTTTTCTGCGACATTATACACAAAATGTACTGTTAATAATTAAAAATACTTCAAGAACAATTCCATAAAAAAACTCGTAAATTGAGACCATCATAAAACTTAGTTCTGTATCATTTTACATAAAAGTCTCATCTATACGCTAAATTGCACGAAAATGTAATCAACATAGTTATTCGCAATAACTATGTTAGAGTTAAACCGGTTTGTTGGCCGCCCAACTTTCCTAAAATACTCTGCCAGATCATATGATTACGAAGAAAAAAGTTCAAAATGAAGATTTGAAAAATAAACTATTTTACAATTATTGGCATTTATAAACCAATTTTATATAAAATAAATCAATCAAATATATTATATTTTAAAATATTATACACACCATACAGCTATACATAATAATGACCAAATGATAACCGCAAATTTATAGTACAAATGTATTTAAAAATGCATAGAGTAATTTGCAACCAAACAGCGTAACAATGTGAATAAGTTAATGATATATACAACAGTTCTCCTCCTCCCTCTTCTTCGTCTTATTTTTTATAATGCATTCTATGATAAACTTATTTTAATTCAGCAATGGTTTAAAAGAAACCAAGTGCTGAAATGTAGTTAGAGACAAAAAAAAAAAAAAAAAAAAAAAAAGAGAGAGAAAGAAGAATAAGAAGCAATTACACTGCTGCTTGAGATATCGATATCGATAATTAATCTTCAGTAACCTCTAAGTATCTAATAAATAAAATATTTTTTATTTACTAGTAAAAGAAAAAAATGATTGAATTTATAATTTATTAAAATTGATATATACCTAATTGTGAAGTAACTGTTAATTTTATATATATAATTATATTCCAAAAGCAAGGACAACCTTTAGGGGGGAACATTTGATCGTCGCCAATAATGCACGAGGCAACTACACAAAGAAAAAAAATTCTGTAACTGATATCTAGAATCTAAATTGTGGCTCTAGAAAAAATAGTTCCATGTCATCCTTATAAATTCTAGTCTCCTTTGAAAGCGAGTTCTAGAAACCCCTATTAGAATTCTAGAGCGTTTACCTATATTCTAGAGGGCAAAGTTATTAAAAAATCTCTGCAAATAAATGCGAATACAAGAGGCAGTTTTCAGCAACTATTAGCTTGGTTAATGACCCAATTCTAGAAAATCAAGCGATAATTTCACGCAGTACTAAAGATTCAGAATATTCAGAATATTGTTTCACCATCTAGAAACGTTTAGACAGGACATTCTCGATAATTTCGTCTATTCAGTTTATTGGCTTGCCTTATGCGCATAGCTCAGAAATCTATATTTCTAGTTAAGGTATTTAGAAAATGACCCCATATTCATTCTAGATGAAGGCAGTATGTATTTTTTTCTCAGTGCAGTGTGAAATAAAATCAACCCAATAATCCTTTTTAAATGGAAAAAAAATGACTCTTCAAATATTTAATTTAATATTGGATAATTTCTTATTCTTAAAATTTCCTTCTTTTTGAAAATCGAAAAGTAAAATTTTAGTCTTATTTTTCATCCACTGAAATCTAACACATTAATTTATTTAAATTTTTTTCGTTTTAATTTTTATTTAATTATTTATTTATTTTGTGTGTGTGTCTGTTTGCTAAATAAACTAGTTTTATTCCTAAATACATTTCAATTAAAAAAAAAAAAAGAAGAAGAAGAAGAAGAAATGTATATAAAATCCATTTTTATTAACTTAAGGAAAATATTTCATTAATAATTTTCTGTGATATGTTTTACATAATTAAAATCGTTTATAGAATAAAAGCATTCTAATATTTAATTTTAAACCTTGAGTTTAGTGCCGATTTTCACGCCTAGAATTTAAGTAAATTTAATAAAACTTTTCTGTATAATATTTCGTAGTTATTTCTGTTTTTTTTTTAAGTATAGGAGGTCTTAAATAACTAAAACTTTTACTGGCATTTATATTGTTTTTACATTAAACAGTTTATGTTTCAGTTGTTAATTCATTTAAATTAGTAAAGTTTACTTTACTTATGCATTTTACTTATTCGTATGCTTATTTGACATTTTCTTTATGAATTTATTTTCCATTTTAATCATAGTTATTTTGTTAAAATAATTTTTTACACGCCAAGATATGCTCTAAAAATCAGTCAGAAGAAGAGAAAAAATTACAAAGAAGAGAAAGAATTATAAAAGTGTTACATTGTCTATTTTTCGAAAATATAACATTTTTACACGTTATATTTTTATTTCGTCTATGAAAAAATATTGGTATTTATTTTAAGAATTTTTTTTTATAAAAATTAGAAACCATAAATCTCACTTCAAAAAACTACTTAATTAACTGTATTTATATATTTTTAAAGGCTATAATTTGCACTACACTGTGCACATGCGCTTTTCTTATTACAGGGCGTACATAAAATAACTTTCACTGTTTGGTGGCATTGATAGCAAAAACTAATGAATCAAGCAAAACCAAATTTCATCTACAGACTGTGGATGACGTAGGGAGATGATTTCCGCAAAGAAAAATAAATATTACTAAAAGTCGCCGATAGATTTATTTTCGCGCTACTTTCACGTACATGCTACTAAATTTATGCATTCAATATATTATACAACTTTTATAGTTCGTGTGTAATTTTTTGAACGTTGAAAAAGAAATAATTCAATATTTTAAATAAATACATGGAAAATGATTTATTAAAAGGTTTTATAAAAAGTAAATAAAAATGCACATGCAACCAAGGATGGCATTTATATACCATATTTTTATACCATTTATACGCTATGTCATTTATTTCCATGCATTTATTTAAAATAGTATGTTATTTCATTTTAAACATCTCCAAAATGGCATATGCACAAGGAATGTTTAATAATTTTACTCGATAACACAAATTGAATAGTGCATACGTAAGAACTGCGCCAAAATATCTCCTAACAGCGAATTTTATTTTTCATTTATTTACTTATTTATTTATTTTATTTTATTTTTATTTATTTATTTATTTTTGTGTGTGAAGGATCTCTCCGTGTCTTCTTCAGTCTGTAAGTGAAATTTAATTTCCTTCTCAGGTAGCACATAACGTTGTTATAGCGTTGCAAATAAGTCTGAACAGTTAAAAATTAGTTATAACAACGTTATGTGCTAAAGGGGTTCTATTCATTAGTTTTTGTTGTAGAAGCCCCCAAAAAGTAAAAGTGATCATATAACTATTATATTAGTTTTCTATTCTATAATGTTTTCAAGCAATGCGTAGTTAAATGCATTAAAACAGCAATTAAATGTATTAATGTAAACTAATAATAATATTTAGAACTTTGACTGACCAGTCATTAATTTTGCGAACTCACACATTTGATTCAAAGCATTATATTAAATGGAAATTGATAAGATTAAACTCTAATTACTTTTCCTGTAGCTAAATAATTGCTAAATGGATTAATATGACATTTGTGCATATTTATAATATGGAGCAGGTAAACATATTTGTTCGTTATTAGCTATAGAGCCTTTTATGGCTTTGGTTTGGCGTGGCTAAATATATACGGAATTCTGAATGTAGTTATCATCAAACGAAGTGATAATCATCGATTAAATTTCAGGTATTTGTTGAAAGGGAAAAGCTAATTTTCCACAATGAATTAAAATTTAAATCACAGAAAAATAGTTATTTGAAAAGATAATTAATTTCAATAAATCAAATAAGACAATAAACACATTTTGAAATATTTTTGACAATCTTCATGGACATTCTACAGTCATTAGTAAAATTAAAATAATACTTTTAATGAAAGAAAACGAAATAAACTAAATTTAACTATAAACAAAAACACTTCACGGGGAAAACTATATTTTTTGGGATTTTATAGAATTTTTTATTATTTTTTATTCTATTATTTTTTTTTATTTTATATTTATTTTTTTTTTTATTTATTTATTTATTTATTTATTTGTCCAAGACAAAACATTTTTTCCTATATATCCAATATTTCAAATAATATATTTTAAGATTTTATATATTAGTACCCGCCTTTTTTTTCACACCAATAATATTTTAGAGTAACTTTAGTCTTATTTAATCGCAACAACATTTGGAAAGAATAACTCTAAAAATATAGTGGTGTGAGAAAAAGGGCGTTTTTTCAGGGGGCGTTAACAATTGTACGGTTATTAATCAGATGGCTGGCAAGTATGCACTACTTAATTTCTAGAGTATTTTTTTTTCTTAATTCATCGTAGACACACTTGAAGAGAATTGCTTTACAAATTAAATGGTGTAGAAGAAGGGGCGGTACTAACAATTCGCCAGATTAGGTTGGTAGCTCTGACGGTACACATCTTCTTAGAAGTATTTTCCTAGAAATTAAATGAAAATTGTATTATGAAAATTGTACTTTACACAGATTTCTTTACTTCCAGTTTTGAAATTACCGAAAAATAAATAATAAGACTCTTTTTTTTTTTTTTTTTTTTTACAAAAATATAGCAGAAAAGACGAGAAATTCTATTTTTATAAAAATCTTTAACTTAAACAACACGATTTTTTAATTTTTGTTCATTAGGACAAGATCAGGTCATTTAACTTTTCATTTCTGGCAAATATTTCTCAGTAAGTTCGCCTTAATAAAATATAATTAATAATTATCGTATGATTCAAGAGATATTTTAAAATAAAAGAGGTCATTCTATCCATGGAAATAAACAGTATTTACATTAGAACCTAGAGTTATTTATATTTCACTCTGAGTATCAGAACGTCTAAGTTAAGATGCCAGAATTGACTTGTAAAAGTAAAAAAATTGATATCATGATATAATTTTAAGTTGTACTAATCCTTTTGTTGGCATGAAAAATAAATAAATAAATAAATAAATAAATAATGAAGGAGTTTTAGCATTATTTTAAATAAAAGTTACTATATCAATGGCATCCTTAAATTACCATCTCAAACTCAAACTTAATTATTTTGTTTTATTTTTTATTTCATTTTGCACGCGCACTTTTGTATTTCCTAATTCAAAATTATATAAAAAAAAAAAAAAAAAAAAAAAAAAAAAAAACTTTTTCGGTACTGTTCGTTTAGAAACTGATTTTTATTAATTTTCTTTTCATTTCTTTTCTTTCTTTCTTTTTTTTTTTTTTTTTTTTTTTTTTTTTCAACAACAACAACATTTTTTTTTTTTTCAAATTAGAACATCGCTTTCAAATTATTCAATTATATTTTCGGTAAATTTTCGATTTCGATAAATTTCCAACTATCGTAAAACTGGTATCGTGAAAATCGGTAGATTGAGATTAATAGTCCTCAATCCTAAAAAAGAAAAAAAAAATCAAATTAAATACTCAAAGTGGTGAAGAGTTTCGTCGCCACACAATTGACACCGTCAAAATAATTCCCGACTTACGCTTTAAAAAATTTGTGTTGTATTTATCTTATTCTTCAAAAACAAATCTAGCTACAAAATCTTCCACTCTATCTCCAGGCGACTTGCATATCAATACTTTTATCTGCTTTCTTTAAAATATCCCTAAAAGATTTAGATTAGTTTTGAAGGAAAGCCAAGCCACACATCCGCGAATTCCATTTCATCGTGACTAATAACTGTATTTCAGATATGTTAAACTGTGGTGTAAAAGTTACTTGGGGGATCCGTCATGCATGAACCGCATGTATGTCTGCGTGGATGGAGTGTCGGACAGCCTACAATAAATTTCAAAGAACTTTCTCCAGGAAATCACAATACTGTACATCATTAATGGCCCGCTTCACTCGCCGTTGCCAGAAGCCGAAAAGCTTCTTGCTAAAAGCTTTTAATATTTCAGATTAATACGTTACCTTCATTTCTCCTTTTTCGTAAATTGCAAAAATACCCTTCTTTAAATTCAATATTATTTTTATTGTTTGTTTTACACAAGATTTATCATTCTGGAAACTAATTTCTTGAGAAATTGAAAAAATAAAAAGTATCATTTAAATTTGAGTTCAAAGTCACCGCCTTTTTTTTCAAGACATTGTCAGTAATGAAATCTTTCCACCTTTTTTGTTATCTCTATTTTCATAAGAAAAGACAATGCGACACACTGCGACAAAAACAACACATTGCAACAAAAATACTACAGAAAGGTTTCTGTATAAAAATAGTGGTATCAAAGGAGGCAGACATTTCTGAACTATAAAAGTGTCCTGAAAAAAAAAAAAAAAAAAAAAAAAAAAAAAAAAAAATTGCCGACTTCAAACTTTGATTTTAAAATACGTGATACCCACTTTTACTTAACAAACAGTAATTAATGTAAACAATCAACAGTGTAAAATCTCATTTGTTTAAAGAATGTTACATATTTATTCTGTTATTCGTAATTATTGTTAAAACAAACAAACAAAAAAAAAAAAAAAAAAAAAAAAAGAAGAAAGAAGGAAAGTTAAATGTTTTTAATCGAACTTATATTTAATATAAATGTGTTCTTTATTAGACAATGTTTCATATGAAAGAAAATTTAAATAATTTCTCTAAATTAAAAAAAAAATATGTATATATATTAAAATGTTTATTATTATTATTATTGCTGTTATTATTATTATTATCCCGTGTATTAAGTATCTACATGCATCTTGACTTTTATAAAGCTCCATTTTAATATATGAGCTCAGTAAAGCTATTTCAAAAAGCCTCCCAAATTTTTATTTAATGTATTTTAAAACTATTAGCATTAAATGAGAATGCTATTTTATTTTCAACATACTTAAAATGATTTTTCTAATCAGTTTTAATGTTTCTTTAAAGATTTACAGAAATTCACCTTGGAAATCTGTATCATAAATATATGAAATTTTTAAAGTAAGCAAAGTTTCAATTATTCACAAAGCACTTTCTCAGCCTATTTATCTTCTTCAGAAAAGATTTCAGATTTTTATATTTCTTTGTCCTTTTTCATTTCAAATTTACGTGAACTGAAATTCCTTAAGCGGTGAATCACAACTTTATTTTAAATATTTATAAAAATTTGATGGTGATACTTTAATAATTGTTCAGTTACAAATGATATACGTGTAATATTATTTTGATTAAAAAAAAATAATAATAATACTTTTCCAATGAAATGTATTTTATTCTGTTTAAACTTAGATTTTGTTTTAATTAAATTATTTAGTTTTAGATATGAAATGCACTGTTCGTAAATTCATCTAATATAAATAGCTTTAAAATTCAAAAACATACTATACTAGCATTTTGACTTCTTATTGAAATAAAAGAACAATCACAACTTAGAATTTAATTTATGTAATTTAAAACCGCATTTCAGGTAAATGCAATGCAAATCTAATGCTTATTAAGAGCATAACAGTAAATACTCCTATTTTTACTTGTATTACTCCAAAAGAAACCATTTGCTGTATGCTAACTCTTTCATTAAAAGGAATTCGTATAAAAAGGGAATATAAAAATCTAAATTATTATTATTATTTTTATAATCAATATTATTTGCCTTACAAATTTTACGGGTTTTGAGTTTTAAAATTTTATTGCATAATAATTTTTCTTTGAAGAATTCGTAAACTTATTTTCAGGTAATTTCAAGTTACACTATGAAATAAATCTATG
Source organism: Salticus scenicus (assembly GCA_963930645.1). NCBI lineage: Eukaryota > Metazoa > Arthropoda > Arachnida > Araneae > Salticidae > Salticus > Salticus scenicus. Next base: position 260,063,978 of record OZ005655.1, read on the forward strand.
GAGCGCATTTATTATTTTATTATTTCCTTTGTCGTTTATTGGTTGATAAATAATAATGCCAGGACCCGCTCATCCTTGTTTTTCAAGTAATATTTTTTTCTTCTTTGTGAAACTTTCTCATTGCATATAAACAATAAAAAGTATTTTACACAATGTTTTTATTTTATTTTTACTTATTAATTTTTTACTTTCTGTCACCCATAGGGTCGAAAAAGTATTGTTTTAGGGTCAAATTTTCGAACGTGAGCTTTTGTTATATTTACAAGTTCTGAAGTTCCCTGAATACGAAAATCATGTTTTTAGCAAATGGTCTGTGTGTTTGTGTGTCTGTCTGTGTGCCTGTTATCAGCATATCTCAAGAACAAATAGTAGCAGAAATTCCAAACTCGGTATTCCAGAGGTGTATCATATAGGTATGCTACAGTAAGATTTTCCTTGAGATGAAGCAAATGGTTCGCGTACAGGGACAGTCAAAAGTATTCAAATACATTACGTCTATGAGGGAAGTTTCAGGTAAGTAGAGTTTAACATCTACAGACTGCACTAAACCAAATGAAATGAATATATATTATTTGTAATACAGATTGTCAACTGGGAAAGAAAATTGTGTATGCAGGACCCTCGCCTCCCCCCTGGGGGGAAGTTCCCCTCGAGGGGAGTAAATTTTCATGATGGGTATCTTTCGAAAGAGCTCGTCAATACCTTTAAAACGAATGGTTGTACCATCGATCTGTGATAATTTAAAATAAAGATATCATTTTTTTTTCATTTAACAACAACAAAAAAAAAAAAAATGTAATATTGAGAATAAATTTAACTTTTTTTAAATATATATTTAGTGTTATACTACTTCTCTAATATGGAAATCTTCTGCATTATCATAAAAGATATATTTTTTTAAATAATAATTTTAGTAAAATATTTTTTAAAAACATAATTATTTTTTAATAACCGAATTAAATTCTATATAAATGTAGGGGCATTAATGAAACGGAAGGTTGAGAGGAAGGCAGCCCCCCCTCACACAGAACTAATTATCACACAAAACTCTTAATTTGAATTGTTTAACATAGGTTTACATAACAGTACTCGTTATGTTACCTCTTAATCTGCAACCTGTATTTATAGTATTAAATTTCAGGGTAAGAGAAAGTGGTGTGAGTGACACACCAGATTACTATTAATTTATTTATTTTTTGGAATGTTTTAAAAAACATTTTCAAATTAGAAGGTTTTTTTGTGAACAGAAAAAAGATTATTACTGTGTGGTACGTTATATTTCTTTTAACAGTTGTGGACTGTGGAGTTTGCGTTGATGCAAGCTCCATCTTTACTTAATTAGGTTACTAAGAGAACACAAGAATTAAACAAACAATAAGAGTTTATTTGAACAAGATTAATGGGAGGGTGGCCTGGTAATAAACTTAGCTCAGTCAGCGTATTACTTAATCAAAATATATGAATCAACAATTTAATTATCTAATCTTAAATATCTCACCCCAGCAGATACTCGAAGGTGTAGAGACGGTTGCACTCGTACTCCGCTACTACGACTTCACTATGGATCAGAGGATTCCCTTCAGACCCAACTTTACCTTTCCGAATGCTAGTAGATACGCACACCAACACTCATCACTACTTAACTTCACGCAACTAAATCTCCACAACTCTACTTCTCGATACTCGCCAAAATAAGATTCATCACCATCCACTATAATATCCTCCAACATCCACACCATCTACTAAAACCATCTCTATTTTTATACTTCTTCCTACACCCTCCTTTCACTACATTTCAATCCATCCTTTTAAAATCACTTCTAATTTATCTAACACTCGGAATCTAATTCTTTCAATGCAGCACCCTGCTGACACAAAACTAACTCGACCTCAACTTTCGCCGAGTCACTGGCGACGAAGCGATTTTAACCGTCCCCACTTTCTACTTTGCTGGATCCAGCTTAATTTTGCACAAACTGTGGTGACGTTCTGACGTCTCAACCTCACACAGTTTACAACAAATTACAGACCTACTAAGTTTTTAATTTATTCTATGAAATCCTTAGTACCCATCTTAATTTCCCGCAACAAGTAACTTTCTATGTTATTTAATCTAAATTATTTACAGGAAAAAATTACTCTTCAAAATGAGTGGTGTGTTTAAAAAGCAGATACTGACAATTTTATTTAATAAAAAAAGTTGGCAGGTCTGGAATTAGTATTTGCAGCGAGCCGGAAAGAAATATTAAAAATAGAGCTTGCTTCGAAATTTTAATGAAATGTATTTCAATTCCGATAAGAAAAATCTATAGCTCTACATTCTGTGTGCATTGTGTGCACAATATAGTTTTAGCTTGGAAACCTCGTTACTTATATATCCAAGCTGTAAGTTAATTTTATAATAGTCAGTGCATTACTTAAGCATAAAAAGTACTTAAGCATTTTGAAAGAAGAAACACGAGCAAGTAAACAAACCACCAAATACAGAAAAACTTCAATACAAATATAACGGTAATGTCGAGCAAGAACGAATATCTATCATTGAAATCATTAAGTTAAAATAATTACTATGAGAATATTTTCTTAAAATATTCAATATATAACTGACATATTTTTATTATTTAAGTATTGGTCTATATGTATAGACCTGCCAATTATGCTAATTTATCCGTAATTGCATTAGACCCCGCCTTCTTTTCCCACGAGTATATTTGTAGAGTAATATTCATCCGTATGTACTCACGATTAAATAAGACAATTACGCTGAGAAAAAAAATATACCACCTTCATCTAGAATGAATAAGTGGTCATTTTCTAAATCCCTTAACTAGAATATAGATTTCCGAGCTAAAGCATGCAAATAACTGAATAGACGAAATGGTTGAGAATTTCTAGTCTACACATTTCTAGATAGGGAAATAATATTCTGAATATTCTGAATCTTTTGTGTTGCGAGAAATTCTCGCTTGATTTTCTAGAACTGGGTCATAAACCAAGATTATAGTTGCTGAAACCTGCCTCTTGTATTCGCATTTATTTGCAGAGATTTTTAAATAACTTTACCCTCGAGAATATAGACCAACGCTCTAGAATTCTAATAGGGGTTTCTAGAACTCGCTTTCAAAATGGACTAGAATTTATAAGGATGACATGGGACAATTTTTCCTCACAATTTAGATTCTAGATGTCAGTTACAGAATTTTTTCTCAGTGTACTATACAAATACACCGTTGTCACTTACTTACTCATTATTAAAACAAGAGCATCTTCTTTTTCAAAATGTTTCGAGGAGTAAATGATGTGGAGGGAAATAATTAGAAATTATACCTTACCACTCAAAAGTTAAAATTACTATTTTAAGTAACAAATGCACTCAACATATTTTTAAATATACTGATATACTTCATAGGGCTCATATTTATCTTTACTTAACAAAGCTAAAATATGGAAATTTTCCCAGTTTTACTCAAAAAATGTTAATTTTTTCTTTTATTCAACACCCGCATAAAAATACTGTGAAACCTGTAACATATTTTATTTATTGGTTATTGGTTTGTTTATTATTTATTAAATACTTAGCATAAAGACAAACTTTAGTTATTATCTTCCACATCATCGTCAAGTCTCTCTATGAATTGATCAAATGTATTTATATCCTTTTTTTTTCAATTACAGGAACTTTTTCAATAATATTTTTTTTTCAATTATAGGAACTTTTTCAATAATATTTTTTTTGTCAATTATAGGAACTTTTTCAATAATATATTTTTTTTTCAATTACAGGAACTTTTTCAATAGTATATATTTTTTTCAATTATAGGAACTTATTCAATAATATACATTTTTTTCAATTACAGGAATTTTTTCAATAATATATATATATATATATATATATATATTTTCAATTACAGGAACTTTTTCAATATTTTTTTTTCAATTATAGGAACTTTTTCAATAATATATATATATATATATATATATTATGGAATGCTTAAATAAATTGAAAATGGAACTAATATTTATTGAAAAGTTTATTATTTAAAATAGTTTAAATATTATATATAATGATGTTAATTTTTGCTTAGTTTGTATACCTGTAGAATAACAATAGTAATAGTAATAATTATAAATTTCTGCCAATTAATATATATATATATATATATATATATATATATATATATATATATATATATGTTTTAATGTATTTCTGAAAATGAAGAAATATACGAATATCAAAGTCAAAATATCTATAAAAGCAATACATAGATTTATATACATTATGGCACTAAAAATCAAATTTGTAAATATGCAAATATTTTATTATGAAATGTATAAGTTATAAACTGCTTGTTATACACACAACATTAAAATATTCCTTTGAGAAATATTAAAACTACAGCGATTTAAATTATCTAATATATATGCAAATATTCAAAATATTCAAGCATTTGGTAAGCAATCATTGCAATTCAGGAACAAGAAGTTAGTTTAATATTTAAAATATTATGCAAATATATGCTTTCAAAACTTATTACAAAATGCAGAATAATCAGTTAGTCGTGAAACTTCTCCGATTCTAGCATGCGAAACACTCTAATATTTTACGCTTCTGTAATATAATTGCATTTCATAGTTACCAAATTTTCGTGTAGAGTATTTTATAACATTTCAAGACCTCCTTAACCAGTATAATTTAGAAACTGTTGGAATAGTCTAATAATTGAACTTGTTTAATTAAATCCCTTAACTTATATGTAATTTAATAACTTTCTGAATTTGAAATGCAGCATCATATTAAAAATTTTTAACATAAACTTAATTTAGTAAATTTTAAACTTATTCTCAATGAATAAAACAGAAGAACTGTAATAAAAGAAAAAAAAAACCATGATATTGAATAATATGTCAATGACAAATGTTGTTTTTGAGTGCAGATTAAAAATAGTTACAATAAAATATATAGAGAGATGGTACATTTAATTTTATGTATTGCATAAAAATAACTGTACCGCCATGGAAAATGGACTGCATAAATATTTTATTTTCAATTTTCTAAGTTATTTGATTCATTTTTTAGTTTAATTTTAGTGTATAAGAAAGGATTTCTAGTCATCAATTGTATTTTTATTTTCTTGCAAGAATTTATTATTTTCTTTTCGTGATTAAAGCATATAACATTTCAGTAGAAAATCAGTATTAAAAACAAGGAATGTGAAAAGTAAGATATTAGTTGTAAGGCATTCATCTAACTGAAAACTAATACAAAAAAAAGAAATAGTTTTTCAGAATAACTTTAATTGTATTACATTGTCTAAATAAATATTGAGCTGGAGTGTTAAAGTGTCTTAGCTTTTGTAAATCTTTAGTGTGTCTTGGTCAGCGTCGCATCTCACAAGCTGGTCATTTTTGTGCCTGTACCAGGATGAAATACTTCCGCTTTTGAGTGCCACAAGTACGTTCGAATTCCAAACAAAAAAAATTCTAATCAATAATATCACAAAAATAATTGTAAAAATGTGACGAAAATCTCTGTATAAAAATACTGGTGGCACAAAAAGCGGAACTCTTTCATCCCTGCTATCCTGCGTCAAACAGAAACATTTCATCCTTGAAATAGAATTCGTCATTACTTATACTTCTCGTTAAATTCTGCGATTATTTTTGTATTTTTGAATATTGTTAAGAGATAGCACGAGTAGTCCTACTTTCTTTACAATTTTTGAAATGAGAATTCCTGCTTTGATTCGAAATCGAAAATATTTTGAATTTTCTGTAATTTCGTTTTTCATAAGTGTTATTTTTGCACGTCAAAATAGCTTTTATGGTGAATTTAGAGAGTGAATCTAAGGAATGTGAATTTATTATGTCTGAATTGGAAGATGGTAGTTCATATATATTTAGAGGGAATATTTATAAAATATGGTTTTAAAGCTCTGACGCCCAAGGCAAATTCTAAAGCTGTTTTAACGAAAAGATTGGAAAACCATTTTCTAAACCATTTTTTAAATATTTTTTACGTAATAAATTTTATCTTAAACACTTCCAAGCATTACAAGTAAAAAAAAATAGTATTAGGTAGTATTTTTTTTTAATTTAAAACTTAGGTATATTGTAGGAAAACAGTTGATTTGTGCGTTGGATATCATATATTTGACCACGCGTAGATTCAGCAAATACTGTTTACTGTCAAAACTGTTTTGCATTGTTGAATTTAGGATAGAAAATATATTAGTTTCTAGCAATTAAAAATTCTTTTTATTTGTCACAAATTTGGAAAAAAAAAAAAAAAAAAGTCCGACCAAGGTGGATTTAAATAAGGTCACTTTAAAAACATAAAAATAATCTGCAGATTCTTAAACCAGCACCTTAAATAGCACTTCTTACATTAACAAGAAATCCAAATTTGTTTTAAAATGCTGTCAGAAATTTATACTAAAGACATATTTTATTTTCTCACAATCTCTTCTTTTTACATGCTTTAATATATATATATAATGTTCATTTCACAGAAAAAGACTAGTTACAAAATTTTGAATCATGAAATAACATTAGCAAGGACATTAAATATTATTGCATTTAACGCGACCGCCCCCCCCCCAAAAAAAAAAAAAAGTGCTGGTACCACAGCTAAACTTTTAGATAATATGTCATTTACAACAAAAGGGATGTTAAACTTTTATCACCTCTTTAACCTCTTTTACTATTTTTGCTTCATTTATCATTTAAATGGTGCAGAGAGTTTGCTGTTAAAATGTGAGGGATAAGAATAATATTCTAAAGATCTGTTAGTGAAATAACACTTTTGCGAAAGTGCATTAAAAAGAAATTATTCAGAAATGTTCTCAGTTGGGATAAATTATGTCTTCATAATTTAAGTAGTCATTTACATCTTATAGCAAAATACTACTCAAGTAATTTATTCATTGAAATAGAAGTGATCCATGTAATAAATTGTATGTATGAATTTATTAATGTATTCTGAACGTTTTTTAATCTAATGTGGCTGCGTATAAAATTTGCATAAAATACACAATTTTTTTCTAAATTTACCATTTCTCTGTTTTGCGTGTTTCTGGGCTTTTATTACAATTGCTTTTCCTGTATTAGTTTCATTTTAGAATTATCTCGAGAAAACAAAATAATACAGAATATTAATTCATAAAAAAATATCTGATATTCAGCATAAGTTTTCAGAAAGAGCATTAAATTTAGTAGGACATTTTTTAAAGAAAAAAAAAATAATTTTATGCTATGTCAAGTAAATCTTCGTTATAGAGTAAAACTAGATTTTTAATGTCCTATAAATTTGTAAAATATTGAAGTTTAGCATTCTTTACGCACAGTAAGTGAGTATTATAATGTATGTACAAAAATTAATATTAAGACTTTTCAACAAAATTGTCCTTAGATTAAATTTTAGTACGGAGGACTATTAGTCTCAATCTATGGATAAAACTTTGTCGCCAGTTTTACGATGATTGGACATTTATCGAAATCGGAAATTTATCGAAAGTATAATTGAATAATTTGAAAGCGATGTTATAATTTAAAAAATAAATAAATGAAAAAATAAACTAATAGTCCCCCGAACTAAACTTAATTCTGCTTTTGCCAGAATTTCATCAAAATCAGATTTTTTATTTATTTATTATTATTTTTTTTTTTTGAAGAAAAAGAAAATAAAAGAAAATTAATAATAATCAGTATCGAAACGGACAGTATCGAAAAAGTTAAAGAAGCTCTTTTTTAGACAAAAATACATAATTTATTTTAATTTTTAATTGTTGCCAAAAAAGTTTACGAGTTGATTTAAAAAATTTTTGAAATGAAAAGAAATTCACGCGTAAATAATAAAATTGATATAAAACTTTGTAAAAAATTAAACTTGCGGGGTAAAATAGACCTCATTATAGCTCTAAAGGTAATTTTTTATTCTCTGAGAATTTTAAATCAATATCTGATAAAGGCACAATTGATACAGTCGGTAACAAATGTCTCCGAACACTAGTAAAAATTCCTATATAAAAAAAGTACATTTAATACTGTTTATTTTTATTTTTATTTATTTTTTTTTTTTATAAATCCTTGTCGAATCCTGTTCTTAGTCAGTCTAAAAACAGGATTCGACAAGGATTTATTTAACAAAACTGTATTAAGTGTACTTTTTTATATAGGAATTTTTGCTACTGTTCGCAGATTTTTGTTACCGACTGTACATTTAAGTCCAGGGAATTTTGTCCTGATGATTATAAAATCTGAATGAAATAATTCTTCAAAACTTTCATAGCTTACTACTAACGTATTTTTACTCTAAAATAAATATTGTTATCTTACGCAATATATCCTATCAAAATTGCCCAAACTACGCCTAGCAACATTTCCCGATTTAATTGCACAAAAAATGTTCAAAGACCACTCCACCTATGTGGTTAACCGTTTTCGTGAAGAAGAAAATTTATCATAATGTGTAACATACGCTACGATAAAAATAAAGTTTATTGGAAACAAACACAATCATTTGAATTCGTTTAGGTAGAAAGATATTGGAAATGTCTAGAAAATCGAGGTATTCATACGCACGATGTGCAGTGGTTGACTGCACGTATTGCAGCTGAGTGGCTCCCTCCAAAGTACACATAATATGAAAACGAGCAATTAAATCGTTTTCTATAGTAATTGAATCTCGAAAGACTAATTCCGCCAGATAACCCTATAGTGAAAAATACAAAGTAGTTGGTTAATCTGACAGGTTGATCTTAAACTTGGATTCCATTCGACATCGAATATAAAAGCCTGTGTATTCCATATCCAGACATATTTTTCGAAAACGATACATCGTACAGGTAAAATAATTTGAACATTTGTTTTATGTTTTCTAAGAGATGGGTATTGTTGTGCAGAGTTTGGGTTGCCTTGATGCGAGACCCAATATAATGCTATATTTTACAAATAAAAGCAAAGTAAGTATTATTCAGGTTACACTGAATACTTTGGAAAATAAACTATTCTCGCTTTTGACGAAGTACCATTAAAAACAGTTTTCGTTTCGTTTTTCATTTATTGTGTTTTCAAATTTATACTTTTGTTATAGCTTTTATATTTATTTTTAGGCAAAAGCATAATGCTGTATTTATATTACAATACAAGACTTTTTTTTTCCTTTTAATAAATTTTTTTTCTATATGTTCTGCAATAATATTTTATTCGGAGAAAACAAAATAGGAAATAACTTACTTTTGACGCTGCGAAAAATAATTTATCATAACTTTTAATACGGTTTTGTATATTATTTCATCCCACAGTCAAAAAATTATTATTTCATTCATACATTCCACATATATATCTACAAATGGTTTATTTTTGAAAAGAAAATCGATGTCTATTATTTATATATAATGCAATTTTAGAAACAACTATCATTCAAATTACAGGAACTTTTTATCTGAAATTTGATTAAAAATTTGAATAAAAACATGATTGAATAATTAACATATTTGTATGATTTTCTAAAATGATATAAATTTTAATTTTTAAGAATAGTCTATCCAATTCACATTTAATATCTTGGAATGATAATTTGAATCAATGTATGAAAAATTTCAGAATGTTTAGGATAAACGAATACGTAAATTAGCATAATTATTTTTAAACTCTTGAAAATAAGTAAGGAAAAGGTGTTTTATATAAAGATGCATTTAATAGCTTTCATCTTCAGATAAATTTGCGGGTTGGAACATTGTTACAGTGGTGGTTCAAATTATAAGTATAAGAGAAAAATCGCCAAATCTTGGCGACTGTTGGTTGTAAACTTATGGAAATTTTATGACTGAAAACCAATGAAAAATGAGACATTTTATACTTGTTTTTATGGAAGTATATGGAAAATTGATATTTATAAAATACATTTTGAATTTAGACAGCCTTGTTACTTGGACAAAATTATAAGTACAACTGTATTTGTGTGTTCTAGCAAAGTTTGTATAATTTTTGCTCTGCATACGGCACTTCCTGGTAATATAAATGCTTAGTAAGGGATTTGGAACGCCGTATTTCATTTTTGCAGTCATGCTGCTAGATACAAAACTTTCGGAATTTCAGAAAGGAAAAGCTTTCAAAATTTCAGGATTTACATACTTGCCAACATACTAATTAGTATTCCATAGTATTGTTAGCCCCGCCTTCTTTTTTACACCAGTATGTTTTTAGAGCGATTTTTTTCTTTCTTATTTAATCGCAAATGTCTTTGAAGAATATTACTTTACAGGTGCGAAAAAATGGGCGGGAATAACAACACTACGAATATTAATTAGGATGTCGGCAAGTATGGGATTTACTGCACGCCAAATTGCGACAAAGCTGAATAGGTGAAGAACAGTCATTTAAAATTTTCTTAAAATTTTCGAAAAAAAATGAACAGCAAAGACGTACATGTAGGTCATTTTCTGTCTCTATGCTCAAGAAAAGAATGATAATAAGGCTCGATTTCTCAAGAAAAGCAATTATCGAAGAAAATTAAACGGTAATTAAACTTACAATGCAGTGCTAGAATTGTTCTACATGTTTTACAAAAAGAGAAAAATGCTCGATACGGAAAACACTTGTCACTACCGCCTGTTACGAAATTTCATAAGAGACTAAGGAGGGAATTTGCCAAAAAATGAAATTATCATTCATTTCTTACGCAGAGAAACAGAAAATGGTCTACTTGTACGTCTTTCCTGTGTATATTTGCCAAAATGTTTAAGAAAATTATAAATGACTGTTTTCGATCTATTCAGCTTTGTCGCTAATTGACGTGCAGTAACTCATGAACTTTTGAAAGTAACCACTTTCCCTTTCACATACTCCAAAAGTTTAGCACCTAGCGACATGACTGCAAAAGTGGAATACGTTCCCAATCGCTTACTAAGCATTTATATCGTGTGGGTGTGCCGAGTGACGAAGAAACATTAAGCAGATATTGACCTTTAGAACACATAATTACAGTTGTCTTTATAATTGTGTTCATGACACAATGATACCTAAATAGAAAATAAATTTTTATGAATAACAATTCCAGATATATTTCAATAAAATCTAATAAAAAATGTGTCATTTATGGTTGGTTCTAAGCCATAAAATTTTCATAATTTTCCGGCGAATTGTATCCAATATTTCGTGATTTTCCTCTTTTTCTAATAATTTTGTCCACCACTATATTTATTACTAGTATCTAATTAATATATAATTTTTATGAGTATAAGAAATTATTAGATAACATTTATGTTTTTTTTTTTCGATAAATTATAGAAATATTAGAAAATGAGTTCATGAAATAAATATTCAATAAATAAATTAATATTTATAACTTAGGATATAAATTAGCTTAGTATATTTTATGTGTTTAAATAAATATTTATAAATGTAAATAGCATATTTTTAATTTTTTATTACCACCTTTTTTTTTCTTTCTGGCGTCTCATTTAAAGAATGATTTTGACTACATTTTACGGTAAGAATGTACAGAGTATATTAGAGACAAAATCGTTACTTTTTTTAAAGTAATTTTAAGATAGAATATTCCTTTTAAAAATAGGAAAATGTATGTTGATGAAATCATTTTTAGCTTTTTCACATCTCATAAAAAAGACCTTTTGAATCTAAAATTGAAAACGATAATAATTTACAGCATGTACGTAAAATTCGTTTGTCTCTTTTTACTACAAAATATTTTTTCAGCAATTTTGGATATAATATTTACTTGCATTTAAAATATACATTTAGAGTTGTGAAAATACTAATGAAACCACTATTAGCTATTTCAGAATTAATTGTACTAGAATTGTTAATGTCTATAGATATACATTTTCCGATTAACTTTTCTCATCAATGAGCTCATAAATTATGCATCTGTTTCATCACAAAATGGTACGTTCGTAAGAGACTTTATTAGACAAAGGATTCGTGTATTCAGGTGATAAACTTTCTGAATGCTTTGATCAATCCATCTGGATTTTCCATTAACGGTACTAATATCAGCTTGGTATAATCCAAATAGCTGGGTATACTGCATCGAATCATTTATCAGTGGAATATATTAAGTAACAGGATGTAGTGATGCAAAGTTTTTGCATTTATTTGGTAAGATAAAACGCTTTTGTTGGATTTTTACATATTTCGAATAAATAGGCATTTAAAAGTAAACAGATTTCGTTGAAAATTATATACGCATTTAATATGCCAAACACGTACCTTTTTTACAAAACAGAGATACAGAAAAATAAATAGCAACGATCCAGTTATAAAGAGAAAGAATGACTGTTATAGTATTAGAAACTTATTTAATGATAAGCATTATACATTTAGAATGATGTTTATGGGTAATTCTCTGCAAATAGGCATTTTCACATAAGTGGCACAAGAAAAAAAAAGTGTTGTCAGAAGTTTCCAATTTTTTGTAACACAATACTAGAAAAGGTACTTAATATGAAAGAAATAGTCGTTACACTCAATATTAAAAATTACTATAATTTTTAGATTTTGAAATTTTTATTAAAGTGAGGGAATGAGGATTATTGTAAAAAAAAAAAATGTGTAAAATTAAATTTCAATAGAATTTTCTTTAGGAAATACAAATCTTCTTCCTCGTCTATCACAAGGCACTGTAGGTTTGATTTTTTTGACAATATCACAAAATGGGTAATCATTGTCCTCTCTCATAGGCCACTTGAACTTTCCATTGCCAGTGGGTTCCATGGCATTCACTTTGACTGACTTTTCACTGATTTCCAATATTTCTCCAGGATATAGTTTCTTTTCATACTTCACAACTATCCAATCCAAGCATTTATATGACCCTATTGAATGAAATGCAATTAAATTGTATAATAATTCAAATTAAATTGTACAATATTACTTAACAATATTTATAAAGAAATATAACTTACCTTCTGCATATTTAACTTCTTGACTCTGATTTAATGTTGAAAGCTTTTTAAAGCGTTCACCAAGATGAAAATGTGAACAAATATTTTCAGGCAAACAGATATTGCAGGTCAAAGACCTGAAATAAAGATATCCTGCATCAGCTGAGTATGTAACTTTGTGAATTTTCTGTGTTCCGACAAATGTATTTATTTCTTCATTACGTAAGATATTATCTATTGTAGATATTTCTTCTTCGGTCACCTCTTTTATTTTTATGCCGGTACATTTTCTTTTCAGTATAGACATTAATTTTTCTAGATTTTCAATATCACACCCTTCTCCTACAACTCTATCGGCAGTTTGTTTCAGAGTTGCGCCGACGCCATCTGGCTCACCTTTCCCATGTCCTGCCTCATGGAAATTCCAGGTACAGGTGGATAAATTTGGTAGAAGAAGTGATAAATGGTTGGAAATTAAATGAAAAAATTTCTTGTTCCGATATTGTGAACAGGGTCCATCACTCAATATATGTAAATTTTTAACCTGATCATTTATTGAGACAGCCCATTTTAAAATTGATCTTAAATGAGCATATACTGAGGCTGCATCATACCTTAAAGATTTACTTAGAGTGCAAAATGAATGTGGAATTAAAGAATTGTCCGTTTTTGAATACATGACACCTGTATGAAGTGTCACCTGTTGTCGATTTCCAGCAAAATGTACTGCCTGAATTTCTTCAGCAAATTTGCAATTGAAATTTTCACTGAAGTCAATATGCAATAACATACAGTTTTGTGAGAGAGATGATTTCATTGCTTTAATTGCTTCATATTGATGAGAGATATTTCTGCTGTGTATTAAAAATGTTTTTAATTGAACATTAAACTCATTCACAAGCTCTTTTAATGATATTTCTAAACTAACTTTTTCTGGTTTCCTTGCTGTTTTTCATTCTCCCTTCGCATAACAAATCACATTTTTATATATCCATTTGCTTAAACATACGTTGCAGGTATTACATTTTCGTAATAAACAGTCTGATCTGTAGCGATCACAACAAATTTCCTCCATAACGCCTGTCACTGTTGAACAATTAATTAACTTCTCAAATTTAAGTTTAGTAACTACAAATTCTATATTTGCATGTATGATACATTTAACTGTATTTCTACCTCTTGCATTTTGTTTAACGATCCAAAAGGGTTTAAGCCGACAAAATGTAGAATATCCAATAATGTTTCCTGTTTCTGTTTGAAATTTTTTATGTAAAATTTCTTAGTGTATCATTCATAAATCTTTTTTGACACTTGACTTTATTTCTTGTGATACATTCCTTCTTTCCTGCACATGCCTAGTGTTTTCATCGCTGTTTAAAAAATCAAAAAATTGTTTTTTAATTATTGTAATATGAGACTCTTTTCTTGACCTAGAATACTTCATCAAACCAACTTTTATACAATTTTGATATGTTTTAGAACTTTTATATTTCATAAATGATAAGTGATGCTTAATTAGCTTGTACTTTCTGGTAATTTTTCCTACAATCATTTTTGAAAACATCTACTTCTTTCTATGTGAGTATCCTAAACTTTTATAGGTTTCTGTTAGTTGGGCATGTAAAGCTTCCCCTAAAATTTATTTTTTCCTGATAGTTGGAGAAACACTTTCTTTTCCTAATAACTTCTGCACTTTGCGTCTAGGAGAAAGTTGTATATCTTATGACCTGCTTTCATTCGATAAAATTTTGATTTATATTTACTTGCAATTTTTTGCTATTTATGTAGCTGAAATTTTAAAGATTCTATTTCTTGTTTCATTCTTGCCCTATTTTTTCTTCTAAGTTTTTTACCACTTTCCAATCTTGATATACCTTTAGAAGTTGAGGGAATACTTAATTCATTAGTACTTAAGGTCTGCATTTCTAAAGCATTTGATAATTTTTCTTTCTTTTTATCCCTATATTTTGCAGAACCTTTCTTGTCTTTTTACTTTTAATTCCCGTCTAGTCATTTCTGAAGCTGCTTTTACCTGACCTTTTTGTTTTTTCTTTAAATATTTTAAATGCTCTTTCATTTGCATTTCTTTTTTTGTTGCAGGATCACTGTTTAAGTTTTCCCTCCTTCTTTTGTCATACTCTTTCTTTTTTAACTTTGAATCAACTTTCTTTTTGGCCATATTAACTACAAAAAATAAACCATAATATAAATTTAACCAAACTAATAAATAATTTTGTTATAGTATGTTTCTTACTAAGAACTTAAATAATTTAAGCATTAAATTGTGAAATTAAAATAAAATTCCCATAAACTAAAATTCATAGTTACTGATATTTTTATCCTTTATCATAAGTTATTTTATTTATATATATTTATTTATTGTTAATATACTTTAATTCATTTTGGAATTTAATTAAAATTATTCTAGTAAAGTGAAATACCATTTACTTTATAAAAATAAACAAAATGTAGCAAAAATAAATTTTTTAATGTTCTTTAAAAGTAATTAAACTAGTAGTCCCTCACAAATGCACCATTCCCTCACATGGGAATGGTGATTCATTTTGGAATTTAATTAAAATTATTCTAGTAAAGTGAAATACCATTTACTTTATAAAAATAAACAAAATGTAGCAAAAATAAATTTTTTAATGTTCTTTAAAAGTAATTAAACTAGTAGTCCCTCACAAATGCACCATTCCCTCACATGAGGGAATGACCAGTGAGGGATTAACAAAATTTACATTATTAAATTTTCCTTATTAAAAAAAAAAAAAAAAAAAAAAAAAAAAAAAAAACATATTCTTAAATTATCCCTTTATTTGCAATTAAATTAAACAGTAATACATTTTTAAGAAATAAATCAATCTCATAAATTTAAATGAGGGAATGATAACATCATATTAACACTTACCCAATCTGTTTTTTCAATTCCACCTTGCACTTGAAGCAACTTGTCCAAGATGGCTGAAATTTATTTTACAGTTTGGTGAAAACATGTGCTCAGTACATGTGCACTGTTTCTACCTGTATAGTAGTGCCATCTAGATGAAACATCTTGAATTATTTATGGTGAGGGAATGATTTGAAATATGACTTGCAAACTTTTTTGCCAAATAAAAATTGCATATGAAGACAAAAAAAATTAATGTAATACATAAAAAATAACACTCTATATGTTTATTTTAAGAATCAATAGCCGACCAAGAAAAGTATAAGTAAGAAATGAATTTTTTAGTACTTTTAGGTGGTAATGGTTGCGTGTGAGGGAATGATATTCCATAGGTTTAAATATTTAAAAAATATATTTTTTTTTAAGTAATGCTTCAATTTTATGAGCTAATATAATAAAACTATGTCTAAGCTATATGCTGAATAAATAATTCATCAATTTTTCTGTTTTAAGAAATAAATATCCTTCATTTTCAGTATTTTGGCCTATTTGATGAGAATTACCCTATTTTAAGTTGAAATATAATTTATACAGTTTGTAGTACAAAACATATTTATACAGAATTACAATTATAATTTTTCACTGTCGGTGAAAATTATATTATTTTTATGTTATTAAATAGCTGATTTGGTTTTTTGTTTTTAAGAACTGTATACATCACCCTTATTTAAAATTATTAATAGTACTGATCATTATAAAATTTTACTTTTATTTAAATTATGGTGGTATAAATAAAAACATTTAAAAATTTTCAATTACAATAATTTTTTTTCAAATACCGATAATATGTTCTTTTAAAATCCCATATATCTTAAATATGCAGGATATTTTTTCTTATTAAAATTAGATTGTTTTAAACACGTTAATTTACTTTTATGAAGATTACATTTAGGTCTACAAAGAATTAAATAACTTTAGAAATGTTGGCTCACGTATATCTGTCGTATACAAGAAAGGATTATTCTAATCCGAAAAAAGTTGACCGCTGAAACTAAACACGAGAAAACAACGTTTGAGTATGCTGGTCAATATCTTGGGGTAGCCTTATGAGTCGATGACTTGTCTGTAGAAATAAATTTAAGCTAATGTACCGGCGACGAAAGTTATGTAAAATCAAATATGAATTTATTTGATGTAGAATTTCACGGGAAGTGCTACTCGCCTCTGCTTAATTTTGTATGATTTGGATTACATTAATTGCGATCACTTTAATTACCAAAGGTGTAGTTGTGTGAAAAAATTTAGCGCAGTGCCGATTAATTGATTAACCGGTCAATGCTTAGTCCCAATCAATTTTTTTAATCGAGTTAATCGGCTCGATTAATTCGATTAAAAATTTTCAAAATCCGATTAAAATTTTCAAACTACGAATTAAAGTAAAAATAATTAAAGTAAAATTATTCTGCCTACAAAATATTTTTTCACATATTTTGCTAACTAATATTTAAAGAAACTTCCATTAAATAATAATATAAAATAAATAATTAAAAATAAAACCTCTCAAAAAAGTTGTTGCACTTTTGTTGAGAGAGAAAAAGAGGAAGACAGTTGTTACATATATATATATATATATATATATATATATATATATATATATATATAAACAAAATACCTTTTTGTGTCTAACTAGGACAACACCACCTGTAGTCTTCTACAAGGAATGTTGGCTAGGGCAATAGTTTTCCCAGAAACAAGAAGTTTCCAAAAAATTTAAATGCTCAAGATAAAGAAAAAAAAAAGAAAGAAAGGATTGTGATTTCCACTACGATTTTGGTCGGGGATTTTTGCAGTATCTTCAAGCGTTTACTATCTGTTCAGAATGGCTGATAATAACTGTTGAAGTAGAAACAGAAAATAACATTCTGTTTTCTAGTTTGAAGTGATGAAGAACTAAAATATAAAAACAATGAAAAACTTGAGATTTTTATAATAATGATATGGAATTTTGAGAATTCATTTAAAAATAATGACAAGCGAGGTGGACAAGGCCTGCCAATATAGAACTAAAATATGTGTAAACTTATTTAATTTTTCTTTCAAAATTAATTGAAAATTAATTTATTAAAATATAAACTAAATAAGCGAAAGTATTTATATAAAATTAACACTTAAAGTCACCAATTATTACTTTGAAAATTGATTTAAATTTCAGTTATAAAACGGATATAATCGATTACACACACACACACACACACACACACACACACACAAAAAAAAAAACAATTAAATTTATGAATAAATTATTATAGAGAATGTAGCTTTTAGAATGTAAAAGTTATTTCACAGCTGTATTTCCGAACAAAAATTTTATTTAGGAATATATTTTTTCATTATTTATTTGCATGTTTATTATTCTTATTTTTTATTGAGTAAGGAACTAGTCAAATTCACATCATTATATATATATATGAGAGTTTTATTCATTATTTAAATAAAATTATATAAAGAAAAATGAAAACCGATTAAAAATCTGCTTAATCGACCAATTAATCGATTAATAAACTACGATTAACCCAGTTAAAAGTGTTAATCGATTCCCACACCTAAAAAAATTAAACTATCATGTTTAGCATTAAGTTTTCACAGAGTCAGTCACTACTCAGCGCTTTATGAATCTCCAACTGACCTCGATCTCAAATTCCTTCCTGCTCAAATACTATCATTGGAAATTCAATCCGATTGTTATGAAAAGTGCTTTTTTGAAAAGTAAATGCTAAGTTTTTAAATAAGAAGCAAAATTACCTTTTCAACTGAGTGTGTGAATTTTTTATACATTAACTTAGAATTATATAACAAAACACAGAAATTCGGTAAGTTTTAAACCCCTCCGAAGAGTATGTGGACAATAATACATTTGTTTATAGATTGCGTGTGTATTTGATAGTTTATATAATAAATAAGTATAAATAAGTATACTTTTATCGGAATGCAAAAAGATCTTCCTGAAGACTATACATCAAAAAATCATATTCAGAAATTACTCATAAATTTTAAGAAAAGAAAAAAAAAAGTTATCAAATTAACTGAGCTCACGCACTTATATCTAGATTTTGCGTTATAGAAAATTATATAATTATAAATTTCATCATTTTGTAAATACTTTATAGTGTCTAAAATTTTAATTTTCTTCTTATATGTTAAATAATGAATAATTTCCTTTTCTATATATATATATCTATATATATATATTTAAAAGAGAACATTAAAAATGTGTTATATATATATATATTTTTTTCCCCCCAAACATGCCAATAAACTTGAAATGAAACCTATTAATCTATTACAAAATCAAACATTTTTCCAAGAAAATTATTTCTAGAACATTTTCTTCAAGTAAGTTTATTTTTTGTAGTATTTACTTTGATATATATTACAATTCTTTTTTTTGAAACACTATTATTCTTAAATTAACTGTAGTTAGTTATACGAAAAGAAACTAAATTTGAAATTAAAGCTTCCGCTCACTCATTAAGTTAATTGAATAGGGAATATTACAAAGAAAATTTATTCATCTGACTATCTATTATTGAAGCTTATCTCCGAAAGATTAATGATTGTGTCTGCGTTAGGAAAGGTCAAAAGACATAATTTATCTATAGTAAATGCAGTATATGTATCCCCTAAATTTTAAAACAAACTTGTGCTGTATAATAGAGAATACACTTTCACAATATTTTGCAAAAGTATTTTACATACTTTTTCGAGTATAATCCAGATAAAATAATACTTATAAAATGACTCCATCTGCCTTTATTAAATGTGAATAGACTTAATTTATTTATAGTAAGTGGTCCATGAAATTAAAAAAAAAAAAAACTTATGCTTTGTAATAGAGAAAGAAAACATATATCGCATAGATGTCAATTTGTACGGTTTTTCAACACCACTATTTCTTTGCATCTTTGCAAAAAAATTCATCACGTTTAATCACAGAAAACTACTAAAAAACTTATTATTATTATTATTATTGGAAAAAAAACGCACAAGTTATATACGAATACACTTTCATACGCTTAACTCTTTTTCTGTTGTAATAGGTTACATTAATGCTAGAAATATTTAAGTACATTTTAAATGGTAATTTTCAAGTATGATCCGGATGAAATTACAATTATAACGTTAATAAACCATGAATAATAATAAATATATGTATTATTATTTTTTTTCTAAAAATCCCTCGATAAAGAAACTACAAGTGTCGTTCATTAAAGTTTATATTAAACTAAAGGGAGTAAAATTAATCTAATGGATATAATTGCTAGTACTTCCTTTAATTGAAACTTGACTAAGAATTCGTATCATTTGAAAATCTCTATACAAATTTATGCCGCTACTCCAATTATTTTTTTCATACAAATGAATGATTTACCTGAAGTAACATATATGTAGTTTCAGTTTCATTATGCATATAATGGAAAGATTGGCACGAATAACTTAAGAAAAAAAAAATTACTTTAATATACAAATATCCAAAACATTTTTTAAAGGCATATGTGGCTATATTATACTTGGCGATTTTCTAATGCATAATAATATTCAATAGGATCAACGAATCTAGGCTTACGAAAAATAATGACTTGAAATTTTCATAAATAGAAAAAAAGCATTTTCGACAAGAAAAGTTCATGCATTTTTTTTATCTTTAACTACAGTGATACTATGGAGGAAGTTTCTTTGGGAATTGGTTAATTGGTTGGTTGGTTGGGTTTTACGTTGCACTAGTGCTGCACAACGGACAATTGGCGACGGTCTGGGACTCACTCCTAGAGGTGGTCTTGTGACATGGCATCACAATTTTGATCTTCTACAGAAGGAATGGACCCCCAGAGGCATAATTTTGATGGGAACTTGGAGGACATTGCGGCCACGACATATTTTATGTGCACCAGACACCATTAGTGTACACGACGGTGTTTGGCCGGCTCGAATACTGATCTCGCAATCTTCCAATTACGAGCCCGACGCTCTATCGACTGTGCTACCACGGCCCTTTTGGGAATAGGAAGGCTATATTTTTGTTTTGATGATATATTTTTGCCCGAAACTTTTTTGTATGAGGGTATCATTATTAGACACTACGCTGAATTAATTTGTGTGCGTTTTGGAAGACGGGAGCGCAGCTGTGTTGCAATTTACCCAGTGAATAGGAAGGATGAATCTCAACTTCTGTAATGTATAAGTGCATAAGAGTTGATATGTGAAATGATCAATATGTAAACGAATTCTTACTTCATTTGGGTGTATAATGGCCGACAAGTGGCATGGTGTTGATAATTTCATTGATATTTCACATGGCTCGATTTTAGCTTCTGTTGACTAAAATTGCACCAATCATCATATGTAAAATCTTTACTTTGAAAAACTATGATTAATCGTTCGTGCATGTTAAACTGTAAGTCGTACGCTTATATAAAATGATATTTTGTGATGGCAGCAATATATTCGTTGTTTAGTATTCTTAAATAGATTGAAAATGAAAACAATACTGATTGCATAGCTTATTTTTCAAAATTATTTAGAGATTAAATATTAATCTTACTTTTTATTTATTTTTGATATATCGTAGCTATCATGTCAAACTACGTAACAAGAAAATGGTTACTTTTCAAGACAGTTTTTAATCCATTGTAATATATATGGCAGAATAATCCATTTTATTTGTAATATTTCCTGTTTTGTTAAGTTGCTGGTTAAGTATATTTGTCCTGTGCATCGTACACATCATTCTAAAAGCAAACGCAAGATATTGGATATAAAAGAATTTTTGCATATTCGATATTTTGAAGTGGTAGCGACGATATATGTTAAAAGAAAAAAAATTGAAAAATTGTAACCAATTTTTGTAAAATTGTGTTTTAATGTATTTATGAAAGTTAAAAAATAAGATGCATATCCAATTCAAAATATCTTTTACAACAAAACCTAGATTTAATTTCTACATAACACTGAAAATAAAATTTGTAATTAAGTAAATAATTTATAACGAACTATATGAGATAGAAACTGTTTGCGATGCACCACGGTATTAAAATATTCGTATATAACACATTTATAAATGTTAAAACTATACAGATTTTAAATTATCTAATTTATATGCAGATATCCAAACTATTCACGCATTTGGTCAGAAATCATTGAAATCCAGGAGCATGAAGTTAGCATACTATTTAAAATATTATGCAAATGTATGCTTTCAAAACTTATTACAAGACGCAGAATAATCAGTTAGTCGTGAAGCTTCTCCGATTTTAGCATGCGAAACACTCTAATATTTTACGCTTCTGTAATCTAAATTCCCTTCATAGTTTATAAATTTCCGTGTAGAATATTTTATAATATTTCAGGATCTCCTTAACCAGTACCATTTAGAAAAGGTTGGAATAATCTAATAATGGCTCTTGTTTAATTAAATCCTTTAACTTATATATAATTTAATAACTTTCAGAATTTGAAATCCAGCAAAACTTTAAATTTAATATTGTATTTCATTAAATATCTTAAACATAATCACGGTGAATAAAATAAAAGAGTCACAATAAAAGGAAAAACATTATATTTAATAATAATACAATGCCAAATGTTTTATCTGCGAATGTCAAAACGCAGTTAGAATAAAATATATCTAGACATGGTACATTTAATTCCATTTATACCTAATTTTTAATTTTACTTGTTTTTGTACTAAAACAAACGATATGGTTACAATATTTTTCAAGCATTATTTTCATAGAAAATTACTTATAAAAAATTAAAAAAAAATCTTGTTTTGTTTGACTTTTGTATAAAAATTTTACAGCATAAAAAATGATTATTCATTGAACAATTTAATTAAAAAAAAATATTACATTTGCATTACTCAACTTTTTTACTCTACTGTGACATTATACATCAAAATTACTGTAAATAATTAAAAATACTTCAAAAACTGTTCCATACAAAAAACTTGTACATTAAAGCCATCACAAAAATTAGTTTTGTAGAAATCTATATACATAAAAATTCCACACTGAGAAAAAATTCTGTAACTGACATCTAGAATATAAATTGTGGCTTTAGAAATTAATAGTTCCATGCCATCCTTATAAATTCTAGTCCCCTTTTAAAACGAGTTCTAGAAACCCCTATTAGAATTCTAGAGCGTTTGCCTATATTATCGAGGGCAAAGTTATTTAAAAATCTCTGCAAATAAATGCTAGTACAAGAGGCGAGTTTCAGTAAATATAATCTTGGTTTATTACACAATTCTAGAAAATCAAGCGAGAATGTCATCTAGAAATGTATAGACTAGAAATTCTTGATCATTTTGTCTATTCAGCTTATTGGTTTGTGTAACGCTCATATCTCGGAAATCTATATTTCTAATTAAGGGATTTTGAAAATGACCACTTTTTCATTCTAGGTGAAGTCAGTATTTTTTTTTCTCGATACACGTTAATATGCATGAAAGTAGAATAAACTCAGCGCCTCATAATGAACATTTTATATATGCATATTTGGGCATTTTTTACCAACAGATACTTAAATATAACCATCTAGAAAATCACAATTTATGAGTAATAGCAGCACCAGTATATACTTAAATTATGTTACAATATATTCTTGTATCATAATTCTTACATATAAAGTTGGTTTATTTTCTGCCGTAGATTATGGAGTATAACTCATCTGAGAACACGGAAAAAGTAGCGTAAGAGTGCTTTTTGGCCAATTTTGCACTTTTTGGCCAATATTCGCCCTTATTCTGGCGGTATGTTTACATGTAGTACTTCGTTTATTATTAACTTTTTTATTCTCAACCTACAGAAACTAAATTTCTAGAAAACAGAAATAATTCGACTAAATATTATATATCCAAAATCGTATCGTGGTTCAAATGTTAATTGTAACCAAGTCCATTTACGTTATTCCCTTTAAGACGCCATTTATTTAGAAAATATAATTTTTTTCCCCTCTATTCCTATTTATTCGAGTATGTTTAGTTCGAATTTTAGATCATTCTCAGCTGTGATACTTCCTTACATCATTTTGAATGTTGAACTACAGTTATATCATCCTGTATGTTTTATAATATATTACTCAAATATATGAGAGCATGAGTGAAATTCCTAGAATACTCATATATTGCAATTTATAATGTGTTCCTAATTTCATTACGAGGAATGCAACCTGCTCATAAAATAATAACGTCTTTAAAAAAAATTTTGGGAAGTATTGCATTATCTTAAAATCTGATTTCTTGAAATATATTGAAATAACAGCTTTAGTATGATTTATTTTTTGTTGTACTCATAAATGGCCAAACGTTTTAACGATTCGCAAAATAGATTTTCACCATATTTAAAATTTTAACCAAAATATTCAGTAATCTACAGTACTTCATAAAAATAATTATTTAGTGTTTATGTATGTATCTTCAAGTCATCAATCTAATTTTTATTTTCCTGCAAGAATTTATTATTTTATTCTTGTAATTAAAACATATAGAATTTCAGTAAAAATCAACATTAAAAACAAAGAAGGTTTAATGTAATATATTAGCTGTGAGGCTAACTGAAAGCTAACTAATACTGAAAAACGAAAGAGTTTTTCAGTATAACTTTAACTATATCATGTTGTTGCGCATTCGGAGTTCGTGAATTGTCTGAGAAAAGAAGGCCAATGTTGCAGAGGCTTAAAAGTTTATTTTCAAAATTATCTAGAAGATTACATCACTTCAATATTTCACCGCACTTTAGAATGCAGAAATAGAGGAGAAAAAAAGCTAAAAATCCATAGAAAAAGCATGGGATGTAAACGAAAAGAACTCACAATGTTAAGTCTGAAAAAAAAATGGCTAGCACCGGAAGGAATAAAAGGACAAAACTCGCAAGAAAAAGACATCGAAGAGCTGGTTGGGTGGGTTGAAGCATTAAAGTTATTGTCCAGGATTTAATACGTGTAGCTTGTTATGCGATATTGTTTCAATAAATATTGTGATGATGTATTAAATAAGATTACTTTAAAAACATTTGAATAATCTGCAGAATGAATTTGAATAATCTGTTATTTGAATAAGCTACAGAATGTTTGGATAATCTGCAGAAACATTTGAATAATCTACAGAAAACATTTGAATAATCTGCAGAATTGAATTAACCAACACCTTTAACCCTTTATCCTCCGATGGTACTTTAAAATACCATTAGTTTAAAAAGCATATAAAATCGAATTTATGGAAGATATGTTAAATATGTATAAAAGATTAGAAAGTATATATCTCTCTCTTATCTCCCTAGAAGGCACTAATTGCTACAAGTAACTCTTTTTGTTACATAAAGAGATTTATACAGTGCTGTCGCTGTATTTTCTTGGCATTTTACGTGATCTTCCCCTGGTTTATAATTCGATATAGAATTTATAATATAGGTTAATAATTCGATAATAGAATATCCTGAAAATCTCAGAAAAAATATAAGGAACATAACACGTAAATACTTTTTTTTTTTTTTTTTTTAAGTCCAAATATCATTTTCGAACTCCATGTCCAGTGAAACGCTAAATTACCACTACACAAAATCCTCATTAATTACGATGATGAGTTGATATCTATAGTTATTACTGCATAAAGCTTTTTAAAATTCTCTAATTAATTAAAAGCTATGTTTCAAACACATTTTTTGTCTGTTTCATAAAGCGGTAGGTAATGGGATAAAAGCCTTTCTAACATTAGCAATAAAATCCGAATTTCTTTAAAAATGTTATCAGAAATTCATACAAAAACATATCTTATTGTGTCACAATCTCTTATATACATAATTTTATTTTTAAATAATATTTATTACACAGAAAAAGACTAGTTACAAAATTCTGAATCATGAAACACAATGAGCAAAGACATTAAATATAATTACATTTAACGCTGAAATAAAAAGTGCTGGTACGACAGCTAAACCTTCAGATAATATGTCATCTATCACAAAACGGATGTTGAACTTTTTATCACCTCTTTAACCTCTTTTACACTTTTTGCTTCATTTATCATTTAAATGGTGCAGAGAGTTTGCTGTTAAAAATGTGGAAGTTAAGAAAAATATTCTAAAGATGTGTCAGTGAAATAATCATTTCGCAAAAGTGCATTAAAATGAAATTATTAAAAAATGTTCTGAAATGGGATAAATTATGTCCTCATAATGTAAATAGTCATTTACATCTTATATCAAGCAGTATAAAAAATACTACTAAAGTAATTTATTCATTGAAATAGAAATGATCCATGTAATACATTGTATGAATGAATATATTAATCTGTTCTGAACGCTTTTTAAGCTCATGTAGCTGCGTACAAAATTTATATCAAATATTTTTTTCTAAGTTTAGCATTTCTCTTTTTTTTTTTTTTTTTTTTTTTTTTTTTTTTTTTTTTTGGGGGGGGGGGGGTGAAGGTGTTCACATATATTTGGTTAAATTTTAATTGAATTTTTAAATAAAATAAAATCTAATGATAAATTAATGCATTATTGCAATAAAAAAAATAATTAAATTTTAAGTGAGATATTATATTTACATAATTTGTTCTTAAGCATTTGGAGAAAGAATTATTTTTAAATGTCGTTAAAAATTACACAATTTTAATTATACATACGACCTACACTATTTATTAACATAAAACAATAACACACATCTTTCAGAAATCTAAATTGTATATGTTTTATATCTAAATCATAGATAAAGTGTTTATCTTTTTGAATAGAAAAGTACTTTATTTTATGGGATAAAAAGAAAATAAAAGAAATAATATCTAACGGAAATTCTGACATTAAACGTAATTATAAAAAAAAGTGTTCTCAAATAGTCATAAAAAAAAAGGAAAACTCATTGTCAGAATTTATATTATTGCAACACCGGATATAATTTATTTTAAATTACCCAATATTAATGATTTCAGTTCATAACGGTCATTTTCTCTAGTCAAACGGTCGCTTGGCGTAAAGTTGGCGATTAAAAGGTTAATACAATTATAAACCGTCATTACAAATTCAAATATTAACATTAGTTTAATATCTAAAACAAAGAACTGAAGTTGGCTTTCATTTTTGGCGAAAATAAGATAAAGCGAAACATATGACTGCCCTTCCAGGGGTTCTCCCCGTGCGAGAAAAAAAGCAGACCCACAGTTTTCGCTTTTTCATCTTATAGTTAATACGTATTTAGAGGCCCTCTCTCTCTCTCTCCCTTGCTTCCCGATAAAATTCTGGGATTATTGCTTGCAAATAATTTTATGTGTAAACTTAAATTTGTCTTCATGTGATTTTCTTGAATAACGAACATCTAATAAAGAAGGTTATGTAAAATTCTCAAGACTTTGGTTATTTCATCTTTTCAACAACTTTTTTATAGCAAACTTCACGGCCAATTGACTAGTTGCTTTCATCTGTGGCGATTTTTAACCTCACAGAACTTGGCACCGTACAGTTTTGTGGGAATGCATCGATGGAGAGAGAGGGGAGGGCCGATGAAAATTATGTTTTCTCTGCTCTCGAACTTTTTAGAAAGAGGCCGATTGAAGAATCAGTGACATTTTTGCATATCTCGGAGCTGTCGGCTATGCTAAACAAGAACTTTCCATTATCTACGTGTTCCTGCGCTGAGTCTGATATATTCAGCCTGCTGCAAAGGTGCAAAGCTCATTGAGATGTCGCTGGCCTTGTGTATTATACCGTCCTGAAAATACTAATATTAGTCCTTCGCTCGCTTCAAATACAATTCCTGCGCCGAGAGAAAAGATGATAAGAAACTGCCATTCAAAACAGTTCGCATTTCCAGACAGCTAATTTTTGTTCTCTTCTCGACTGCCGGCTACGGAGTTTGGTGATGGTACAGTTCATCTTGTGCTCTTTTATACAAGATCTTCTCAAGGATTTAAACGCGCTCATACAGGAGAAAAGCCGTACATGTGTTATAGTGATAACGTTTCTTCAAATTTTGTGCACAGCGAACAAAATTTACACACACGCATACAGAGGAAAGGCCAATTTGTGTGTGCATTTAGTTCAAGTCTTCGGAATTTTTTATGTGTGAAGAAATCTTACGGGAGAAAAGCCATGTGTATTTAAAATATGTTTCAGGAAATTTTTTATATTTTTTCTAGTTAAAGGAGTGATAGATATTGCACGTTTTGCGCACTGGTGAAACATCCCACAGTACTGCGATTTGTCAGAGTTTCCGAGATATTGTTCTTCACTTACTATATACGAAATTTCAATTTTTGAAGTGTGTTTTTTTTTTGTGAATTTTATACTAACAGACTAATATAGAAACTTGATTGATGTTCGGAACAGTGTTTTACGACTTAAAAGGAAAGTATAATACTAATTATTTTATAATATTTTTGAAATACAGAAATTAATAACTCACACTTCATTTTGGTGCGATTTCAATATTTATCTGGTGCATATATAATTAAATTAAAATTATAGCCAATTATTCATAATATTATATATATATTTTTAATATACATTTAGCTAAGTACTTTTGCTGATATTTTTAATATTTTTGGGTCTCTTATAAAAAAAAAAAAAAAAAAAAAAAAAAAAAAAAAAAAAGAAGATAATAATAATAATTGGAAATTGAAATAGTTGGAGCAAAAGTACTTGGTAGGTTTGAAACTTCATTTATTCATATATTTATTTTTCATAAACACCATTTTTCTCATTTATAGTGCATAATTATCACTACATTTTTACACAAATATTTATTTTATAATTGATGGCATGAACACAAATATTTATTTTATTATTGCATATATATAGAGAGAGACTAAGTATTTTTGCTGAAATTTGTCATGCAATATTTTGATTGCTTTAAATATCAACTAAAGGTTTAATTAAAACAAATAAATAAATAAATAAATCAGAGCAGCAGAAATGCTTGGTACAAATTCTAACATTTTTCATTCATAATATTGGTTTATTTCATTCATAATATTTCATTTTCAATACATTTTATTTGATTTCACAATATTTTTATATTTTTACACAATATTTATCATTTGTATGCTCATCTATTTTTTTTTGGATAATAATATATGAACATATAAAACTAAGTATTCTTGTTTTAAAAGTGGCATACAATAGTATAAAATTATATGCCAAAGTAATTAATAAATTAAAAAAAAAAAATAAAAAAAAAAAAAACAAGAATGCTTGGCATTAACAATTTTTGTTTTGTGTCACATACAATATTTATTATATAATTTATTTACAATATTTTAAGTTGGTTAGGCAAAAGTATTAATTATGGCGAAAGCCAAAACAGTCAACATTCAGTTAATGAATTTTGATGGTGAACCATCTTTGGTTGATTTCTTTTTTGACCAAGTGTCCAGATATGCTAGGATAAATAGGCTATCAGCTGAAGAAGCAGTAGCAGTAATGAAGGGAAAATTGTCTGGGGCGGCATTAAAATATTTAACACAATCCCCCCAGTTGTATAAATCAAATGATTTAAACTTCCTTAAGGAAGAGTTTAAAACTTTTTTTACTCCCATGAGTTCCACTCAAGCACTAATAGAGTTTAACAATTTAAATTTGCTCCCTCAGGAATCCATAAAAAATTTCGCGCACAGATTAAATATATTAGCTAATATTATATATAACAAAATTACCGATAGTAATGCACTTGATAACATTAAATTTACAAGGTGTATCTCCTCCATTCCATCTAACATACGTATAAAAATCATGGAAGAGGGAATTACTGATTATAATTCGGCGGTAAATCGCGCTCAAAAGTTACAAGAGATAAACATGAACGAAAATATCTTGCTCAAACAAGGTGATAATGTATTTGTTAACAATTTATCACAGAAATTAATTGAATTAACAGAAAAAGTAGATGCTTTGTCCTTCGGACAAAAAGAAAAAAAAGAGGAAGTAAACAGTTTATCAGATTCACGAAATGCTCATGTTGGACGAAGTCGACACAATGATTATACAAAAAATTTTAAAACACATAAGGCTAAGGGATCACAACAACAGGGTTTTCATAGTGTTGTTTGTCAACTTTGCAACCGTAAAGGGCATGTAGCTAATAAATGTTATAAATGGCAAAGAAGCCAAACCCAAAACAATAATTTTTCGAGAGGAAGATTTTTCAAGAGAAATGACAACAATAGGCATTTAAACTAGACTCGAGATGTAGAGTAGCTGATGGCCTTGCATCTCAACTACACCAGACAACATCAGCACCTAATCCTAATTTTGATTTGTCAAATCTAAGTGACACTATAAAACTATCTAGCACAAGAAAAGTAAATTCAATTGCCTCACAAACTGTGAATAAAATAAATATTGCTGATAACAAATCCACACAAACTACAGAAATTCAAAATGAATATATTTTTAATGTAAATAAAATTTCACCTACACTACCGTTAATTGAAATTAACTTAGCTAAAAATGCTATCACCGGTTTAATCGATACAGGGAGTTCGATATCATTGCTTTCTGAAAGTACCTTTAAATCTTTAAAAGAGAAATTAACTTATAAACACTTGTCACCAGTAACGATTAAGACTGTAAATTCAAACGTACAATTCTCCTCATGTATTCAAACTTCTTTCAAAAATAATACATTTTTCTCACAGAAATTTTTCATTTTTGACATCCCTAATGAATCATCGTTTCAGGCCATACTTGGATGGGACTTTATTCAATAAAATAATGTAATAATAGACTTGTATAAAAACAATATCAAACTTAAAGATATAATTATTCCCATTGCAAATACATTTGTAGAAGATGAAAACTTAAACAATTGTAGTGTTGCGAAAAATACTGAAACTCAAAAAAAAAAAAATCAAAATCCTCCCCAAAAATGTAAACAAATGACAGTTAGGGCTTCTCAGAAAATATTTTTAGAACCTGAAGAGGAAACATTTATAGATGTAAATACAATTTTTTTGTCTGACAGGGACTATTTGTTTGAAAATACAGAAAATAATGCAAACATATTGTGTCTAGACTCAGTAATAAATAGTAGTACTTCAAAAATGCTCGATAATGATAATAATTGTAATAGAGGCCAATTTCAAATTTATGTTAAAAATCTAACTAAAGAAAGTATTCACATAAATAAAGGTACAAAAATGGGCACCCTAACAGAAATTGATGAAATTATTCCGCAGGAAGCAGAAATTGATAAAAACAGTAAAATTGTTACTGATTCAACTACACAAATTTTGAATTACATTCAAGCTTCTGATGAAATATTAAATTTAAGAAGAAAGGAACTCTCTCCTTTAGATTTTGATGTCAAACATCTCCAGGGAGACCAAGAAAAGAAATTAAAGAATATTCTGTTAACAAATTTTGCAGCCTTTTCTAAATCTATGAAAACTTTAGGGCATACAGACAAAGTTATACCAAATTTAAAATTCATCACTGAGTTCCCAATTAAAACATTACCTTTTCCAATACCACAATCATTACAACAAGAAGCTAAAAGTCAAATAAATCAACTTGTAGAAGCTGGAATTATTGAAAGAAATTGTTCAGAATGGGCTTGCCCCATTCTTTTAGTTAAAAAAAAACTTGACGCAGAAGGTAAACAAAAATATAGAATTGCAATGGACCTTAGAATGCTTAATTCAATAATTCAGGGATCTTCATACCCTTTACCCAAAATTCAAACAATTATTGCTGACTTATCAGCCTACAAGTACTTCACATGTTTAGATTTTCAACAGGCTTACCACCAGATTGCACTTCCTGAAGATTTACAAGATAAATTAACATTTACTTCTATGTTTGGTAGTTTTAAATACAAGACTATGCTTTGGATTAAAAAATGCTGCTTCTCAATATCAAGCTTTAATGGACACAATTATTGATGAAATTGATTTAGAGGGAATACATGCCTATCAAGATGACCTCATTTTTGGCTCGAATAGCTTTGAGGAAACATGCACTAAATTAAGTAGAATCTTACAAATTTTGATAAAGTACAACTTAACCCTTGCACCTAACAAGTGCACTTTTCACAAAACTGGTGTAAATTATCTTGGATTCCATATTCAAAATCATTGTATTTCCCCAATACAATCAAATATTGTCAAAATTAATTCTTTTCCTACACCGTCAACTAAAAGGCAATTAAAAAAATTTATTGGTGTTGTAACATTTTATAAATCCCTTGTACCCAACTTTTCTAAGCTAATACAACCTTTAATTGATCTGACTAAACCAAAATCAAAATTTCATTGGACTACTGAACATCAACAGATTTTTCACAAAATTCAAAAAAATTTCTTTGAATCACCAGTGGTCAGACTACCGAATTGGGATAGAGATTTCTACCTTAATACAGATGCTTCAAATATTTCAATTGCTGGGGTACTAATGCAGAAACATGATAATAAATTACTTCCAATAGCCTTCTTTTCTAAATCATTGAAGCCATCTGAAAAACGCTACCCTGCACTAAAACTGGAATTAATGGCTATCTACAAATCAATAATTGCATTTAAATACTATTTGTACAACAGAAAATTCACAATTTTATCTGACAGTGCTCCATTAAAAAGATACAAAAAAACAACTAATCCTACAGACCTTACCACAAAATGGTTAATGGAAATTTCAGAATATTCGTTTGATTTTGAACACATTCCTGGTTCATCAAATATTTTAGCAGATTATTTTTCGAGATGTGACTTCACTCACAATCAACAAGATTTGAACTCTAATCCTGAATTAATTTTTGAAAAACAACCTCTACCTGTAGTACATGATAATAGTAATGTTGTTAATCACTTTAATGATAACAATTGTAACAAAATCAAACAACAATACACTAATTGCTTAATTTCTGGAGATTCAAATAATAAAGACCCACTTTTAGAAATCTCTAATAATACTTTTGTAAATGAACAAATAAAGGATCCTGTATTGTCAAGAATTTACACAGAAATTCTAAAGAAAGGTTTTTCAAGAAAATACCCAAACTATTTTATTCATCCAGACACAAAGGTACTGATGTATAAAAAGCAATGTCCCAATAGCTCAACATTCTCATATCTTATTATTGTTCCTAATTCACTAAAAGCTAAGACATTAACAATTTCACATTTGTCTCATTTTGGATTAAATAAAACATATAATTTCCTATCAAACAAATACTTTTGGAAAGGAATGTACACAGATACATTAAACTTTGTCGCTTCATGTACACGATGCCTACAGGCTAAATATCATAACATTCTTCCAGCTCCATTACAACCTACATACACACCCACACATCCTGGACATACTATTAGTGTTGATTTAGTAGGACCATTTAAAAATGGTCACTCAGTACTCACAGTGTTGGACATTTTCTCACGCCATATGGAACTTTATCCATTAAAGGATACATCAGCAGAAAAAATAGTTAAATGTTTGTTTAGTTATATTACCACCTTTGGTAGACCTTCAGTTATCCTCTCGGATCTTGGTCCTCAATTTACATCCAGTGTTTACAACTCTTTTAATAGTACTCTTGGTATAAAAATTACACATTCTTCTGTAGCACATCCACAATCAAACGCATTGTCCGAAAGGATCAATAAATCCATTAAATATTCAGTAAACATTTTAATGTCTGAAGGCCATACATTTGAAAACTCTTTGTTTATACATAAATCATTGTATAATGGCTCTAAACATTCATCTACTTTGTACTCACCTAACTTATTACATTTTGGAAGAGAAATTTCATTGATTTTTGACACTTTTGAGCAACAGATGAATCAACCTTTTCTCGACAAGAATATTGATACACATAAATTATTAGAAGATTTAAATAAAATTTACCTTAAAGCTTACTCTAACATAAAAGATAATCAAAATAAGAGATATCAACACTTTCACAGACATGCTAAATTAAGACCTGTTGCTGTACATGACATTGTTTATTTAAAATCCGTTGATAAGTTTAAACCAAAGTACACAGGACCTTTTATTGTTCTACAAAAACACTCACCGGTTTCATTTACAATTAAAAGACTACAAGCGCCTGATAGATTGTCATTTAGAGTCCATATTGACAGACTTATTATTGCACCACCTAGATACAGCCACTTACTTGATGAAGCAAGTCCTAATAGAAATGTTAATTATTATGCAAGACAAAGCCACAATTATAATTTAAGAAACAGGAATTAATTTTCAATATCATATTATGTAATGTTTTACAAAACTTGTGCATTATATAAAGAGTACTCGATGCATAGGTTCCTTTTTATGTTTAGTTTTTTGTTCTGTCATTCATTGTATGCAGGCAATTGGCTGGACCAATATATATACTCTGCATTTTTCTTTTTTCTCTTTCTTATTTTTTAATTACAATGGATGACACAACACTGTGTGAAATATTGCATAATTTTTTTTCTTTTCTAGTTCTTATTATTACAGTTTTCTTAACAACAAATTTAATAAAATTTATTATAATTCAGTTAAAAAAAAAAAAAAATCTTGTTTAATAATATTTACATTTTGATAGATATTAATATATCATAAATTTAACAGATGATTACAATACTGTTTGTTGACATACTATATACAAAACTTTTCAATAGTGCAATGACTTAAAGTTAAAATCTCAAAATTCTAATATGTGGCAATTACCTTATTATTGTTGTTATTATGCTATGTTATTTTTTTTTAAATGCTTCATTGAGTTTAGTGAGTTGTTTTGGTAGTCTTTATCTCATCACACTAAATTTTGATAGTACTAAGAATTTTAATTAAATATATTTTTTTCATTTTTTAATTTTACCCTCTATGTTAATGCTAACTCGTTCAAAATTTACCCGGGAGAGTAGCATTTCATTGTGATGAGACCCCCACACTTCTTTTGAAAATTGTTTAATACAATTCAATTGACATATATATATATATACCCAGTTTTGCGAGGTGTCCCTACAGAAGTCTTTGACTTTGATGGGGGACGGAGGCCTGTCCCTAACAGGTCAGGTCTTTATACACGCCCTATCCCGCTAGGACAATGGCCATAAGCCAAAGTCGATATACTTGTTGCTACATACAAGATTAAGGGGAGATATTTTTTTTTGACTGTCCAATGGGCGTCGTTTTTGAATCTCTCCTGTGTGGAATTGCACGAACAAATTTTTTTCACTTTTGTGATATTTTCTATTATTTGTATATACATTTATATTTTTTTTTTCCTCTCATTTTATGTTCATTTTTTAATTTACTTGTACTCATGTGTTTTTTTTCTCTATGTTTAACATTAATGTTATTTGACATGTTGCAGTATTAAATATGGCATGTTCAATATTCTTTACAATGTAGAGAGTAATATGTAATACCTTTAAAGCATAACAGCATCATTCCATGGATATATATATGTAAGAACATTCTAGAGAAAAACTATTTTTACAAAAAAGTGAATAAGTATCACTTTTAAGGCTTTCTTGACATATACGGGAAATCTGGATCCAGACTCTGAACTATAAGAAAATGCGGTGCCCACAATCATTGTCATATGATAAAATATTCTGAAAGCCATTCTGTCATGATGAGACAGATTTTTTTTTAATGTGCACATTTTATACTAGTAATTGACTGTTTCATTATATACAATTTTTGTTTTTGCTTATGCAGATTTCTTATATATATTTAAAAAAAATGAATGACAATTTTCATTATGTTTATATGACATACTAGGGAGTGAGAGAGATTTTTTTTTATTTTTCTGGGTCGCCGGGAGAAATATGTGAAGGTGTTCACATATATTTGGTTAAATTTTAATTGAATTTTTAAATAAAATAAAATCTAATGATAAATTAATGCATTATTGCAATAAAAAAATAATTTTTAAGTGAGATATTATATTTACATAATTTGTTCTTAAGCATTTGGAGAAAGAATTATTTTTAAATGTCGTTAAAAATTACACAATTTTAATTATACATACGACCTACACTATTTATTAACATAAAACAATAACACACATCTTTCAGAAATCTAAATTGTATATGTTTTATATCTAAATCATAGATAAAGTGTTTATCTTTTTGAATAGAAAAGCACTTTATTTTATGGGATAAAAAGAAAATAAAAGAAATAATATCTAACGGAAATTCTGACATTAAACGTAATTATAAAAAAAAGTGTTCTCAAATAGTCATAAAAAAAAAGGAAAACTCATTGTCAGAATTTATATTATTGCAACACCGGATATAATTTATTTTAAATTACCCAATATTAATGATTTCAGTTCATAACGGTCATTTTCTCTAGTCAAACGGTCGCTTGGCGTAAAATTGGCGATTAAAAGGTTAATACAATTATAAACCGTCATTACAAATTCAAATATTAACATTAGTTTAATATCTAAAACAAAGAACTGAAGTTGGCTTTCATTTTTGGCGAAAATAAGATAAAGCGAAACATATGACTGCCCTTCCAGGGGTTCTCCCCGTGCGAGAAAAAAAGCAGACCCACAGTTTTCGCTTTTTCATCTTATAGTTAATACGTATTTAAAGGCCCTCTCTCTCTCTCCCTTGCTTACCGATAAAATTCTGGGATTATTGCTTGCAAATAATTTTATGTGTAAACTTAAATTTGTCTTCATGTGATTTTCTTGAATAACGAACATCTAATAAAGAAGGTTATGTAAAATTCTCAAGACTTTGGTTATTTCATCTTTTCAACAACTTTTTTATAGCAAACTTGTAAGGTTAGGGGAAGATTCCGTAAGAAATTCGTAAATAAGAGTTGCGAGGAATCTTCGGTTAAGAGTCACTACTCTACTGAAGAAGGTATTCTACGAAATAAAGTAAGTTTCAGATTTTGAGAACTGTAGAAAGAATTAGAATAAAGTGGTCAGCAAGTCAAATGACGTAGGAAATGCAAATTAATTGGAAAAGTATAAAAGGGATTTTAAAATGATGCTTGGGGGTTCTGCGGAGTGCTGCAGAGTTCTGCGGTGTTTGGTGAGGTGAGAAGGGGTTGTTTGATAAAGTCTTAAAGAGTTTGAAGGAATTTTACGACGGGGGAAAGGATAGTCAATGTCGCTCGGATTATAGTGAGGTATAAGTAAAGTTTCACGCCGTTAATTTGCCAGAAGTATACGGGTAATATAAAACCATTTATTATACTTGAATTAAAGATATATATAAGTTATATTTTATAATACAGTTCAGAAGTAGCCTCATTTCCCCACTTACGAGATTTAATTAAATATTTGTTAAATTAATCATCAAAGTCTCAGTGTTTATTTTCTTACACTTACAGCAGGTTAAATATGAAAGACGGAGGTGCCACCTTATCACTAGGGTGCCACGACACGTCTTTACAGTGGCACCCAACAAATTTCGATACCCCTCCCTCGAGAGTTTATTTTACGGGATCAGATAACATAAATAACTTTTTTGATAAATTGGAAGAGTACTTTATTGTTAATAAAATTAAAGATGAGGACAAATTTTCACTATTGAAATATAGCTTAAAGGGAGATGCAAAGATTTGGTTTAACACCATAGCATCGAGAAGTTTAAGTGAAAATCCTACTTATGAGGAATTAGAAAGAAAAATTAAAGATGCATTTTTATACGTAGTAGATAAAACAAAATTACGTCAAGAATTGTATAGCCGCAGTATGTCTTTCTACGACAGGCCTACATCCTTTCTATTAAGAAAATTGGAGATTATCAAGCAGCTTGGAATGCAATTGTCCTTTGCAGCTGTGTTAGAGATAATAAATCCACTTCTAACAATACCCCTGCAAGATTTTTTAGAAATGCATACATTAAATTCATATGACACACTCTTTCAAATTTTGTGCAAGTATGAACAGCGGTATTTTTCTGGAGCGCAGAAACGAAAGTACGAGCATAATCGAAATTATTCCCCCCCTCAAAATTTTGATTGTGATTATGCAGAGAGAAATGAAAGTATACAGCCCAATTTTCCTCGAAATGATTTTCAGCATAACAATGCATATCAACTTTTACCGCCGAGGAATACATATAATCAAATTGCACAAGAACAGCCAGAACACCCTAAAAATCAAACAGTTAGACTTAGCAGTATTTCGATTAATCCTATGAACTGGTCTCCTTCATCATTGTGGACCGTTCATATTAGAAAAGCTAAGGATGTTCATTTACCCGCATCGGAGGAACCCGTTAGCAAAGAAAATGAAAATATGTCAAATTATTGTAGTAGTACATACCCTGTTGACAAAATTGACAGTTGTGTAAAAATGTCTGACATTAGTAAGGGTGATTTCAACATTGAAAATTATGTAGATGATGACGATGATATTTTGGGAGGTAATTCTAGTCAAATAGATGAAAGTTCTAAAATTGATAAATGTAATTGTGAAAGTGAGAATTATTTGGAAGATGCAGTTGATATTTTTGAAGAAAATTTTGATAATTTTAAGGAGTCTAAAAGTGATGATACAATTTCTGAAAATACCGAGGTTAAAATGAATTGTA
Source organism: Salticus scenicus (assembly GCA_963930645.1). NCBI lineage: Eukaryota > Metazoa > Arthropoda > Arachnida > Araneae > Salticidae > Salticus > Salticus scenicus. Next base: position 260,102,319 of record OZ005655.1, read on the forward strand.
TACCTAATATTAAGCAGTTTAAATGTATGAATGGTGAAATTGTCAAAGTTAGCTCTAAGTTTGCTGACGTTAAGAGTAATATTTGCGAAAAACCTATAACATTTAACTTGAATAACTTCTGTTTAAACGGAATTTCAATAGACAAACTTGGATTAGATGATTTACGACACGAATTAAAAGTCGGCGATTGCATTAAATTTAACTGTTTTGAAATGCTTAATGATTTAAAAATAAAACGGCACAAAATAACAATGGTATGGAAAGATTCCCTACCCGACTTTTCAAATAGATTAAACCCAAAGAAATTTGCTCCGAAAAATAAATTGGCTCGGAATATAATGCATGACAAATTTTGTAACAAAAATATGGATAGAAAGTTTAATAATGTAGTTAAAAATAAAGTAGAGGACTGCCATGAAAGAGGACATTTTTCTGTAAATTCAAAGGCGCCAAAACGTAATAAAACTAAAATGACTGTTTTTGGAAAATCAGCTGACAGTTTAAAGCCTTCCCCCACTAGAAAAAACTTATTTCGGGCATATTCAATCGGAAATATTAAGTTACAACGGAGGTACCATATTCCATCATTTAAACGCTACAAGCAAACTTGTACTGTTCTTAATTCATCTTCTATTTTGCCTATTAAAAAAGCAGAGACAACTATGGGAAAAAAGAAAGCACCCCTCTTCAACTAGAAGCAGCGACGTCTCCCGCTATCGACCAAGGAAAAGGTCTAGGCAGATACTTAGATATTTCAAGCCCAACGAAGCTCAGAGTCAGCCACCCCTCCTTATGCCTCCAGCACAGAAGGGACCTTCATCTACACATCTAGGAAAAAAGGAAAGGCCCCCTTCAGCCTGTTTAATCCCAATGCCTTGGAGGATGAGTTCAGAGATACCAGGAATTCCTAATAGTCAACGTTAGTCTTCACCTGATGTCTAAAGTCAAGTCATATTAACCAGGTGCTATTGTTCTGTTATTTTACTTTTTCCTTTAAAGTATATTATTTCATCTAGAGCTCAACGAAAGAGACAGTGGACTTATAAACTTCTTGTGAATATAATATTTTCAAGAAAATTTAAATTGAACTGCATTTTTCACTTATTTAGTCTTCTATAATCTGAATATTTTGTATGTATATCAAGATATATTATAATTCATTGATTACAGCCATCATCTATAGAAAACGTTTAATCTTACGTGTTTTTCTTTGAAATGTATATTGTTTCGAAGTTTAAATTTATTGTATGAAATTTTTTGAATATTCATTTCTGTAATTTTATGCTTGGGTAAACTCGGTTAAAATGTAACAAGTGCTATATTTTAGTGATATTTAAATTTTTTTTCAGTGTAACATTATTCACTGATATAATTAATCACTAACCTAATATTTTTAACTTAAGCAAAAGTTTTTTCTTTCACGCTTAAAAGTCAGCGAGTTTAAAAAGAGGGGGAAATTTTCTGTTTCTAAAGCACTTAGTTTTAATTATTTAAAACTGTGATAAATGGATATGGAAGCTGACCTTGATATTAATATGTGTATGTCAAAAGTTTTTTTTCATGTTTCAGATAATGCTTCCTAATTTTAATCTACTGTCAAAGCAAAGAAAATCTGTACGATGTAATTGCGTGGAAGTCTGGCGAAAACGATGTTTTCAAGAAAGATGTTAAAAATGAAGATTTTTCATTGTAAATTTGATACTATTTGAGTTTTATCATTGTTCATATTTTTCCAGCAAATGCCTGGATGAATTGTGACCATATTGTACAATGGGGCTACTTAAACTAGGTTAAAAAAAAAAAAAAATTAAGCAGTTTCTTTACTAGTTTCACACTTTTGCATTTCGTTTAAATTTCTAAAAGTGCGCGTAAGCTAAAATTTATTCTAGTTTACTATTTGATAATTAGTTTTCTAAATATCTACAAATTTTTTAGGTTAAAATTGAAATATACGAAGATTAAAGATTGGAGCTAACATTTAAATTTATTGAGAATCGTAGATTTAGATAAATTAGTAGTTTAAAGTAAGCGTTTTAATTTCGATGCGGTATTGTGTATATAAGAGTTTATTTTTGCTAGTTGCAAGTTTAGCAATGAATTTTGTTAATTTAACGATAAATCTCGGTAGTTTAAAATAATTTAGATGAGTGTAGCTAAGTTTTATTTTGTAATGAGATATTAAATGTATGAAAGGAAAGATTCTGATTTTATGTATAGTAAATTTTTTTTCGGAGACTCGCGTAAAAGTCTCCTAACAAAAATTTTTTTTCAAAGGGGGGAGCTGTAAGGTTAGGGGAAGATTCCGTAAGAAATTCGTAAATAAGAGTTGCGAGGAATCTTCGGTTAAGAGTCACTACTCTACTGAAGAAGGTATTCTACGAAATAAAGTAGGTTTCAGATTTTGCGAACTGTAGAAAGAATTAGAATAAAGTGGTCAGCAAGTCAAATGACGTAGGAAATGCAAATTAATTGGAAAAGTATAAAAGGGGTTTTAAAATGATGCTTGGGGGTTCTGCGGAGTGCTGCAGAGTTCTGCGGTGTTTGGTGAGGTGAGAAGGGGTTGTTTGATAAAGTCTTAAAGAGTTTGAAGGAATTTTACGACGGGGGAAAGGATAGTCAATGTCGCTCGGATTATAGTGAGGTATAAGTAAAGTTTCACGCCGTTAATTTGCCAGAAGTATACGGGTAATATAAAACCATTTATTATACTTGAATTAAAGATATATATAAGTTATATTTTATAATACAGTTAAGAAGTAGCCTCATTTCCCCACTTACGAGATTTAATTAAATATTTGTTAAATTAATCATCAAAGTCTCAGTGTTTATTTTCTTACACTTACAGCAGGTTAAATATGAAAGACGGAGGTGCCACCTTATCACTAGGGTGCCACGACACATCTTTACAAACTTCACGGCCAATTGGATTTTTAACCTCACAAGGGGGGCTTTTTTTTACATTTGATTTTGCTGTATTAGTTCCGTATTAGAATTATTTCGTGAAAAAAAAATGTACAAAATATTTATTTATGAAAAATTTATGATATTCAGCATAAATTTTCAGGAAGAGCATTAGATTTAGAAGGAAATTAAAAAAATCGAATTTTATGTCAAATAAATTTTTGTTATTGAGTAAAATCAGATTTTTAATGTCCAGTAAACTTGTAAAATATTGAAGTTTATCATTCTTAACATGCGACAAGTGAGTACTATAATGTGTGTACAAAAATTAATCTTAAGAATTTTCACCGAAATTGTCCTTAGTTGGGATAAATTATGTCCTCATAATTTAAGTAGTCATTTATAACTTCCAGGAAACAGTATAAAAGATACTACTCGAGTAATTTATTCATCGAACGTATCCTTTAATAAATTGTATGCATGAATTGATTAATCTATATTGAACGCTTCATAAGCTCATGAGGTTGCGTATAAAATTTGTATAACACATTTCTTTCTAAGTTTAGTTCTAAAATTTTTAACCATCGTAATAATTACGTTTAATTAAAGTTGTGACAATGAATAATATAACCAAAATATTATGTATTGGGTTTCAAAAGTTATAATAACTATTTTCACTGAACGTGTCATTAGATATTACGTCGTTTTAATATTCTCAAATTTAAAAGATTAAAAACAGTTTGTTTTGTTATGAAATTAAAACAATTGTAAACATTACCACCATATATATCGATGATGAGGAGTAAAATGACTAAAAATTAATCATTAGCATTCAAAACAGGCAATCACTGTAGTAAATAACAGGTAACATTCTGTATATATTTAATATACCGATAAATAATTTTATAAGGCTTATATTTTCGTTATCTCTATAAAACAACGCTAAAAATGAGTTTTTTTTTTTCATTTTCTCAGTTTCATTCAAAATGTTAATTTGTGCTTATATTTAACATAATCATAATCAGTTGTAACATATTTTAATTTATTGGTTTCTTTATTATTAATTAAAAAATAGCAACAAGATAAACCTTTATTATTATCTTCCGCATCATTGTCAGTTTTCCCTACGAACTGATGAACTGCATTTATTTCCATACTTTTATTAAAAGTACTTATTCTGCATAAAAATGATATTATTTTCAATGATATTCGTAAATAGGTTGAAAGTGGAAATAATATTCATTTCATAACTTGTTAAAATCCTTTAGATTTTAAATACTAACTATACATGTAAAAAATAAAATGAATAAAATAAAATAAATAAATTAAAAAAAAATATATTTAAGCCATTTTTTTTTTAGAAAATTGTCTTAATGTGTTTTTAAAAATTAAGAAATTTATGCATATCAAATTCAAAATATCTTTTAAAACAGAACTTAGATTTAAATGATATACATTAAAAGGAAATTTATAATAAAATAAATAATTTATAATAAAATATATATAATATGAACTGTTTGCGGTTCACCACAGTTCTAAAAAATTCTTAATATTACTTTGAAAAATATTAAAACTATATAGATTTTAAATTACCTAATATAAAATTATCTATAAAATTGACTAATATAAAATAAACTAGATATACATTAAAATGAAATTTATAATTAAATAAATAATTTAAAATAAAATATACATAATATAAACTGTTTGCGATTCACCACAGTTCTAAAAATTTCATACATTACATTGAAAAATATTAAAACTACACAGATTTTAAATTACCTAATATAAAAATATCTATAAAATTGTCCAATTAAAAATAAATTAGATATACGTTAAAATGAAATTTATAATTAAATAAATAATTTAAAATAAAATACATATAATATAAACTGTTTGCGATTCACCACATTTCTAAAAGTTTCGTATATTAAATTGAGAAGTATTAAAACTATACAGATTTTAAATTACCTAATATAAAATTATCTATAAAATTATCTAATATAAAATTATCTATAATGTAGATACATATTCAAATATCTACAATATTCAAGGATTTAGTCAGGAATCATTGAAATTCAGGAACATGAAGTTAGTTTAATGCTTAAAATATTATGCAGATGTATGCTTCCAAAACTTATTACAAGAGGCAGAATAATCAGTTAGTCGTGAAACTTCTGTGATTCTAGAATATGAAACACTCTAATATTTCACGCTTCTGTAACAAAAATTAATTTCACAGTTTATAAATTTTAATATAGAATAATTTGTAATATTTCAAGATCTTCTTAACCAGTACAATTTAGAAACAGTTGGAGTAGTCAAATAATTGCACTTGTTTATTTAAATACTTTTACTTATATGTAATTTGATAACTTTCAGAATTTGAAATACAGCAACAGATTAAAATCTTTAAATATAATATTTGTTTTAGTAAATCTCTTATACGTATTCACAGTGAATAAAATAGAAGAGTAATAAAATTATGTTATTTTAGCAAATCTTAAATATATTCTCAATGAATAACATTAAAGTGTCTTACTAAAAGGAAAAACAGTATGTTTAATAATAAGACAATGCCAAATATTGATTTTGCATGTAGATAAAAAGTAGTTACTATAAAATAAATTTAGAGATGGTACAGTTAATTTTATGCATTGCATGAATCATGTAAAATGGACGGTGTTTTCAAACTTTCTGTATCTATTCTACCTTTTTGTTTTCATCTATTCTCCCTTTCTTCGAGAATTTTTTTATTCTCAAATAGTAGAAACAAAAATTCTAGGAAATAGAAATAATCCGACTGTATATTATATATCGAAAGTAATAGTAATCGTAGTAACCCTTGTAATAGTACCCACTAATGTTATACTTTTTAAAGCGCCATCTATTGCGAAAATCTAATTTTTTTCCCCTCTATCTTTCTTTTCTCCGAGTATATTCAGGTCGACTTTCAGGTCCTTTTCATTTGTGATACTTTTTTACATCATTTTGAAAGTTGAACTATAATTATAATCACCCAGTATGTTTTTTTTTTTTTTTTTTTTTTTTTTTTTTAATTAATACACAATTATATAAGAACACAAGGGAAGTTTTTAAAATATTCATTTATTGCAAATTTATAATCCGTTGCTAGTTTCATAACAAGCTATATGCGACCTGTACGTAAAATAGAATCTTCAAAAAATGTTTGGAAAGAATTGCATTATCTTAACATCTGATTTCTTACAACATATTGAATAACAGCTTCAATATCTTTTATTTTGTATTGCATTCCACTATACAAAATCTGTCTTCATAAATGGCTAAAAAATGTAACGATTCACAAATTGATTTCCATCATATTTCAATGAAGACAAATCTTGTGGATAACCAAACAGTAGGTCACGTGGAAGGTTTACGTCCAAAAAGCATCTGAGCTTGAGTATAGTCAGTGGTTTCGAGTTCAGCATTTTGATAAGTAAGCAATAGCAACTGTAATTTCAAGTCCCAATCTTGCTGGTTCCTTGATACTAAAAGAGTTAGGTTATTCAGGATGGTGCGGTTAAATTTCTCAACCATGCCGTCCAATAAGGATGTAGGGGTGTTGTCTGAGTTTTGTCGATGCCGAGCAGCTGACATAGCCTTTTAAATACCGCAGAGGTGATGTTTGTACCTTGGTTGGTGTGAAGTTGCAGGGATGTGCCATACCTTGACACCCATTTCTGCAATATAACCTCTGCAACTGTGCATGCTACTTGATCGGGAATGGGATACGCCACAGGGTACTTGGTGCAATTGTTTATCTAAGCGAGGATGTACTTATTTTCACAAGAGGTCCGTGGCAAAGGACCCAAGATGTCGACTGCGATCTCTTTAAATGGTGCTCTCACGTTATATCCATGTAATCTCCTTCGACTTCGTTTCTTCGGAACAAGACTTGCAACATTTCTCCACGTCCTCCTTTGCCTTGCACCTAGAACTTTTCGAACTTTCGGGAGAATTTTCATCAATGGAAAATCACCTCCGGTAGAGCTACTGTGCAGCTGCTCAAGAGCATCTGTAATCTACTATTTTGGTAGTAAAACCTGTCATTTGAAACTCCTTCCATCGTCAGACTCTCATTTTCTTCACAGTAAGCTATTTCTAATATGATTCAGAGTGCCCAGTAACATTTCGAGATGGAAATCAATATAGGCTCATTATAGATATCCTGTCATGTAGGTCTGTTGCTGATCGTCTCCTTGAAATTAAGTATTGACTTTATGTCAGGATCTTCCAACTGGACTTGTTTAACTTCCTCCTCACTCCATGGATCTTGTTTCGATTGCACTGAAACCGTAGCTTGGCAAGCAACTAGCTTGATCAGTTGGTATTTGTTTTCGGTCATACAGCAAAACGTTCGATCTCCAGAGCAAGACTTCCGCAACAAGGCATCTGGATTTCCATGCAGAGCCCCTTCACGATGACGTATTTCAAAGTCATATTCCCGGAGGCGTTGTATCCATCTGACAGTCTTGCCTTCTAGTTTCTTGATATTTAGTTAAAGATGCGTAGTCAATCGAGAGCAGGAATCATCTGTCATAGAGGAAATAATGGAATGTTCTATGGCCCGAGTAGTGTATAGCCTCGATGGCGAGTAGTTCTTTCCTGGTGGTACAGTAGTTTTGCTCCGGTTTAGACAAACATTTACTAGAGTAGGCAACAACATGCTCTTGGACATCAACTTCCTGCGAGAGAACAGCAGCGATACTTTCAGGATTTGTATCGGTGTCCAATATGAAATGTTTGCCGGGCTGGGAATCCGTCCGGCTAAGATAAGTAATAGGATAAGTAACTTTTGTTTGATTTCCGTCAATTTGTGGAGAGGTCTTAGGCAATACCCGAGAAAACCTTCATGAACTTCCTGTAGTATGTACATAAGTCAAGGAAGCTTTGTAACTGATGGAAGTTTTCAGGGCGATTTCAGTTCTGGAGTGCAGGGATTTTTCCGGGATCAGTTCTCACACCTTCATCAGAGATTATATATGGCCAGGATAACTCACTTCACATCGGAACAAGTTGCACTTGCTAGGATTCAATTTGAGGTTAGCCATTCTGTGTGTTTTCAGCACCTTACGGGTGTTTCTTAAATGTTCTTCAAAAGTACTCCCCACTCATGACACCAGAATTGTTGCGTTCTCAAGGTTCATATCTTGTCTGAGAATGAAAGGCAAGTCGTACAGCGACTTAAAAGTTTATTTACAGAATTATGTAGAAGATTACAGTTTTATAAACAAAGTGTTAACTTCAGTTTTACCAGAAAATACTGCTTAAATAACTGCTAACAATATCAAATCCACAGCATAAACTGTAGAATAGTATTAACACACAGTGATGGGCTGCAAACAATAGCAAGAGATTAGTAAGGAGTACTTTATCGTAAGTCGGTTAGCGAGAAACAGACTGCCTTGGCTCAATGCGATTTCTTATATATACGCGTAGAAAATTTAGAATTTTTCAGTATTTTCAGTTCATTTTGATTTAGAGCTTAGATATTTGGTATATCGATAATAAGGATTCTGTCCTCAAGGTCGCCAAAGAGCGAAAAACTCACCAAAATTAGTGCCAAAGCCATATTCTGCCTTAAAGAAGATTTTTAACGGGTTTTTACAGGAAAATATGCTATTTTAACATGAAAACAAACTAGAAATGCAGAAAAATAAAATTTCATAACCATACTAAGACTCTTTGAATGAAATTACATAAAAATACTACTATTATTTACAAATTCGTTACAATATTGTTTAAATAAATAATGTATTGAAGTATTAAATAAGGTCACTTTAAAAATATTAAAAATAATCCACAGAATCTTAAGTAATCTGATACCTTTAAAAGTTTTTCTTACATTAACAAGAAATCCAATTAAAAAAAAAAAAAAATGTTATCAGAAATTCATATAAAAACATATATTTTATCCCTATCCCCTTTTTACATGATTTTATTTTAAATAATGTTTAGTGCAAAAAAAAAAAAAAAAAAAAAATAAAAAAAAAAAAAAAATACTAGCTTCAAAATTCTGAATCATGTAATACAATGAGCATAAACATTAAATATAATTGCATTTAACGCTGAAAAATAAAAGTGCTCATTCGACAGATAAACTTTCACATAATATGTCATCTATCACAAAACGGTTGTTGAACTTTTATCACCTCTTTAACCTCTTTTACTCTTTTTTGCTCCTTTTATCATTTAAATGGTGCAGAGAGTTTACTGTTAAAATGTGGAGGATAAGAATAATATTCTAAAGATCTGTCAGTGAAATAATCATTTTGAAAAAGTGCATTAAAATGAAATTATTCAAAAATGTTCTTAGTTGGGATAAATTATGTCCTCATAACTTAAGTAGTCATTTTTATCTTCCATGAAACAGCATAAGAGCTATTATTCAAGTAATTTATTCACTGAAATAGAACTGATCCATACAATAAACTGAATCTGTGAATTTATTATACTAAACGTTTTCGAAGCTCATTGGGTTGCGTGAAGAAATTTTATAAAATTTTGTTTTTCTAAATTTAGCATTTCTCTTTTATTGTATGTTTGTGTGCTTTTATTACATTTGCTTTTGTTGTATTAGTTTCATATTAGAATTATTTCGAGAAAAAAAAATATTCATAAAAAAATTCTCTGATATTTAGTATGCATTTTCAGAAAGTGCACTAGATTTAATAAAAAAAATTTTTAAGGAAAAAAAAAAAAACCTAATTTTAGGCTATGTCAAGTAAACCTACGTTACAAAGTAAATCTAAATTTTTAATGTACAGTAAAATTGTAAAATATTGAAGTTTATCATTCTTTACATACAACAAGGAAGTACTATAATGTGTGTACAATGATTTTTTCTGTAGAATGTTTACGAAAATTGTCCTGAATTTAATTTTTTTTCTACTATGTGCGGTTTAGATCGATGTATCGTAAAGGTTCAGTTGGTGCTTTTAATTCCTGTAATTTTTCTCCTAAAAATTATGACATTTGAATGAAATATTTCTATAAAACTTTCGTAGCGTACTACAAATATTTTTGTACTCTAAAATAAATATTTTTATATGGCTTTAATTACACAAAATATGTCCAAAGAGCATTCCACCGAACCTTGCAGTGTTCCTAAATTATACTCACATTTTATTATATTGCCACCAGTATCGTCAATATAAATTTTTTCTTGGATATTTTTTAATGTTTTAATGCTAATGTATTATGCTACAAAATAATGTTTTAAGATACTGGTCACAATGTAATAAAACAAGCTTAAAATGTTAGAAACGTTGCGAGGCCTGCAATGTGATACCTCCACATTTATACCTCCACATTGATACTCCTGCCGGGCCTCCACAGTTTTCACGAAAAATAAGAAAAAAAAAATATTGTAACTTCATACACGCAATGATTAAATAATAATAATAATAAATAAATAAATAAATAAATAAATAAAAACTTTATTGGAATCAAACACAGTCATTTCAATTTGTTTATGTAGGAAGATACTAGAAATGCCCCCCGAAGAAATCGAGGTCTGATTGCGCACGATGTTCGATGGCTGATTACACATATTGTAACTGAGAGTTGGCCAGCAAAGTATACATAATATGAAATAGAGAACTCAAATCATTTTTCGTAGTAACTAAATCTTGATAGAGTAATTCTATTAGATAGCGCGACAGTAAAAAATCAAAAAGAGTGAGATTCAGCGACATGGCGTATATAACACCGGACCTCATTCCACATCGAATACAAAGGCTTGTTATAGTGATGTTTATATAGTCATGATCGTTAAATTCATGTACACTGCCGTCCACAATAACCACATGAATCCAGTACAAATTGAGGAGCCAACAAGATTTATTGGTTTTAGTAAAGTGTACACCGATTACATTTACAACCAGGATTAATAAGATTAAAGTCATTTTAGTTTTATGAGCAGATTCGGGGATTTGCTACCAGAAAGATGAGTGAGAGGGAGGGTTCTCTAATAAGTATGAGCTAGACGATGAAAACGAGGTGAATGTGACGAAAAAACGAGGTGTGCGTTTCACTTAACGGCCCTCTTCACTTAACGTCACCGGAAGCCCGAGCCAATGGGGGGCTTCCGGGCTTCCAAACAGGGAAATTTTCTTTACAAATAACTTATTAACTAATACATTTTTTTAATTCTGTTTTGACATTCGGAAAATTCCCAACTGTTAAATTGACGGACCTTTTTTAAAAAAGTATTTTTTTTTATTTTTAATATTTCATTTTGAAATTGAAAAATGAAAAAAAAATTCACATATTGAAAATTCGTATTTTGCAGTTTCAAAATAAAATATAAAAAATTAAAAAAATAATTTTTTAAAAAAGGTCCATCCATTTAACAGCTGGGAATTTTCAGAATGCGAAAACAGAATTAAAAAATATGTATTATTTAATAAGTTATTTGTAAAGAAAAATTTCCCATAGAATAACATTAGCTTCGGATTCCGGCGGCGGTGAGTGAAGAGGGCCCTTAAGCTGCCCGGCGGGACTTTTGCCAATCAGTCGCCAAACGTAACTCCTTTGTTCTTAATGCAAATCAAATGAGAAATTTTCTAAAAACGGTTAGAGTACATTAACCAAGTTCTGGGCGAGCTCGAAAAAAGCCAAAATTATAGGTGTCTAAAAGACTGTAAGACAGGAAATGAAAAGTAATTATTACATCTACATTGCACAATTTTGAAATTTTAAAAGAAGATTGCATCGGAAATATTGGGAAATACAATACAATCTAAATGAATGACTTTTTCTGAAAGCTGAAAACAATTCTTATTAGATTAACTTAATATATGATGTTAAATATACTTCTAAAGTATTATTTTATTAAAATGATTGCACGTCATAAATGAAAGAAAATTTTTTAATTAATAAACTATGTATTTTAAAATATGAAATTAACAAAATTAATATATTATTAAATTTACTCGTTCTTTATCTGAAATAAAATGCAAAATACTTTATAAACAATCAAGTACATAATTCGAAATAAAGTTAAATTTCGAAAAAGCAATTTCCCTCATGCAAAATATAATAATTGAATTATTCAAATTTTCAAAGAAATAATCTAAAAGTGAATATATGTGTGGAACTCTTCCACACTTATGTATTCCAAATTCTACCATATTTCTTGAAAACTGTAAATCATGCAAGTAAAGTGTTTTTAATATATTTTTTTGTTTCTTTGTTTGTTATTTCAAGAAATGGATACGGTTGTGTAGAGCTTTGGCAGCTCAGATAAGATTTATGCAGTTTTTTCGATAAATTATAAAAATATTAGAAAATGAGTTAATGAAATAAATATTCAATAAATAAATTAATATTTATAACTTAAGGTAGAAGTTAATTGTAGTACATATTATGTGTTTATATAAATAATTTTAAATGTAAATTACATGTTTTTAACTATTTACCGCCATATTTTTTTGTCATCTAATTTAAAGAAATTTGATTACATTTTATGGTAAGAATATAAAACATATACATTAAACTTATATATATATATATTAATAAAAAATATACAAAAATTTATGTCATACACTTTATAATATATATATATATATATATATATATATATATAAACAATCGAACACCTTAAACGTGAATCTGAAGGGGGATAAAAAAAATTGTTCATGTTATCAGTAGTTCATGCTATCATTAACTAATCTTCATTTTGGCGGTGATTGTGGTAACAGTTCACGTTAAAAGTAATTCACGTTAACGACGTTCGACTGTATATATATATGTGTGTGTGTGTGCGTATAATTCATATTTTCAGTAATTTCAAAATAAAATATTTCTTGTATTTAAAGTTTTCATTTTAAAAATTTTAAAAATATGAATATGTATTTTGGTAAAATCAATATTTCCTCCTTCAAATCTTATAAAACATATCTTTTTGAACTAAAAAAAAAAAAAAAAAAAAAGAAAAGAAGAAAAAGAAAGTAATTTACATCATGTATGTACAACTGATATATCGTTTTTTATTATATATATACATTTTTTTTAAAACAAATTTTGAATATAATATTTACTTGTACTTAAAATATACATTTGGAGTTGTGTAAACACGCATTGGTGAAACCACTGATAGCTATTTCAGAATTAATTCCGCTAGAATTGTTAGTGTCTAGATATACATTTTCCGATTAACTTTTCTCATCAATGAGCTCATGAATTATGCATCTGTTTCATCACAAAATGGTACGTTGGTAAGAGACTTTATTAAACAAAGGATTCGTGTATTCAGGTGATAAACTTTCTTAATGCTCTGATCAATTCATCTAGATTTCCCATTAACGGTACTAATATCAGCTTGGTATAATCCAAATAGCTGAGTACTGCATCGAATCATTTGTCACTAGAATAAATTAAGTAACGGGTTACAGTGCTGCTTACAAAGTTTTTATACTTCTTTAGTAAGATACAACGCTTTCGTTGGATTTTTGCATTTTTCAAATATTTAGGAAAGGAAAAGTTAACAGAATTTGGGATGAAAATTATTTTCGCATTTAAAATGTCAAACACTTACTTAAAAAAAAAAAAAAAAAAAAGAAAAAAGAAAAAAGAAAAAAAGAAAAAAAGAGAGAGAGAGAGAGGGGGGGAGGGGAGATGTAGAAAAATAAATAGCAACGATCCAGTGAAAAAGGGAAATTACTGTTAGTATTAGAATATTATTTAAGTACAAACATTATACATTTCCATTTATAATGAAGTTTATATTATAAGTTGAAATGTGATTTTCAGTTTGTAGTATAAAACATATTTATACAGAATTTCAGTTATGAATTTTCACTATCGTTGAAAATTATATTGTTTTTATATTACTAAATAAGTGAACTGATTTATTCTTTTAAAGAATTGTGTACATCAGCATTAACTAAAATTATTATCAGTGCTGATCGTTATAAAATTTTATTAAGGTGGGAAAAATAAAAACATTTAAAAATTTCCAGTTATACCTTTTTCGTTTCAATTACTGATATTAAGTTGTTTTTAAATCCTACATATCTCAAATATACCAGAGGATATTTTTTCTTATTAAAATTCAATTGTTTAAAGCTCGCATTAATTTTTTATGAAGTTTTATTTTAAGACTATAAAAAAAATTAAATAAATTAAATACCGTTTGTTGAAGTATAACTGCCGTAGATAAAAAAAGCATGATTCTAATCCGAAAAAAGGTGACCGCTGGAGCTAAGCGTGAGGAAACGTTGAAGTATGATGTTTAAGATCTTGGGGTAGTTTTCTGAATCAATGAATTGTGTTAGAAATAAATTTAAGCTAATGCACTGGAGACGAGAGTTGTACAAAATTAAATATCAGTTTATGTAATGTAAAATGTTGCGGGAAGTTCCACTGGCTACTGCTTAAATATGTAAGACTTGAACTGAATACAGTGTGCCAACTTTAATTACCAACGGTGTAGTAGTGTGGAAAATTTTTTCTATGTTGTTTAGCACTGGAAATTCATTTCGATTTATGTCATTAGTGCTAATTTAAAAAAAAATTAATGATTCGGATGAAAGAATTCCACTTTTTCATCATGTAGTATTTTTCTACAAATGTCTAACAAATAAAACCACAAAAATAACCATAACAATATAATAAAAAATTTCTGTAAAAAAAAAATATATATATATATATATATATATATATATATATTGGTGTTAGAAAAAGAGGAACTTTTTCATTCCTGTAATGATAAGTTTTCAAAATATGAAGAAAAGTTAATTTTTTAACTGACTGAGTGACTTTTTTACTTTATTCTAAACATTAACTTATTCGACGAGTTTTAAACACCTCCGAAGTATGTGTGGGAGAGTAATATTTTTTTACAAATTTAAAAATAGTTTGCATGCGTCTTTGATAAAATAAATAATTATACATACATATATTGCACATAGATCTTCCTATAAACTGTATAACATACAATCATATTCAGAACTCACTCACAAATTCTTAAAAAAAAAAAAAAAAAAAAAAAAAATGTTTTTTATGAAATCAACTGTGATCGTGCACATATATCTACACATTTTCAGCTATAAACAATTATATAATATTATATTTTATCACCTATGTATGCATATAATAAAATAAGTAGTTTGTGTGCGTCTGTGTGTGCGTCATTGTGTTTGTATGTCCGGAGCATTTTAAGAAAACGGCTGATCACAGAGCTACACAAATTTGCATAGAGGTTCGTAATGACCTCTCCTGATGCACCTATTTTTGAATTTTTGATTAGTTAACTGTTAATTAGAATTTTTTTTTTTTTATTGGATTTTGTTATAGTGTTTTTGTGTCACGCTAAAAAACAAGGCGTTTCCATTTGAAAGTAAATGTGAGATATTTCTTATGTTGGTCAAGGGTGGTTAAAGCGTCAAGTTATTAATGCGATGGCACTGGACTCTATATTCGGTGGCGAATGTGTTACTTTTTTTCAGATAATTAATAGATAAGATGCCAATTGTAAAAGAAAACATTTCATTGTCTACACAGTATCCTATGAAATTCTCATTAGATTTTTTAAAAGCTTTCTTTCAGTTACTAAAAAGCACAAAATAACAATTTAAGTGGAAAAAAAACTGGAGCCCTAACAATTATAAAATAAATATTTATTCTTAAAGAGATACGGCTATAAAAAAAAAAGTCAACGTGTCTTCAATAAGCAAATTTTAAAGAAAAATAGAGATGCTTCACTTTTGCAAGAGATGAAATATTTTAACAAATCACAATATTTTAAAAAGCATTCCTGAACAACATTCGAGATTCTTTTTACATTTGTTAGTTTTTTTTTATCAATTAAAATATGAAAATAATTTCCTTATAATAGCTTAAACAATAGCCATTTAAATATTAGTTTTAAATTTAATTGTTGCCAAAAAAGTTTCCAGTTCATTGTTTTCGACAAAATAAGAAATATATTTTCACGCGAATAATAAAATTCTGCTACAGAATAATGAAACTAAAGTATTTAATAGATGTTGAGATACAGTCATCGTTGAAATCGTAGTTCCTAAATAATAACAAATCTACCTTTCGCGTATAAATACCCAAATTGAAGTACCTGGAATAGACCTTTCTACAGGCAATGATAACCTGGACCCGATGCAGTGCGGGCGGAAAAAGACCTGCCTTAGGCAGCAGGTACCCGAAGCATGGTTTAGGGCAATTTCAATGTAGGTTTTTTTTTTTTTTTTTTTTTTTTGTTTTTTGTTTACGGTTTATTTATAATGTGATATAAACGATAAACGGCGATTCAATTCTTTTGAAGAATCACTTAAATATAGTGACCAGCGAGCGGGCGTAGCCTGCTAGTTTTATAAATAAAAGGATAAATACTTCATATTGTCTAAAACTTTAATTTTCTTCTAAAAGGTTAAATAATGGTATTATAATCACTTCCTGTTCTTTATATATATGCATATATAAAGAAAGTGATTGTATATTTCTTTACAAATATATATCTGACTTATATATTTATTGTGCAGTTTTAAAAATAACTTTTAAAAAAAATTCATATTCATGAAAATCTTCGGAAACTTCGCAATAAACTATGAATGAAGCGAAATTACGAGTCTATTATGAAAATAAACATTTTCTTAAGAAAAGAAAAAAAGAAAAAAGATTCTGTTATTGTTAAATTATAAAAGAAAACATAATCTATATATAATAAAAGAAAAAAATAATCTAAATTTGAAGTTAAGGATTCCGCTCACTCATTAAGTTAATTGAATAGGGAATATTACAAAGAAACTTTATTCATCTGACTATCTATTATTGAAGCTTATCTCTGGAAGATTAATGATTGTGTCTGCGTTTATAAAAGGTCAATAGACCTAATTTATCTAGAGTGAATGCACTGTCCCCCCTAAATTTTAAAACAAAATTGTGCTGATAATAGATATAGAAAACATATAAACAAATACACTTTCACAATATTTTGAAAAAATATTTTTCACACTTTTCTATTGAAATAGCCTACAATAATGCCAGAAATATTTATGTGCATTTTTCAATGACTATATTTTCAAGTATAATCCAGATGAAATATTACTTATAAAGTTAACTGCTCTGAAATAATAATAATAATAATAATAATAATAAAACATGTATTATTAATATATTTTTAAATATTTTCCTATATTTAAAATCTTCGATAAAGAAACTGCAATAGAAGTGCCGTTAACTTTAATTAGTGTTATTAAATTTAATATTAGAGAAAATGGAGTCAAGTTATTATGAATATAATTGCTAATTCTTCCTTTAATTCAAATTTGATTAAGAAATTCTAATTATAAGCACTTAAAATTTTCTATACAACTTTGTGCAGCAGCTTCAATTACTGTTTTATACAAATGAATAATTTACCTGAAATAATACATTTTCGTAGATTCAGTTTGATTATACATATAAGGATTTGTATTATACATATAATAAAATTTTTGATACGAATTACTTTTTAAATGAGAATTTTACACTAACGTAGAAACATCCGAAATACTTTATAAAAGTCATGTATGGGTATATTACATACCCGCCAACTTACTCATTAATATCAGAAAGATTATCAGTACCCGATTTCTTTCTTTCTTTCTTTCTTTTTTTTTTTTTTTTTTTTTTTGTTTATATATGTTTTTTTGTTTATATATGTTTTTTTTTTTTTTTTTTTTTTTTTTTTTTACAGTATTTTTCTTCTTATTTAATCGTAATTAAATTTAAAGAAAATTTCTCTAAAACTAAAGTGGTGTGTAAAAGGGGGTGGTTTTTAAAAATCTTCCGGAATATTAATTAATAAGTTGGAAGGTATGCTATTATAACTGACGGTTTTATAATACACGTAATTATTTTCAGTTGGATTAACGAATCTATGTTTACGTTAAATAATGATTTGAAGTATACATAAGTAGTTAAATGTATTTTCGATAAGAAAAGTTCATGCAGTATTTTAATATTTTTTATAAATATGATTTATAATAAAGAAAATAAAATTAGGGCGTGGTAAAAATGTTGCGGTGAATTCAATTAAAAATAGAATGAAATTGCAAAAAAGAATTTTAAACAAACTGAAATAAAATTCATTTATTAGATATAAATATAGAAATTCATGTAAAGTATCAGTCTTTTTGGATGAATAATCAATGAGATATATTTATTACATTTAAATTAAAAAAGAACTGTCACTTATATGTTTTGCATTTTATTTAAAACATTATATTACGTTTAACATTATATTTAGTAACATTATATTTAGAATTATATTACATTCATTTAAAATAGAAAAACACATTAAAAAAATACTCATACTTAATGTGATCTCATATTGTTTAATACTTATTAAAAATGGAAACAAAGTCATATGTTATATGTATAATATTTATATTTGAAATTTTTTAGCATGATTCTCAGAATGTGCATTACGTAATCACTTATATACTGATAAATATTTCTTTGTCATTCAATTGTATGCATATACCATTAATAACTAAAAAATAGTTTATCCTTACCTACAAAATCTTCAAGAAGTGCACAAATGTAAGATTATCAAGAAATTAAAAAATTATCTTTGTGAAATAGTAATAAATAAAAACAATAATTATATATATATTTTTTTCAAAAATTTGGTGATACTTCCAAATTATTCTTTTTAAGAAACGTTAGAAAACAGCAAACATATTTTATTTAAAAATTAATCAAATTAATAATAAAGATTAAAAAGTATAAAATAAATACATAAAATAGATATTGCATCTCATATTTGTAACTTAAAAATTACAAAAATAATTCCATATAATGATTTTTAGATTAAGTTGGTTAATTTCGTACTTATGTTGTACAATCAGCAATGTACGATGGACACTGAATCACCTTGGTGGTGGATCCGGAGACATGCTTTCATAAATTCGATTCGTTAGGAAGGAGATGGCTAAACTTCTATTTTAGCCAGACGACTTATGTTTGAAGTTAAACATATCTGATGATGCAAAAGAGATGAAAGAAAACCAGACGCTATCTCATATAAGTTTCTCTTAGCACACTAATCGAGAAAGATTATCATCCCTAACAACACACTTGTTCATAATATATACTGAAGATGTCCATAAGATGTCCCTAAATATCCTATTCATTCATAGATCATCCTGAGGATGTCATTTGCAGAAAATGTGCTGTTAGGGCTTCTAAAATACTGATATATATGATATTTCATAGCAGTAAGAATTTTTAATGCAGTGGAGTGTAGTACTTTTTTTTTTTTTTTTTTTTTGCGTAATGCATTGTAAATAAGAGATGCAGTAGTTGGCTTCTAAAATACTGATATATATGATATTTCATAGCAGTAAGAATTTTTAATGCAGTAGAGTGTAGTACTTTTTTTTTTTTTTTTTTTTTGTGTAATGCATTGTAAATAAAAGATGCAGTAGTTGTAGGATTTAAGGCCAATTGTATGCACTTGGGGTCAAACCCTGATCAGATGCCCTCCGTTCGAGGTTTTCCTAAATTAGACCTAGCCCGTATTTATGTGAGTTTTGGAAAAAAAAATCAGCAAACTTGAACTGCTAGACCGATGAGCGCGACTTATATTTAAACCCGTCACCTCCCACCTATGAGCGTTTGGAGCAGAATTACTCGACCACTTGCGGGATAGGGTTAAAAAAATAAAAGAAAAAAGAAAAAAAAAGAAAAGAAAATTCTGAAAAGTGTGAATTTTGTGAATTTTTTTTTCAAAAAAACTAATGTTTAATTTAAGATAATTAAATTGTGAATTCAGATAAGCAATGGGTTATTTATAATATGTTAGGGGTTACATTCAAAAATGGCTCTGCCACTTTATAGGTTTTACTGCCAAATAATTAATATTTGGAATTATAAAAAATAATTTGATTTATAATTTACTTTAAAAACAACTATTTTTCACATTTTTTAACTCAATAAATGTTTATTTAAAATATTTAAGTATAATTATTCAGAAATGCAAAATTTATTATTACACAATGTGATGATGCAAAACAAATTAATTTCAGAAATGTTATGGATGTCAAAATTTTCCGTAGAGAAGAAGCTTTGAATTAAATGGGAAATAAATCATACATATTAAATATAAAGCATTTTGAAACTGAAAATTAAAAGTTTTAATGTTTTCACTTAACACATAAGTTTTTAGAGTCACGCAAATAAGCCATTAAACACTTTTAGAAGAAGAAAAAAAAATGAAAGACTCATTTATGAATAAATTTAATATATCTTCTGTTAGAAAGTCCGATTTAAATTAGTTTAACTTCCTACTCATTAATGGAATAAAGTTCCGTTTTCTAGATTTATTATTATATTATTTTTAATTTATTTTTTATGACTTCACAGAATTTAAAGTTTTAATCTAAATAAGAGTGAAAACTGAAAAACCGATAATTTAACTAACTGTGATAAACAGCTTATATTTTCTGATAGAAAATGAAATATTCCATAGTTAAAATACATATTCTTACTAATTATAACTATAAGGCCGTTGCAAAAGTTCGTGCGAACGCGGATCAATTTATTGCCTCCAAAGACGAGAGCTTCTATCGCCGTGGTATACAATTGTTACCCGAAACATGGGCAAAGGTTGTAGAAAGTAATGGAGATTATTTTTATTAAAAATTGTCATTTGATTTGATGTATTTTTATGAAATGAAGCAATAAAAAAACGCACGAATTTATGCAAAGACCTAACAAATAAGTCAAACATATAATCAATCAAAATGCGAAACTAAATTATTAAACTAACATGCTATACTTTACTATACTTAATAATAGGCTATACTAATTTAGCTCATTTTTTACGCACTTTTTATAAAGTTCAGGCCAGTAAAATAAAAAAAATATTAGTGATAAGTTTTTGAGATTAGTAGTTGTCATAAGTGTGTGTTTTTAGTAAATCAGTAACGCATTTATTTAAAATTTTAAGGAATCTTAAAAAAAATGAGAGAATTGTAAAATATTGAGTCATAGTAACCCCTGCGTAGATTCTTAGAATCAGTCTTTTTCTTTTTCTTTTTTTCTATGAAACTACACAGCGTTTCCAAGGTTTGTCCAATGTACTCCCTCTTTTTGGGTTACCTTAATTGAATGATTGAATTAAAACTGAAAAATTTGAAAGTTTGACTACAATTTTGGAATAAATGGATAGCTGACAACATTTTAATTTATTCCGTAGTATTTTTAGACCCGCCTTTGTTTCACACCACTTTATTAATAGAAAAATGTTCATCAATGTATAATTTCGATAAAATAATCAAAATACTCTTAAAAAATAAGTGGTATGATAGGCTATAAGTATTCTGGAATATATTCTAAGATTCTAAAATTCTAAGACGGAAAGAGGCCGCTCACCACTATGCAGCGGTTTTGAGCGATTTTAACCTTTAGAGAGGGGCTCCAAAGCCACTGTGGCGATTCAAAAAAGCCCGTCTCCAAAGGTTAAGCCTCCTCCGTTGTTTATTGCATAAGCAAACAACAACAATAAAATATATATATATACATATCTATATATATATCACAATGGTCGCCAGAGCAGAGCTCTCCCGCGACAAAAGGCGACAAAGTTGCATGAAAGTGAAGAGGACCGGAGCCTAGTGGTAGTCTATTTACAAAGTTCATACAGGTAATATACAAATTTCACGCAGTCTTTATACAAAGTTCACGCAGTCTTTATAATAAGCCCAAACATCCTATGAACAATGTTGGTTAATAGCAACATCATGCTCTGGATGATTGCTTCCCGAAAGCACTTCCGTGGAATGCTGTAGCATCAGACATGACCAGTATTCGCCATGTAGGAGAGGAGGAAAAATTAAGGAAAGATAGAGAAATATTTTAGTTTGTTGAGTTTGATAAATCTTGAAGGAAGGCATAGATGCGCTTTAATTTGAGCCGTAGGAGCTTTCTTGTTATTATATTGTTCAGCCAAGTTGCTGGTGTAGGGTTAGGGTTCTGGAATATATTAAAATGTTAACAGCTATGGAAAAGTATAAATACAAACAGGACAGTTAAAACCTTAATTTTATCAAAAAAAAAAAAAAAAAAAAAAAAAAAATGATCGGCTAAGGAAGGTTACATTTAATTTAAAGTTGTTATGCTTAAACATTTCTATATGGGGGAAAAAAACCCTCTCTTATTCAGCAAGAAAAGTTTAAATTTTTGTTTGGAGTTGGCCCACCCGCACATCATTACGACATTTTTATCGAACTATGTTTCTGAGATTAAGGTCTAAGTCGTACAACCAACTATTGCACCTGGCTCTTTTTCATCCGGCATTTTCCCTATTAACCCACAGTAATGGTTACCTCCATTATCAACAATCATATATTCACCTTCATTAAATTCGTTTTTAATTAGTTTGTTAATATTTTTACATTTAAAATTAGTGTCTTCATCCTCATCTAGATTTTCTACAATTATAAAAAACATTTGACAATAAAAATGCTGTTGTTTTTAATATCCCAGACAATACAATGACATCCTAAAAAATCGTCGTTTTCAGGATAATTTGAAGTCCTCTGGTCAACAGAAATTTTCTTTTTCATTTAGCGAATGTCTTCTACAATCGGCATCAAAAGTATCCGAGCATTAGCAAAATATTCCTATGTAAAAAAAGTCCACTTAATAATATTTTGTTAAATAAATCCTTGTCAATTCATGTTCTTTGTCAGTCTAAGAACATGATTCGACAAGGATTTATTTAATAAAACAATTTTAAGTGTACTTTTTTGATATCGGAATTATTGGCTAGTGCTCGGATACATTTGCTGCCGACTGTACATGTCAAAGTATCACATTTGTACATATCTTAAGGATGTATTTTTATGATTCTTATAAGACAGTTATAGGAGAAATGCAGACATCATTCGAAAGCCTACTAAATCCTTAAACTATCCAGAGAATAGTCTATTTGTGATAACCTGACATCCTGTCGATAACGAAAATTGTCCTACAGACTGACATAAAATATTCTCTGATTAGGCATAATCTCTACTCTGAAATTGTAACAAATTCAAAACGACTAAATTTTACATCGTTTCAGCTCTACGACTAACATGAGGTCAAATTTATTTAAACATAATTTAGTGAATTTACGTTTCGGTACAAAAAAAAAAAATAAATAAATAAATAAATAAATAAAAACTTACTTTACTGCTAATTTTTATATTATCGAAGAAAGAATCCGATGTGTCACTCACACGACTTTCTCTTACGCTGAAATTTAACACTATAAATTCAGATTGAAAGATAAGAAGTACGGTTATGTAAACCTATGTTAAAACAATTCAAATTAGTCTTCGGAAAAGATTTATTTGAGAAATAATTCTATTTGAGGGGTGGTAGCCGTCCACAACAGCCTCCATTTGATTACTGTCCCTACATTTATATATAATTCAAATCTATTATTAAATTCAAAAGTTCATTTAAAATTATTCAGACAACTTCCACGCGCAACATTTCTTGAAAATTATCAATCTTGATCAAACGTTTCTAGTAACGCACGTATTAACTTCAAAATTATACATTTGGATCGCCTAAAATTATTTGTTTTTAATTTATTCTAAGAAACACAGACAAAGATCAAAAGTTACAAACTTGACTTCTACATTCAGGAAACCTTAATACATTTAAATATACAAAAAAAAAAAAAAAACCCAAGCAATGAATACTTAGCTTAAAAGGTACATTATTTACTATATGTCTATGAAGATTTAGTTTCAATTCCTGAGCAGCTATCCTGGACATGGTAAAATATTATAGTAAAGCACTTCCACTAACAATATAAAAGAATGTTATGGATTAAATATTGGCAGCCCTGAATATCTTCTGAAGGTTATGTACACACCACATAGTGCAAATAAATATAATCCTATATTAATAACACATGGCACAATCTCAGATACACTTTTCTCAATTTTCAAGTATTGTCGCACTATAATTTAGTTCTTTTGTGAAGCCCTGTAAATGAACAATGAATGATTTCCATACCATATTCTACATGAAAATTTTTTGTACTCATATAAAAAATATATATTTGTGCCATCTGGTTTAATGCAGTCTATAGATGTTTAAACTCTACTTATCTGCAATTTCTCCATAGACGTAATCTATTTAAATCCTCACTGGTGTTCCTGTACACGAACCATATGCTTGATCTCAATGAAAAATTTAGTGTAGCATTCTTATATGAATATCATTTAGAATATCAAGTTTGGATTTTCTGCTATTATTTATTCTTGAGATATGCTGATAACAGACAGACACAGGGCAACCGCTAAAAATATGATTTTTAGATTCAAGGGACTTCAAAACGTGTAACTGTAACAAAAACTCAATTTTGAATAACTGACTTAAAAACAATACTTTCTCTACCATATGTATATGGGTAAGAAAAAGTACAAAAACATGCATCGACCTTCTATCTTCTACTTCGCAATGTAATGGCAGCCAAACGTAATATTTATCTCATTCTCTTGCGCAAGATTGCGTGTGCGTGTCCGATAAAAAAATCAATCGGATTTTCGTAGGTTAATTTCTTCAGATGGTCCGATTAAGAAAATTCACCGTCTTCACGGTGGCGAAGAATGGTTGGATAATCCGTTTACTGTATCCTTCGTGAATTCACTGGATAGCTCTCGTACAATATGACGTATAACATCCGTATGGTAATTATAGGGTATCTACAGGATAACTGTTGAATGGGATGATAACTGTTTGAAAAGTCTTGGACAAAGTTTGTAGTTAGATGGGAAGCTACTTTGATGCGATGTAGGCTTTAGACCATTTAACGTGAAAAAAAGGTAGAATTAGCAATATTACAGAATATTAATTAGAATATTCGCATGCATGGTACTAATAACGGTAGAAAAAAGCATGGGCTATGACGCATGGGCATAGATTTTGGTTTTCTTTTTTTCTGTGCAATACTTGAATGCGAACGAAGCCTTAGATTTTGGCTACAAAATCATATATGATTCATCAATAAAATGCGCGTTTATGCGATGTGTAAAACAAAAACTAAGCAAAGTCGAATATTTTATCAAAGCTTACAGCTAGTCCAACTAACCCGGCATCCGTGATTACTTAGCATACGCGTAGGAGTGAGTTGGAAGAATATGAAATGGATATGGATATTTAGGCAACTATCGATTAATAAAAGTATTTTGATAGTATTTAACAAAAAAATAAAAAATAAAATAAATAAATAAATAAATACTTTAATATAAGAAAAATAATGCATTCTTCAAGAAAAATAAATCCCGATTATTATTATAAATACTTAATAGAATTCAAATAGAATTAGCTAAATGTTTGAAATCAACTAAAAAATGTAGATGTTCCAGGCTCATAAGCTCATTTATTTTACCAGGTAGGTTAAAATATTTTATAATTTTACTTTGGTCGCACAAAACTGAATCACATTTGTATAGCCATATCCATTTTTCCCACTTTTTGTTCATAGCAGACAAGAAAATCTTATTGTTATTGGCTCTGTCAATCCTATTTCACAAAATACAGCAATTTATTTTGTTTTCAAGAGGAACTTATCGTTCTGGGTAATTAATGGTTAGTCTCGTTCAATATGAACTGTTAAAATCATTTTGAGGTTCTTTCGGGTTAATTTCTAAGAGGCATTAATTACTGACAATAATTACTTGTAACGTCAGTATTTAATGCCTGTTTCAATGTCAGTAATTAATGTTTGCATAAGTGCTTGTTTTGACCATACTTTCGATGCGCCATATAAAATAAAAGTTGTTAAGACGCAAATTCTGTTTTAGTCTGACACACGGTAAATTTGCTATGTATTTTGAAGTAGTAAAGATTTTTGTATTTATTAATTGCTAGAAATTGCACAATATTACATATTTAAAGCTGCAGATATGCAAAATTTTCGCTTTTTGTCGAAATCATGCAAATTAAAAAACAAAACATTATACGAATGTTAGCATACACTATATTTATAGGAAGGACATAAAAGATTAAGTGGAAATAATTTTGATTAAATTTTGACTTATTTAATTTTTGTTTATTTTATTTAAATCTTTTTTAACTATATATATTTTGTTTTCAATTCTGTATATTAAACATTTATTTTTAAACAAATAAATGCAATAAAAATATTTACACGCTGAAAGAATTCAGAATACCATATATTTTAAAAAATGTGTATGGGAATACTATAACACTGAATAATATTAAATGCAATGTTTTCGTATATACTACCTTTAAAAGTTTATATCATATTAGTGAATGGCTAATACTTTCAGTAAGAACAATCTATGCCTTTTTAGAAATATTAATCTGAAAATTTCAGATATTTTTCTTAGATGAAAAATAGAAAAAATAAACGCAATTCTCGGTAATTCTATAAAATAAGAATCTGGTGATGTAATCGAAAATCTTCTGTTAAATTCCTGCTTCTGCCGTGACGAAAATATGTAATTAATGATTCGAGAAAAAGAAAAAATTCGTTAAAAGTAAATGTTATTTTATGAGATTAAACATGAATAATGAATCAGATTTTTATTTTTCTAAATGTTGACTTTATTTTAGTCATCAAAAATATTTTTTTTGAGAAGAGAACATCTCAACTTCATTATGATTTATCCCTATTCTGCAAATACTTAAATCCCTGCAAATATATTTTTAAAATAAGATAATAAATAAAGAGAACATTGTTAATTTAGAGAGAACTTTTTTTGTTGTTGTTAATATCACAGAATGAATATGTATATGCATTAGTACACTAATGTGTACTAGTACTAGTTTTTTCAATACACTATACTTTTTCTTTACTATAGAGTACAAATATTTTATTACGCGCTTATAAATTTATATATATATATATATATATATATATATATATAAAGAATACAAACCTAAATAGTAGCATGTTCGAAAATATCAAATTTTTGACTTCTGTTAGGATTTTGTTTTTTGAATAAATCATTGCATAATAATTCAATGACAGAAAAATATTCAAATAAAATGGCTGTTCCGTTTTCGGATTAATTTTGTTAAAAAAAAAAAAAAAAAAAAAAAAAAAACTATTACCTGCTAAAATATTTAATTAACTTTTTAGCTACTGAAGGTTTTTTAAAACTCTATTAGATTAAAAAGCGTATACAATCGAATTGATGTAGAAAATATCAAAGATATTTATAAGGATAAAAAGTAGATACATTACAACATGGATTTCACTACATGGAACTAGACACTATATGTAGCCTGAAGAAAGGAAAGTGCTGTCACACTTTAAAAAAAATAGTTGCAGTTATTTATTATTTACGTTTGACAGAAGATTCCTTAGTATTTTCTAATTATTTTGCACTGACGCTTTACATTTAAAATTCATGTTCTTTGTATATTTTGTGAAGATATTTTTTTATAAAAACCGTTACTTTTGTATTTAAACATATGTCCATATCACATGTAATTATCGTAATCTGGTTCTTCTGTTTATTGGATATGTTTACCCTCCCCCCTTATTTTATATTTAAAAATAAAATCCCACATTCCCAATAATTAGAATAACAAAAATATTAGTTTAAGCAGAGCTGAGTCATGGAGCCACGTATAAAACGCAATATATAACGCAACGGTCAACAAAAAGGGGAAAAATAGAATTATACATAAATATATACTCTATTGAATAAATACAAAAATAAAAAATGTTTATTTACTCGCTTATACCGGGTAATTCAAATTAGATGTTATAGCGATTATCTCGTAAGCAAAGAATTATAGAAACATACTTCCAATTACAAAATTGATGGAAATTAAGAGTATATTTAAGATATGGCATTTGTTTTTCTACAAGGCGCTGTATACATATTAAATAAGAAATTCAATTTTTATATGGCCCCTCCTATCATATGACATATATTTAGAAAAATATTCTCCTCTCCTTCTAGCATTTTTCGCCAAGTCTTAAGGGGTTGTATCAAAAGTGAGAAATTGTAATTACTACAGCTTTTGTAATAAGGCATAGATTGATTAGCGTTTGGAAGGGGGAATTCTTTTTCATTCAGGGAAAGACGGCTATTTTAACCTGTAATGTCTCTCTTTCTGAAAGTGAATACACACGGGAATAGTCATTGATCTTTTTACAAATAAAATTTATGAATAATTTACGCACTAAAAGGGCATTTTCAAATTCATTTTTCTTTCTTTTCATTTATACATTCTACCCATATACATGGTATAGAGAAAGTATTGTGTTCCAGTCAAATATTCAAAAATTAACTTTTGTTATATTTTGCACGTTTTCAGATTCTCTGAATTGAAAAAACACATTTTTACCGATTGGTCTCTCTCTTTCTCTTTGTTTGTGTATTATTACCATGTCTCAAGAACAAGTCCAAATTCGATATTCTAAATACGTATCATATAGCAATGCTACACCAAGCTATTCTTTGCGATCGGACAAAGGGTTGTGTGCAGGGTCATCCAAGAGAATTCAAATACATTATGTCTGTGAGCGAAATTTCTCATATGTACAGTGTGACATCTGTGGAACTATGCGTATAAAAGAACAGTTTTTTATGCACATAAAGCATGTTTTGTGTAGATTGTGGTATAGCAATTATTCATCATTTATTTACAGGGTTACTCAGAGTATTTGGATATATTGGGAATTACTCGGGAGCTATTGGGCTATTTGGCTTATTGAGCTATACTTGGGAATTGCTGGAAGTGCATTTCATTTTGTGTTACGTGTTTTACGTATACCGCTAAATTTGCGAACACAAAGTCATGTGTATATAGTTTATAGACAATATACAGGGTTACCAAAATTAAGGTAAATATTCTTTTTATTAAATGCAATCCACGTAAGTTCTTTGCTGCCTTTTCTTTATGTCGAAGTACACTGCTGACACAGAACGGATAATTAATTTCTCATACCCATACTGTAAATAATGTAGTTTTTGCAGATCGATTTTTTTCTGTATAGTATCAAGTTTTGAGGCCCCCTTAATACGAAAGTCAAATTTTCAGTGGTTGATCTGTATATATATATATATATATGAATTTTCAGTATAATTTAACAACAAATAACTGTAGGAAATTCAAATTTGGTAATTTAGATTCCATATCTAGTTGCCACTTAAAAAGTTGATCAAGATTTGTAAGTTTCAAGGAAATTAATAAGAAACTTGATTTTTTTCTTTAATAAATGTAGGCACTATAATTAAACAGAAGGGCAGTAGTCCCAGTGAGAAAGAATTATACATAAATACAATATCATATTCTACGTAAAAAAATATTTTACAATATTAACAATAAATATGAATTTCTTTATGATTTTTACAGTAGAAAGTTATTTAAATGTAATTTTCAGGAATGTCTGTCCCTAAACGCAATGCACTGGCATTCTTTGTACGTTCCTGAACATAAATCAACTGTAGAGGGCCTATTAATGCCATTTTAAATGAGAAATATTCCATAGTAAACCTGAATAACATATATAATTTTTTTAAATTTCTGAAAATATCTACGGACGCTTGGGACGGGCAGACGAACAGATTTGCAGATGGACAGTCAGACAGAAAAAATGCAAATTGAAATCATGTTCACAGTTAAAAATGTCTAGAAAACGTTTAATGCAATTCCAGCAAATGTCCAATAATAAGCCTTAACGTAACTGAATATTTTTGTGTGCCCTGTAAATCTAATGATAACCGTACTGTCAAGCATAGAAACCATTCTTTTGTTTATATGAATAACATAATTCAATTTCATTTAAATTTATGCAAAGTAATTAAAATTTGGTTTATAGAAATATCTTTCATAGAACGTAATGCTGTGGAATAATTTCGGGTGTCCCTGTATACAAACCAGTAATGGTATTTACTTCATTTTCTATAGAAAATATCCTATAGTAAACATGAATAACATCTTTCCATTTTATTAATATATGCATAAATTAAAGATATTAAAACACGGTTTATAAAATACCTCTCACAGAACACAATGCTTTGGAATACTTTCGGGTGTCCCTGTACATAAGCTAGACGAGGTATTCACTCCATTTTCAATAAGGAATTTCCGATAGTTAGCTCAAATATCATATATCAGTTTAAGGAAATTCCATGAATATTCACAGGAGTTTAGAGCGCTGACAGACAGAAAGACGGAAGGACAGACAGACAAACCGAAGTCATTAACACTTTTCAACCTTGTTGGAATTGTTAAAGAGCCGAAGTCATTAAAATTTTTCAACCATGATGGAAAGGGGTAAAAAGAAACAAAGTGCAAAAATTTCACACGATTTTGCTAGTATTTTAATTTTCTTCCTCTCTTAACGTGTTTTAATTTGCAGGTGATCCCCTAACAAATTTAACTATTGAATTTTTTAACAACACGGAATAATATAAATTTGCATTAAGCTATTAAAACAGTTGATTTCATGTGTTTGAATGATTTTAGTTGGTATTTTAAAATGAAGGATCTTTTTTTAATATTTCTCATCTCGTAGATAACCCCTAAAGTGAGATCTTTGGCGTCAAAAAATAGATGCTAAAATTGAAAATTAAGTGGTATAAGTCATCATTTTCAAATTGCAATAAATTGGCGAGATTTTGACTAAGAGAGATGATTATTTTTCCTTTTTAGAACGTGGAGAATATTTTTCTAAATATAAGTCGTACGATCGGAGGGACCGTAAAAAAATAAAAAATTTTATTTCAATATGTGTACAGCCTCTTTTTGAAATCTGCTCTTAATTTGCACAAATTTTGCAATTGAAGGTATATTTCTATCTTTCTTAGTTTACAAGATAATCTCTGTATCATCCATTTTGAATCACCCGGTATGTCATGCCCATTTACAAATGTCTTACGCAGGATTTTTTTTTTCTTTTAATAGCACAGTATATTCCTTGGCAATACAATAAAAGCAATTTGAAAGATAATTAATATTAACAAAACGATTATAATAAGTGCATTGTTGGAATAAGCACAGGGATAATAAAAAAAAAAAACAAGAAAGAAAAATCATGCAGTGCGCATTGATTAGTAACACTTTCCAACTGTATGCAATTTTATCGAATAACTTTTAATATTCTTTGCCTACTTTATCACACAACAGACAGAACGACTGAAAAACATGCAGATAGACTAATTGATTTTAAAATTACTCTTAGGCATTTTGGAAAGTGTTAAAAAGGCTTAACGCAAAAGAAAACACAGCCGTTAGAATATAATTACAGTTTTTAATCTCTCTGAATAATTTAGTGTAGCCCTGTAAATCTGAAAGTTAATCATATCATGTTCTATACAACACAATATTTTAGAATATTAATAATGCATGTCAATGTTTCCATGATTTTTATAGTAGAAAGATTTTTTAATAAAAACTTTTAAAAAATTCTGTCCTAAAACGTAATACATTGTTTTTTTTATTGTTGTTGTTGTTGTCCCTGTAAACAAACTAGTTGTACAGGACCTATTAATGGCATGTTAAATAAGGAACATTCCATGGGGAACTTGAGTGTATCATTTTTTAAAAATTCTCAAAATATTCACGGATGATAGGAGGCGGAGACAAACAGATAGAAAGGTAGACAATCGGACAGACAGATGCACAAATTGAAATCATATTCCCACTAAAATTATAAGAAAGTTTTGAAACGCTCATTTAAACAAAAGTGCAATTCCAGCAAATTTTTATTAATAGCTCTTAATGTAACAGATTATTTTTGTGTGGCCCTGTAAATCTAATGCTAACCATAATATTACATAGAAGGCACACTCTTTTGTGCATACGAATAATATATTTCAATTGCATTAAGCTTTGTGGAGAATAAAATTATTAAAATTTGGTTTATAAAAATAACTCTCAAACAACACAATGCTTTGGAATACTTTCAAGTGCCCCTATACACAGCTATTTTACATAGGAAATATCCGACAGGGAATTGAATAACATATTAAAATTTCATTGAAGTTTCTACACATTAAAAGTATTAAAATATGGTTTATAGAAACTCCCCCATAGAACACAATGCTTTCGAATACTTTTGGGTGTACCTGTACACAAACCAGAAGAGGTATTCACTCCATTTTCAATTGGGAACATTCGATAGTCAACTTGAATAAAATATATCGGTTTAAAGTAATTCCATAAATATTTACGGGAATTAGAGCGCAGTAAAACAGACAGAGGGACACCCAGACGGACAGAAGAACAGTCAGACAGATACAGAGATTGAAATTATATTCACACTAAAAAAATGATAGAAAGTTTCAAAAACGCGTAAGGTAAACGAAAGTACAATTCTAGCAATTTTTTATTAATAGCTCTTAACATAACAGAATATTTTTGTGTCACCCTGTAAATCTAATGATAACCATGCTATATTCTATGCAAAACATTCTTTTGTGCATATAAATAACATATTTCAATTTCCTAAAACTTCGTGGAAAGTAAAGATATTAAAATTTGATTTATAGAAATATCTCTTACAGAACACAATGCTTTGGAATACTTTAAAGTGTCTCTGTATATAAATCAGTAGCGGTATTTCCTCCATTTTATTCAGGAAACATCCAATAGGGAATCTGAATAATATATTTCAATTTAATTGAGATATGTCTACAGTAAAGGTAAGAAAATATGGTTTATCGAAATACCTTTCATAAAACATAATGCTTTGAAATACTTTCGGGTGTACCTGTACACAAACCAGTAGAGATACAAACTCCATTTTCAATAGGGAACATTCGATGAATAACTTGAATAACATATATCAGTTTCAAGAAATTTCATAAATATTTACGGGAGTTAGAGCTCGGAAAGACAGTCAGGCAGACAGACAGACGGACAGGCAGATACACTAAACTGAAATCATATTCACACTTAAAAAATGTTAGAAAGTGTTAAAAATGCTTAATGTAAACGAAAGTACAATTCTAGCAATTGTTTAATAATAGCTCTTAATGTAACTGGATATTTTTGTGCCACCCTGTAAATCTAATGCTAATTATGCTATATTCTGTGCAAAGCATTCTTTTGTGCATGTAAAAACATATTTCAATTTCCAAAAACTTCGTGGAAAGTAAAGTTATTAAAATTTGATTTATAGAAATATCTCTCATAGAACGCAATGCTTTGGAATACTTTTGAGTACCCCTGTACATAAACCCATGGTTGTAATTCCTCCCTTTTATACAGAAAACATCCAATAGTGAACTTGAAAAACATATTTCAATTTCATTCAGAAATGTCTACAGTTAAGGTATGAAAATATGGTTTATAGAAATACCTCTCATAGAACACAATGCTTTGAAATACTTTCGGGTGTCCCTGTACACAAACTAGTAGAGATATAAACTCCATTTTCAATAGGGAACGTCCAATAGTGAACTTCAATAACATATATCAGTTTCAAGAAATTCTATAAATACTTACGGGAGTTAGAGCGCGGACAGACAGACGGTCAGACAGACAGACAAACTGAAGTCATAAATACTTTTCAACCTTGTTGGAAAGTGTTAAAAATGTTAGAAAGTGTTAAAAACGCTTAACGTAAACGAAAGTACACATCAAGCAATTTTTTTATTAATAGCTCTTAATTTATCTGGATATTTTTGTACCACCCTGTAAATATAATGCTAATCATGCTATATTCCATGCACAGCATTTTTTTGTGTATATAAATAACATATTTCAATTCCCTAAAATTTCGTGGAAACTAAAGTTATTAAAATTTGATTTTTAGAAATATCTCTCATAGAACGCAATGCTTTAGAATACTTTTGAGTGTCCCTGTGTATACCCGATGGTGGTATTCCCTCCATTTTATACAGGAAACATCCAATAGTGAACTTGATTAACATATTTCAATTTCATTAAGATATGTCTACAGTGAAGGTATTAAAATATGATTTATAGAAATACCTCTCATAGAACACAATGCTTTGAAATACTTTCGGGTGTCCCTGTACAGAAACCAGTAGAGGTATAAACTCCATTTTCAATAGTGAATTTCCGATAGTGAACTTGAATAACGTATTTTAATTTCATTAAGATATGTCTACACTAAACATGTGAAAATATGGTTTATAGAAATACCTCTCATAGAACACAATGCTTTGAAATACTTTCGGGTGTCCCTGTACACAAACCAGTAGAGGTACAAACTCCATTTTCAATAGGGAACGTCCGATAGTGAACTTGAATAATATATTTCAATTTCATGAAGATATGTCTACAGTAAAGGAATGAAAATATGATTTATAGAAATACCTCTCATAGAACACAATGCTTTGAAATACTTTCGGGTGTCTCTGTACACAAACCAGTAGAGGTATGAACTCCATTTTCGATAGGGACCGTCCTATAGTGAACTTGAATAACATATATCAGTTTCAAGAAATTCCATAAATATTTACGGGAGTTAGAGCGCGGACATACAGACAGACAGACGGACAGACAGACAGACAGACAGACAAACCGAAGTCATAAACAATTTTCAACCTTGTTGGAAAGTGTTAAAAATGAACAGCGAATAAATTAAACTTGTAATTATAAACACACTTAAGAATAGAATTTCAGCAGCCAAACGCTAAATATATATAGGGGAGAACCGTGTATTATGGACCATCGTGTAACACGGACCATGAGGAAATTTGTATGTTCAACACTAGATGGTTAAATCATCTCATTGCCTTTAGTGAATATTATTGTTACACAAACCATGGAGTGACTTGTACATGCATACCTGTATTTGGACGATTATGAAATTGAGATTTCGGTTTATATGATCATTGATGTAACAAGTATGTTAAAATGGAAGTATTACTTTCTGCTGTTAGGTAATTGTAATATAATTTTCGCGTTAGTAGTAGCAAATGTACCTATTTTATGAACAATTTAGACATGCGTTTTATGGGCATCAATTTGCATAGAGTTTTTTGATTGGAAACCACGTTGCTCTGTTTATGCGTGTAATATGAACCAAGTTGTGTTGCGTAATATGGACCAGTGGTCCATAATAAAAGCAGAGAGATTTTGTTAATGCTCGGCGTATATATATCGCACATCAAAATCTTGAGGCTATAGAATAGGCCAGGGAAGCAGGGATAATCAAGCTATCAATTCTTTCGCACGCTACCCATTGGATATAACCTTTAGACCTTCCCTTTTTTTTCGTCCATTAACTATTTTTTTCGTCCATTTCTACTATTCCAAAGAGATGTACAAGTGTGTGAGGGAACATGCAGGACAGTTCGTTTCACAATTCCAAGTGTGTCAACTGTTGGGGAACGGGAAGGACCACTTGGTCCATATTACACATACGTTCTTGTAATATGGACCACCGATACGTAAATAAAATTATTTTCTGCAATTAGTTCCCAGAGTACTTTACCAAGTTCAAACTATGTAACTATGCAATTGTAATGAGCAGCCACCAAATTAAATCTTTTTATTTTAATAATTTAAGTTTTATGAGCATTCTTGCTTAGGAGGTCCATATTACACGGTTCTCCCCTATATTGTTAGTCGTAATTAGGCGATAAGTAAAAGCTCATTTCAATGATATATCTGCAAATTTAACATAATAACCATTGAATAAAATATATGTGCACACAGGAAATAAAACATAATCATAGTAGAATATTCTACACTTTTCAGCGTATTTTAATTTCCCTTATCATTAAACCTCTAAACATCTCATTCTGAGTACTTAGAAGAGTGAAAGACCTTTCTTTACCCCTTTTATTTTTTATTTAACTCTCCCGAGAATGCTCTTATAAAAATTCTATAAGAAAAAAAATCACATTGTTTTAAAAATTTTCAGAATTTATTTGTACATTTCAACAAAAAGCCTCATCCATCTAACATTGATGTAGTTAGTTAAGTTATGTATCTTCTCTCTTTTTTTTTTTTTTTTTTTTTTTTTTTTGAAATCTGAATTTTTTACTACTTGCAAAATTAAAAACAACATAGCATTTCGGTAATTTAACAAAACAACATTTTTTTTCTCTCATTACATGCAAATCTTTTAAATTTGTATGAAATCACTATCAAGAATACTCCCCAATGTGAAATAACTTGTAATAAAAAAGTCTTCCAGGTATATTTACTGTAAATATTATACATATCTAAGCATGTATATAAAGAAAGAAAAGCTAAGTTAAAAAAGAATAGTTTTGTGTGGTTTTTAAATTTGTAATCGATTCAACAACAGAAAAAGTAAATATTTTCTGGAAAAAAAAAAGTTTTTAATATTTTGTTTTATCAAATACTTAAAATCTACAAATATTTTGTTTGAATAAATTACGCAGGCAAACAAACTTAATTCAATAAATTTTACATTGATAATTTAGAAAGTCAGAAATCAAAAATTGATGCATACAGACGTATTCAACCACAATATAGTATATATACTAGGTGATGAAAAAGTCACAGAAAAAATAAAAAAAATCTTATTCAAAAAATACTAAATATATCTCTATGTAGTTTTCACTGAAATGTACAGAAAAGCATGTGATTTGTTTAAATACATATAAGGAAAAATATTTGTTACATTTTCCCCCAACATATTGTCTTGTACTTGTAGTTTTGTCTCACATTTTAAACATATTCGTTTGATCAAATGACGCCATATTTCGAATAATGAAGCTTTTTTAGGAAAATTTCCAATGCGCAACATCTGAGGGTCATTTTAATGAATGAGGGCCGCTACACTCATTATTTATACAGTTCTAGTTGCATTGCTGAATGTATTGTGCCACTGTAAAAAAGTAATTTTACAAATAAAACGCCACCTGATGAAGAAAATTTAAACTAGTTTCCAAATAATTTTTTGGCTACCTATAAAAATCCTATGTATTTCTGTGAAAACCGAATTTTTTTACAGTCAATACATTTGAATTACATAAATCTATTCTGTGATCTTTCTTTTGAATCACCTTGTATATATGTATATCTATGAAAAAATTGTTTTATATCGAAATAATGTAAAGAGAAAAAGAAAAGAGATATTCCATTCTTGTACGTCACATTTTCTAATTCTGTATATAATTAAGATGCATATTCGTAAAGTGAATTCAATAAAAATCATTTTTCAGATTATTAGAATCCATTTATTTATTTCATCTTATTTATTTTATAAGGAAGGAATAAGAGGGAACCGAAAATAATTAAGTTTATTTTCCAAATTTATCTGATACATGCTATTAAATTATAATCTATGATAGAAATAATTTTAATAATACATTGATTTATGTAAATATTATTCAAAAATGCAGCTAACATAAAAATGCAAAATTATAAATGAAATTTTTCGATGTATATATGTATATATATATTTTTTTTCAATTACAAAATTTACTTTAAAAAAAATCATTTTTTATATGTAAAAAGTTTAAAAATACAATTTTGCAATACATTAATTTTTACATTATTTATTTTTCGTATTTTTCTGATTATGATATTACGTAAGCACATTTAAATATATATATATGTATATATATATTTCACTCTTAATTCCTAAATTAATTTAAAAAAAAATTGCATTCAATTAAAGGAAACGGTTTACTTTTTTTCCTGCAATCCGATAAAATCAATTAAAAAGTATTTTTATTACATTTAAATTATGTATATCATACAAAAATTGCCGGAGCACTTAATGAAAAGATTTTTAGTTTTCAAAATCACTAACACGAAAAACAAATTGTACTTTAAAGAGTTCTAAATTTTCTTTAAAAATATCGAAACAATTTTGAAACTATAGAACATCATTTTCTTATATCCTTTTCTTTATGATAATAATAAAAATAAAAAAGAAATTAGATGAATATAAACACTTTTCTTTATATTATTGGAAAAGTGAAAAATAATTTTCTTAAAGAAAAAAAAAGGAAAAGAAAATGAAAGAAATGGAAAGAAAAAAAGAAAAGAAAAAGAAAAAAATTATTTCTTTTTAAGCTAGAGAAATTTAAAAATAAAATCCATAAGTTTATGTTGAATTCCACAAAGAATTAATGGTTTCAACCTTAATTCAATTAAAAATAATTTACTTTACTCTATTTGAAGATAATCCATAGTTAATTAAAAATGTCTGGAATTAAAAATGAAATGCTTAAATTTCAATGTTTTAAATTATATGTTAACTTTAATAATCCACCTGTCTTTTTTTTAAGTAATTTTTTTTAACAATGCTTAACGAAACAAACTAATGCATTTAGACCATCAAAGACATTATTCCTTGTATATTTATGCAAGTTTATGCAGTACAAATTATTTATTAAAATTATTTTCAGTGAGGAAGGCAATCGATTTTCATATCATAGATGTATGACATTAAATGTAGAAAGTTAATTGTGTGCCCCATAAATGAAATCTAAGTACATGCATTTTTCTAGCATTATTTTTTTAAGTGAAATAAAAGGGCTAACTTAGTTTAAAATTATACCAGATTCAGTCACTCGTTTTATAGGTATTCATGAGTTCTTTTTGTTGAGTACTAAAGAATCTTCTGGTTCATAATTAGAATGTTGGCAAGTATGTAATTACGTTAAAATAGCTTACAGTATCGCTAACGACAAAAACATGTTGTGAACTGTTAACATATGAAAATATATTACATTTCTAATTTTTTAATTCGCGCCTCAGGCGCCTTACAACTAATACTAGATAATGTCACATTAAAGAGATAACAGCAATCTACAGATTCAAGTAAACTTGTAAAAGTGCTTGAAACTTTAATAAATTTTCAATTGTTAAAAATATAACATTATTAATATTATTATTATTATTTGTGACACAATCTATTTATTTACGCACATTATATATACGCACATTATCCAGTCTGTTAAAAAAGATCTGTCATAAAATTATGAAGCTTGATATACAATGAACAAAAAACAATAAATATAAATGCATTTAACAACTACAAAAAGAACGACTCCACACTACATCAAGCCTTTCTTATAATATTTCATCTTTCACAAAACAGATGTTGAAATTTTATCACCTCTTTAACCTATTTTTTCGCTCTTCTTTCATTTATCTTTGGAATGGCATAGAAATATCGCTCCTACAAAGAAATGGTTAGGAGTAATTCTCCATTTATTTTTGTATGTGAAAGGATCTTTTTGAAAAGTGCATTAAAAAGAAATTAATCAAAAGTTATCTAAGTTTGAAAGAATTACGTCTCATAATTTAAGTAGTCATTTATATCTTCCAGGGAACAGTACAAAAGATACAACCAAAGTAATTTATTAATTTATCCGTCTTTTTGCCACTGTTTGGTGTATTCGTTGACTGAAACTTTTTTTTAAAAACCAAACAATTATAATTCAAAATTAAATTGACTATGGATTTTTAGTTTAAGTGTAAAATTAAAATAAAATAGTAATAATTTTTATCTTTAAATGTATAGGGATATTTTTAATTTTAAAGTAAAAATAACTATTATATTAGTACATTTAAAAATCTTACTTTGAAAACAAGATTACAATTTTGTCTTTTCATCAATGCTACCGATATAGTACGTTATAAGATTATTCGAAAGCTATTGGAATGAGCTAATTTTTAGTAAACTTCATCGATTGCCAACTGTTTTAATGTATTTCGGAGTGTTAGACCCAAATATTGTTAGTTCACACCGTAATCTGCGCAGAAAATTTTTCTTCAATAAATAATTGCGAATAAATGAAGAAAATTATTCTAGAAAGATTACGGTGGAGAAAAGGGGCGTGGCTAACAACATTTCGGAATGAAAGGAAAAAGTTGGCAGCTACGTATTGTAGCTAGAACGTCTTTTTTACGAACTGCCGATTAGATTTTTGGGCGGATATTTATTTTGCATTTTTTTTTTTCTCCGTTTCAGACCTTGTAACTCGCCAGTAAATCTCGAAATTCTAAAACAATTGATGCTGTTTCGTAGTATTTTTTTTTTATTTATTTATTTATTATTATTATTATTATTATTATTATTATTATTTTTTTTTTTTTTTGCTCTTTCTAAGTATATGCTTGAATTTTGTGTAGCTCTTTTAGAAACTTCATAACTATCTTGTAAGCCTTTAAGTTTTTTAATTCTATTTACAGTAACTTGAAAACGGTTTGAGACAGAACAAGGTTGATATACATTTTCATGTTCCATATGAGTTCTACTGAGTTAGTCAGTCGGTTAAGGAACCAATCCTGTATATATTGAGGAAATTCAAAAGAACATTAGAACTAAAATTTTTCAAAATAAAGTTTAACATAACATTCTTAATTTTTATTTAGTTTGAGCATTTATCGATAAACTTATAATACTTATTGAAATATAAAAACCTCATTTCTAAAAACTTTTGTATTATGAATAATTACGTAAAAATTTATTTTGCTAACAAATTCTAAACGTCAATTCTTGATCACTGAAATCTTACAGAAATTGTTAAAAAATATTGTATAAAACTTATTTTGCAACAAATCCTCTATATATAAGGGATGATGTAAGCAAATTTATTTTTAAAACATATGGATCATGAGTATTTCGTTTAACACCAGAACAACTCCAATTTAACATTATTCTATAAGAACAAATTTATATTTTCGATGTCAATATGCTAACAGCTAATAAAACATAAATAAATAAAAAACTGGCGGCATTGATTAAAATTTCATTAATGACGCCAAGTCACGGTCCCCAGTCTATTGCATTGGTGTTCACTTTGAAAATACGTGGCTGTGGTACCCAACAAATTATTTATATCAAGCCTCTTGGAGTGGGAACTGCACTGACGGCCGAAATCCGACCCTTTTATATAAGCCTTGTTCCAATCTTGAATTTTCTAGTATCTTGCAAAATAATTGAGTTACAAATTAGATATTCGAGATATGGGTACGAATAATAAGGATTTCCTCGCCAAGTATCGATAATGTCATCAATACTATTACCAGCCATGGTGAAACTTTTTAACGGGTTTTTAAAGGAAAATGAGTTATTTTCACGCCAAAACAAGCTAGAAATGCAGAAAAATAACATTCTATAATCTAACTAAGTCCTTTCAAATGAAATTACTTAAAAGTGACTTCTATTATTTACAAATTCGTAATAATATATATATATATATATTCATTATTTTTTTTTTTTCCAACTTTGAGTAATTTCAGAAAAAGGTTTGCAAGTTATAATCCCTTATCACTTTTAACTTTTTGAAAGAGTTACCGTCAAAAAATAATGACTTTTATTATAAAAGTATTTTATTGAGTTATCACATGCAGGAATTTGCATTTTGAATCACATTCAAGAAAGCAAAATCATGTTACCTTTCAGTAACACCCGCCTATTCCTTTTGAAGCATGAATCTTAAAATCTAAAATTTGTTTTTCTCGTTAAACAATAACTGAAATGAATTCTCCGTAATCCTGTTAAATAAACATACGGCATTGGATTTGAAGCCAAAAGAAAAATATACGACTAATTTTCATTTACAAGAATTTCGATTGAATTTATATTCAACCTAGAATATCTGACAATAAGATTTCCTTACGATTATGCTTTAGATGCAAATTTAACTCGATTATGAAATCAGTATAACATGCATTAGAATAAATGAGAATAAGTTTAAATCTACTCATCCTCTACCAGCATCCCGTGAAGAGTAAACGACAATGGCTCACACAAATAATTCGAAAAGTGATTCCATCTTTGAAGAATAGAATTTATTGGTTTCAAGACTTATTTAAGATATGTAAGTATGATAAATTGACTTAGTGCGAATAAGATTATTATTTTGAATAATTCTTGTTTTTATTGTTCAAAGGTGCATCGCACCTCTTCCGAATCTCGTGAGCGACTAGTCAAACATCTGCTCAGCGCCGTCCCCAAAAAGTTCACTTCCGCGCATCATTACTTTCACTGCACTCCTTCCCGCCATCCTCCGGGGGGGGGGGTGAGCATGGCAGACTGGCTATGCGATTCACCGGTGTTTTGATGACTACAGCTGGCGTTTTCAGAGTGACGACTCTTACGATGCCATCATCACCAGGATGCTCGTCCAGAATTCTGGCCAAGTTCCACTGTGCTGGCTGAATCGAGGGCTCCAAGAATAGGACGAGATGACCAGGTTGCAGATGTGTGGCACCCCTTCTCCATTTAGCTCTTGACTGCAGAGAGGTAAGGTATGTTCGTTACCATGTTCTCCAAAAATTCGTCTTAAGCTGCTGAAAGAGTGTCCATCTGGAAGAGAAACTGGTACAAATTTTATTAGTAGGATTATGAGATTGTTCAGGAAGCTGAAGAAGCGGAGCCCCAATTAGGAAGTGTCCTGGTGTAAATACCAGAAAGTTATTGGGCTCGGTGGAAAGTGGGACTAAAGGGCGTGAATTTAAACAAGCTTCAATAGTTGTGAGACTAGTATCGAGTTCTTCAAAAGATAGACAACAGTTACTAACTTTAACTTAAACTGTTTCAAAGTTAAGTTTAAAACTTAACTTTTTGGTTAAATAGCGCATAATTTATTTTCAAAGATATGTAATTAATGATCAAATATAAAGGAAACGTTTGTTAAAGATGAACACGTTTTCTAAAGATTAAATATAAATAATAAATATATTTTTTTAATTTATAAAATGTGACATTATTTGAGCTTTATTTAACCCTGCTGCTGTGTGCGGGTCCATTTCGGGTCCATTTGTAATTTGTTGCTTTCCAATGACTTTCCTCTTACCTATTTTATTTACTTTAATCCTTATGAATATTCATCACTATTTTAGGAAAGATTTTGTCTTTATCACACAGTTTTTAACAAGACGAACGATGTGCAAAACAACTGATATTAGCGAAACGATTATAAACCAACGAATTATATTATTCTAATATGAATAAAACCAAACAAATATGTAAGAAATTCTAATAGATTAATTAAAAAGAGGAATTTAGGCATCAAACGCTAAAAAAATCTAAAAAAATTAATTAATCGTAATTAGTAGATAAGTAAATATGCTTACTTTCATAAACTCTTCTAATTAAAACCATACATCATAACCATTAAGTAAAACGAACTTAAGAATATAAGTTTAAGGAGTAAAACAGAAACTTAGTATAATAGTATTAGAACTATTTAGTGTTTACATTCTCTTTTCTCTTGTCATTAATTCTCGGAAACTCTCATTTTGAGCACTTAGAAAAATGAAAATTCTTTTCTTTTCTTCTTTTATCTCTTTTTATCTCTCCCCCGAGAATATTTCACAATTCTAATAAAAAATAAAGAATTCTCACATTGTTTTAAAGACTTTTAGAATGCACTGAAATATTTCATATATTATATTATAAAAACTAAAATATAATAAACTGAAATATTATAAAAAACTAACGGTACATTTTATAGCAAAACATGTTGGTACCAATTTACCAGTACATTCTGCTATTAAATAGGGTAATTTACAAAGAAAACATCTGCAAAGAGAGACTCTTTTACAGAAGATTCTGTTGTAAATTATTTTATTTTAACAGCAGAATGTGATGACTTCCCTCTTTTTTTTAATCTCTGTCATAAACATTCATCATATTGAAGTAAATTTCATTATAATGTTCCTGCAACTCTACTCTAAATAATATTCTCACCTACTCATGTTTATAAGCAAAAGCAAAGCTAGAAAATAATTGTTTTCAAGCTTGTAATTAATTCAACAATAGAATAAGGAAAATTATCTAAGGGAAACACTTTAAATATATATTATATATATTTTGATTAACTTTTAATGTATTTTTATCTCTCGCAAAACATGTAAGATAAAGCTAGGAGTGTTTGCGCACATTTCAGCAAAATGATATAAAATATCCAAATATTGATTTTTTTGCTAAACTATGACTAACAAATTTTGTATTAATTAGTCTTCTATGCCTTTCCAT
This sequence comes from Salticus scenicus, assembly GCA_963930645.1. Lineage (NCBI taxonomy): Eukaryota > Metazoa > Arthropoda > Arachnida > Araneae > Salticidae > Salticus > Salticus scenicus. The sequence continues at coordinate 260,146,132 of OZ005655.1, forward strand.
TGCTATTTTGTTGTTATGCTATGATTTAAAGCAACAGCTGTAATAAAACCAAGAGAGCTATTTTGCGCAATTTCTCCTTATAGGGTAGGAGAGATTGCGCTTGATTATAACTACAATTGAAATTTAAACAATAATAGTTGCGCATAAATGACATTGTTGAAAGGTGTTTGTAAACAAATATTTTTGAATTAGGTGCGAATAATTCACCTAAGGATTAAAGAATCTTTAAAAAATTGGAAGCATTTTAAGAATAATTATAGATTTTTATTTAAAGAAAAATATTTAAAGAATCAGGAATAGTGGAATAGCAAGCTAAAATTAGATTACAAAATAACATTAATTCACTAGATAATGTGCTTAGCTAAAAATTAGTCAAGCACTTTCGTTTTTATACTTATTCTGATTATACTAATTAAAAAAAAAAAAAATCATTTATTCTCAAATTTATCTTTAGTTAAGAAAATTAGCTTATTAAAAGTTTAATTGCAAATAGATAAATAAAAATATTTGTAAAATATTGCTTTATTTACAAATTTATTATTAACTTCTTTAAAAAGAGATACCTGCAAAATATTTGTTTAGCAATCTAAATTATCATTAAATAGATTAACTTAAAAAAAAATATATGATTTCTTCATTTTTTTTTTTTCAAAATTAATTCATGCATATGTTCCAAAAATTCGTACGAAACTGGGTTGTCTTATCAATAAGCTGTATAATCTCTTTAAGCAATTTAATGCGAACAACGCGCGATCTCTCTAAGTAGCAGAAGTGTAAACTCTCCTAGTTTGGTAGAGGAGATTGCGCGGCTTTTAATTTAAGTGTATCTGTTTTTATAAAGAATTTTTGGTGTTTGCACAATTAGTCTGGGTTAGAAACTTATGAGAAACTGTTTAGTTTTAAAATAATTTGTAATATTATCTTTATATTGAAATTTTGAGAAATAGCTGTGAAATTGCGAGCACTTACCTTGGTAAATAAACCAAAATAACAATTCTTAATTTTAGATGCTTGAAAAAGTCAACTTCAACATTTAATTATATACTCCATTATTGATGTTTTACAACTATCTGGAGTTGTAAAACATTGTCTGCCCGCAATGTAATCCTTCCCTCCGAACTTCTATATGCTGAAAATCTCCGCCCGAGCAATATCTCCTACCTTTACCTTATACAATCAATTTTTATTCAATCAATTTTACATTGGTATATTAAAAAGGCCAAAATCAAAAATTTAAACATGTAGAATTTTAATTTTCGCTTTTGATTGCCTCCGTCAATTTTAACTCTAATCGATATATGAATCAATTACTTAAATTTACTGTAAAAAATACGAAAAAAAATGTGTATGGTAATAGTGGTATTAATAAAATCTGCAATGGCATCTTTGTCTATGTAATTTTCTAGCTGCACTAGAGCAGTATAGTTAGGTATTGGTGACGGATAAGTTTTCCACAAATGAGTTATGTTCATCTAATCTGCTGAAACATTTTATGCGATTTAATGATGTCTGGGTTAATATTACAATTATAATCTTCTATAAAGAATGTTGTAACTTTTGATATCAAATTTGAACTAATTTCTAAAACCCGAATGACCACAAAGTAAAAATGTTTGTATTTTTCCGAAAGATATGCATTGTTTGATGTGTCCAATATAGCAGATAATGAATTAACAACAAGTAAATAAATAAATAAATAAATATGAAGCTAAAACTGTTTCTTTATTTTTATTATCCTTACTACATTGTATTATTCTTTAAAAGAATATTCATAAAAATATTTTTTTTCACTTTCATAGCTTTTGTTGAGAAATGAGAGAAGTCAAAACCATCTAGAAGCTTTTTTCTAGCGCCTTTAAAATCATTCGACCGAAATAAAAAGATTATAGCAGCCATCTTTAAAGACAATTTTCATCCTTTTAAAAGTGGTTTTTAAAGATATTGTTGAAAGTAACAAAATACAACTGCCATTCAATATATATATATATATATATTTTTTTTTTCACAAAATTGATAAAAATAATATGGTAAAGGGGTTTTTGGATGTAAACCGATTCACTTTCATTTTAATGAATCTAGTTTTAAAGTGTAAAAAATGCTTTATAACAACGTACAACATCGATACACAATTTTCAATGCATTTATTTCAGTAAATTTTAAATATTATTAAAATATTTCATGTAAATGCCTTTTTTGTGCTAGATTTTATAATAACTTCATTTATTGATTTTAAAGAAGATATTTTAAATAATTTGAATAAGTTCATTTGGGAAAATGCAGGATTCTACTTCTATTATTGAAATAAAATTTCAAAAATGAGTAAAAACTAATGATTTGTTAATGATTGTCAAAATTATGTCTGTCTTAAAATTTATCATAATACATAAAAAAAAAAAAAAAAAAAAAAAAAAAAAAAACTAGATATTTTAAACTACTATCTTCAATATATTTTTTTTTTCAATTAAATGTATTTTCCTCTTTTATGATTCTTTTTTAAAAGTTATGAAATAAATTAAAAAAAAAAAAAAAAATAGAAAATTAATCTAACGTGCATAAAAAATTGCAAAATGTTTACAAAAAACAATGTTGATAATGTATTCTGCTAGACTGTCGCTGCTGTTGAATATTTATTATGCGCATCAGATCCTAAAATCAATTAACAGAAAATCTGATTTTACTCATTGAGGTTTTATAAACTCTTTTTAAATCCCACGAGATTAAAAAAACATTAATATTAATGACATAAATGATTTCTTCTGTGAAAGAAAAAAACTGATACTTAGGTTTAAAAATGAACTCTGCATAATTTCGTACTGTTTGTTTTTTAATGCAGGAATAAACTTTAAGTAAATTATTCTCATTTATATATTTTTTAAATGCATGTATTTATTTATTTATTTTTTACATAAAGTTCAATTTCCGAATTTTGTTTTATTTTGACTTGTTTTTATTTATTTCTTTTGAATAAGAGATATTTTTGGAGGAGATGAGGAGCGTTGACTTAATAAAAATATTCCAATATGTGTTGATTTAATTTCTAAAAATGCTTTAGTTGTATTCTCCATTAATGCTACTACATAAAATTATCTACATATACATAATTCTATATGGATGCATAAATTTATGTAAAAAGTTTAACAGAGTTACGTAATTTTATTAATTTTACGTACATAATTAATTATATTACTACACAAACCTTATTTTATGTTTAATAACTCAAAACTCCAATGTATGTATAACAGTGATTAACATAAAATTAATTTTTAGTTGATTTTATGTTAATCAATTATTAGCACGATACGTTTATGTTAATGAAATTGTCAATTAATTGATAAATAAAAATTAATGTTTATAAAATAATTTTCTCCATCAAACTAATGTGTAACTGGCTTTGATATTAAAACAAAATTTTTATAATGCAAATTTTGAAATATATTATCATTAATAAACATTTGCATGCTTGACTGTTATTCCAGGAATAACAATCAAACCATTTTTTAACTTGTTTATCTGTGTTGGCATGTGTGCATGCGTATGAGTAAAAATTATGTTTTCTTTTATTTTACTGTAATTTAAATATTATAATAGAAGACGAAGATCTTTAGTTTCAGGATAAATTTATGACGTCCTTAATGAGTATAGGCTCTTTTATTTAAACATTTATACACAAATTTTGTTAAACTTAAATATCTTTCTATGCTTAATTTTAAATGAACGATAATGACTTATGCGAAATGAAAGAAATGCAAAACTTTTAATGCTTATTGATGTTTTAAGAATAATTTTAATTAATATGATGACTTTATTACTAATATATATAAAAATAGTAATAAAACATACTTTCAGCATATCACACTATTTAAAATATCTTTATATCTCAAAATATCTTTACATTCCGACGTTTCGGTTAATATTCTATTTTTGACCATCCCCAGGGAAATGATGTACATAAACTATAAACATAAATCAAATTAAGCCATTCTTGGATACTACAGATACAATTCATAAAGAAATTAATACGTGATTACATAAATTATATAAAAAACACTCTATATACTAATAAAACATACTTTCAGCATATCACGCTATTTAAAATATCTTTATATCTCAAAATGTCTTTACATTCCGACGTTTCGGTTAATATTCAAAGAATTATTGACAGCATATATAAGTGGAATATATTTTTTTATTGATTGAATATTAACCAAAACGTCGGAATATAACGATATTTTGAGATATAAAGATATTTTAAATAGTGTGATATGCTGAAAGTATGTTTTATTACTATTTTTATAATTATTGATAGCATATAAAAGTGGAATATATTTCTTTATTTATTTACTAATATAGTTGATAGAAAAACATTTCTTGTTTTATTTTATCTGTCCAAGTACCAGGATCACATTAATACTACCATTAAGCTACTGTTTTCACTGTAAAGAACATGAAATTAAAAAAAAGAAATGTAAATAGTTTAATATAAATTATACCTAAATGCATAAATATGAAAGTGGAAGTTAACACACATAAGGTGTAATTTTTAATGAACAATTTTTTTCAAACATAATGTTAATTTTCTTGTGAATTTTAGCATAATTAAAGCATTAATTAAAATAAATGATACTTTTTAAGATTTGTTAGGCAGTGAGAGGTTACTTAATCATGTAAAACTAACCATATGACATTTATATAAGTAAATAAAATATATACATACATAAAGTATATTCTTTCATCGTTAAAATACTTTATAGAACTCGTGAAAAATTTGAAATTAAACATTTCGTATAAACTTCGTATACTTTGATGGAGAGACAGAGGCAATTAGAATTACAACTGAACAAATACTTGGTAGGAAGATTAAACTCAAAGATGTAGTTATATTTTCTGACTCCCTTTCGGCCATTCAAGCAATTGCAGCTCATAACGTAGCTGATTCAAAAATCATTGAATAATGTAGACAGAATCTTCGACTCATAGCCTCAAAGGGAATGAATGTCATCTTACAATGGATTCCATCTCATGTTGGAATCGCAGGAAATAAATGCGCCGACAAATTGGAAAAAAAGGGAACAGAAAATTTACAATCAAGTAACTGCGAAGTATCATTTAAGTCAATCAAATGAATAATTAAAAATACTACAACGAAAAATAAAAGCATCAAATTTCAGGAAGAAATTAAAAATAAGAAATGGAGGGAGTTTATAAAATAAATTCTCCCAGATCTATTGCAGTTGCAGCATTTCGTTTAGAAACCGGACACCATTGCCTCGCTAAACACCTGCATCGCATTGGCATATATAAAAGTCCCCTCTGCATTTTATGTAATGAAAATACAGAGATGGATAAAGGACATCTTCTTAAATGCTCTTCGTTGAATGAAGAAAACCTATATGACAGATATTCGCGAGCCAAGGAGATGATGATGCTGACATTTAGTGACTGAATTCTTTTATAGTTCATATATTTATACGCAATTTTTCTCTTTTGAATCGCTGTATTTTTATTGTTTTAACGTTGTTAATTTTACTGTGCTATATATTTTTAAATTTACTATTTTCGTTTTCAATTTTTGAGCTCCAATCTCATATATATGTGATTCATGGGAGCCTATGATGTAGAAACAAGTGCTTTTGCAAAAAAAAAAAAAAAAAAAAACCTTCTATATATCATAAGCATTATTTGTATGTAATGCAATTCTAAATTTTAACTTTTCTGCTTCTGTCTTTTGACTTCGTCGCCTGTTAAAGGCAAGAAAGATGCAATGAGCTTTAGGATAAGTGACCTAAAGTCCATTTATTTTTTAGACAGCCATTATTTTTACAGCCATTAATTCAATTTCTCTTTTTATTTAAGTTTCGCATAAATTGCTTACAAATTGTCAATGATGGATATATTATATTATTTTATTAATTTAAAACTTTATCTCAAACAAATTTACTTATTATCTAAATCATTAAACAGTAAAAATTAGATATATAACTATACTATTAAAAATTACCAAAATTCATAGTTTTTTTTATTTAAAATGTAGAATTTTGAAAATATGAATATTATTTATTTAAAAATTTAACTGTAATTTAAGTTTATTTTGACAATGTAGGAGAAAGTATTCACTAATTGGAAATATATTCATTATGTTTATTTTAAAACAAATATCATTTGTTCAAAAATGTTGTGATACATATCATCCGACATTAGCAAATGCACCTAAATCCGTATCTGAATAAAATGCAAATAAACCTACATTTACTTAGCAAATAGCGGCGATGGTTTAATTTAAGTTTAAAAATTAAAATGGGAATTACAATGAATCACCTATAAATCTCTAAATTCTTTGTAAACAAGCGTCTAAATAAGCATTTTATTTGATCTTATAAAGCCTTTTGTAATTTATTTATTTATTAAATTATGGAATTTGATTAATGTTATTTTTCAAGTTTTATTTGTAAATATTAAATTAATGACTAATAATTTTCTATTTCGTCTATGAAATTATCCGATTCCGAATATAAAAAATTCAATTCAAACTTCAATAATAGCTTCAAATGAAAAATACGTTAATACATTAATTAAATTCTTTTGAGATACTATAAATAGTTTAAGCTTATTAGTACGACATGACTATTTCTTTCAATCTGACATTTTGCGTCGTTACCAATTTATAGTGTTCCACTTCGAAAGTGCTTGCCAATATCCAATTTTACCATTTAATTTCTTACTCTATCTTAAAATATTTTGTGAAAACCGTAAATCTCATATATATACTTTTTTTTTTCACTTCCCGTCGGTGAGAATCGAACTCACAACCTTCGGGATCGTAGTTGTGCACTCTGACCACCGAGCCAGCGGGTCTTCGCTGAATATTTCCTGATTATTTAGACTAGTGTTTACAGATTTTTTTTTTTTTTTTTTTTTTTTTTTTTTACAATTTTCATTGGTGAGGATCAAACTTAAAACCTTCGGGTTCGTACTTGTGTGCTCTGACCACAGAGTACGCAATTCATATTATTCATATGCCATTGACTGCTTAAAAAAAATACTTTTATAAAGTCCATTTATATTGTTCAATCATTATTTTCATCCATAAAACATTACCTTTCTTGATAGTATTATGTCTTGCTCTCTCAGTAAATTTAATCTTGTCAAGTGTAATTCTGACTGTCAGCTCCTATTTTTCTACCATAAAACTTCCGCTCTCTTTCTTCCGCTTTTTCCAGAAATCACCAGAGCAAAAGAAATTAGTTTTAGAGTAAACGATGACGGCCGGGAGGATGTGAAAAAGTTTTATTCTTCTTCATATAATTTTCTTTCTTCTTCTTAATGGCATTGTTAATTTTTTTAAATAAATTGTACAATTACCTATTGAAATTTAGAACTTTTCTATACATGCAAATACTCAATTGAATTTTTATTATTTAAGATTGTAATTTAGCAGATTTTCTTAAAAAATTAAAACAGATCATCAAGAAATTTTGATTTTTAAATGCACACTATGAGCTAATAATGCATTCATATAGTGGAACTAAGAATAAGGAAATTAAATGTTTATACATATAAATATATATAATATAATTAATTTGCAGATTTTACATTTCTTGGAAAATATTAGATTATATGTATACATATATATATAATCTTTCCAGAAGTTAGCTTTGGACATTTTCATTGTTTATTATTATTATTATTATTATTATTATTATTATTTTATTTGATTGTTTTAAATAATAGAATTAGTACATTCCTTAAATTTATTAAACTCCTTTCAATTTTTAAACTTTCCTTTTTTTATATATTAAACATTCCATTAAGAATGTTGCCTCAATTGTCGTAATAATGTAAATATGTTTTTACATTTCTCTCTTTCCAAAAGATAAACTCTTTTATTTTTTACTTCTATAGCACTATATCCAAAATATCTTAGTAGATTTGCTTTAAAACGTAAATATCAATATCGTGAAAACTCTTATTTGTTCTATAGATACATTCAAAATTTTTATCAAAATACTATTTTTTGCTATGTGTCGAATTAAAAAAAATGAGATGTTTATTTAACTTTTATTTCGTGAATTGTTTAAAATAATACTGTTTATGTGTATTATGTATCAAACATAAAAAATTATCTGTAATTAGTAGAATGCGTATATAACACAATAAACTCAGATGGATATATATTAATATTTTGGTAGCGGGTCATGTAAAATTACATTTTTCATGAAAAACGAACCTCACCTTCAAACGTTCCTCTAAAAAGGTAATTTATTTGGAGAAAAAGAAAAAAAAAAAAAAAAAAAAAAAAAAAAAAACAGTCTACATGTTTGTGTTTAACACATTATATGCTGCTGGAGTGCGAGTGATATTTACAGAATCAATTACTAAGAATAAAATTTGAATAATTTAATCGTGAATACGAAAAAGCATTTTAATAAATAATATAACATTTTAGAGAAACGTAAAACAACTGGACTTACAGTTCAAGATAGGAAAATACTCCGACAATATTTTAATATTGTAAATGAAATGAAGTACCTGAATTAAACAACAAAATTAATCATATATACTTATATATTTTACACAGTTTTAACTTTATATATATAAAGTTGTATATGTTTCTTTTTTGTAATAATTTAATTATTCAAAAAGTTAAAAAGGATATTTAAAATATTAGTTCGATATTGTTAAAGTATGTTAGAAGTGGGATGGATTCTTGATATTGTTGGAGTCTTGATATTGTTGAAGTCTTGATATTGTTGAAGTCTTGATATTGTTGGATTCTTGATATATTTTTGTCACAGTTTTCTACCAAAAAAAAAAAAAAAAAAAAAAAAAATTGAGATTATTTCTAGTAATTTTCAGCAAATATCTATAAAAAATTATGGATAAATTTTAATGATTTTTCTTAAATTTTCTTAAATTTTAAAATCAAACAGTAATACAACATTCTGTATTATATCTGTAGTTCATATACAGATATAAAACAGATCTGTAATACATGTAGTACATATGCAGTTATATTAAATGTCATTTAATATTTTGCGTAAAAATACTTTTCTTACTATCTATGGTGCAAAATAAGATTTTAGTACCCATAGTCCGACAATATAAAATTTTCACATAGAAATATGAGAAAAAAATATATTTTAATACATTAAAAATCAATTTAAAGATAAGTTTGAAGCTATCAATATTAGAAATGTCTAAAGAAAGATTTTTTTTTTTTTTTTTTTTAGATTAATCAAAGCCCAAATACCAAGTACCAATTTACTAGATTATTCACATTAGAAAAACATTATACATATATAAAAAAAAAATTATCCATATGCAGCGTGAAAATATTTTATGTTGAAACTTAAAAATAAAAATAAAAAATAAAAATGAATAGTTAACAAAGAAATCTCAGAAATTATATTTTAAAAGATATTAAAATCCCATTTGCGTAGCGACGAAGCACTGTAATTTTACGGTACTGCCATCAGTGTTAAAAAGTAGAATATTTCATTTTACAGATATGGCTTAAATTATGTTATGCTAAATCATTCATTCTCTACCCTGTTATCAATCTTCTTACAAAAAAGGAATTCTTGCACTTTAAAGAGTAGTAACAAACTCTATATTTCTTCAAAATTGAAAAATATCAAGAAATCGAAATGGATAAAGGTTTAAGGCAATCTATGCATTTTTCTGAGCATCAACGTGAAAATACATATATTTATACATATATGATTAATAACGTATAGTTAATTAAAGTATCTCCATATAGGATCATATACATATTTATAAGTAAGTTGCAAAAAATATAAATTGTATTTAAAAAATTATGCTGAAGCATTTCCTGTTACAAAAAAGTTGTTAAAAAAAAAAAAAAAAAAAAAAAAAAAAAATAGGAATAAATAAAAACAGAAATATGAACACGTTAGTACTTTAAAGTTTAGGAAACTCACACCTTTCAGCTCCTATTATTGAAATAATTAAAAAAATAATAATATAAATAATGTATTTTTTTTTATCGTAAATAAATTAATTTAGTTTCGCATAACGCAAAATCTAATTCAAAGGTATTCTTTTCATCTTTGCGAATGCTTTTTATTTTTACTTGCAAATTTATGGCAGTTTCTATTTCAGATCAGTGAGTCAAGTAAAAACGGATAATGTGGAAGTAATTTCTTTCTTTTGACACGAAAAGTGATACTTAAAAATATATTTCCGTGATTGTAGGTCACGATATGCCTCATAAAATGATGTGTTAGCCATTTATTATAACTTCTAATATCTGTAATTTTATAAATAATTATACGATGAAAGATAATATTTAGAATAAAATGCTTGAAACTGTTTTATTCATAAATGGAAATTGTAAAATAACAGAAGTAAGAATGTAATAACGCTTAAAAAGTAACGTATAGTAGTTGAAGTTTTTCAGATGACTGCGGATTTTTGCTTTATTGTTACTCTACATCCTTTTTTTTTTTTTTTTTTTTTTTAAAGAATGTAAGTAATTAAATTAAAGAAAAAAAAAAGAAAAGAAAACATGTGTTTTAAAAAATAAAAATGTTTTTCTGTGAAAAACAGTTGGTATTTTCTGACAAAAAGGAACAAATATCGTCTTACTACTGTTTGCTTTATATGTTAATAAAAATAAAATACTATACAAAAAATTATGTTTTAGATGAATGAAAGTAATTACTTTCTTAAATACCTAGAGCAGTGATGACCAAATGATCAGACAATAATAAACAACGTCTTTTTATCCCTTTTTTTATATGCCGCTTGTTGAATTTTATAAATTTATTTTTTTATATTGTAAAACAGACAATTAGAAACATTAATTATTTAAAGTATAAATAGCTAATGTAGAGTATATAAAAGAAAATTATTTTTAAGTCGTTCGATTAGTAAATTTTATCCCATCCCATCTTTTATATTTCACTCATGGCAGTTGGTCATAGATTTAGCGTGCATATCTGTAGTATTTTATGAGGGTTTATATACCAACTCGCAACATTAAATAATTTATCGTGCTTGGTAATTTGTTCTTGAACTGCTTAATAAATTAACTTATCTTGCATACATAATCTATAACCGTGTTTATTAATAAAAATATTTCTTAATGTAGATTTACATATTGTCATTTTTCCTTTAAAATGCTACGTGCCATTCATTTGCCATGGTGTCACTTGTCACAATTCTTCCAGCCTATTGATACACATTTTTCGACAATGACCTTTATTTTTTTCTTTTTCATTTCCAAAAGCAACTTTCTTTGCAAAGAAAAAGATCAGTATATTTTTTTTTAGAAGAGATTAAAAGTGATAATAAAAAAGAAAAACGTAAAGTTAATTATCGAGCTTCTTTTTTAACGAAATTTTGTTGTTTCCAAATTATTTATTGGGTGGACTGGTCTTAAAAATGGGATGGTCTGTTATTAGAAATAATAAAGAACGAAAATCATTAAATCATATTCAACGCGTTTCTTAAAAATCAATCCACTTCGCCATCACTGAGCTGCAGGATTTAAAGTTACAGTTGAACAATGTATACTAGCTAAAAGATATATATTCATTTTACATTGTTTGAAAAAGGGATGTATATCAATTTTTGCTGAATTTTTTTATATAAAAATCTACTGATACACATGTTTCTGAAAACTTTAATGTATATTATTGCTAAAATGTTTTAAAAGTCATGAAAAATCAAAAATGTACAACTAAGTTGATTCAGAATCCAGTGGTGTTAAAATTGCCAACATGATTGAACTAATGCAAACATTTTAAAATTTGGATTTCAGAAATGCAATTAAATAATTAAAAAGTAGGAAAAATAACAGTGTCTTTACTATACAGTAAAACGTTTCTTTTCTATACGACAAAATCTGACCAAGTTATTTGGTCTTAAAGCTTGATTTTTTTTCATTTTCTCGATCTATTATCGTCTGAGCTTCGTCATCACAAATTTTAACAAAAACAAATATAGAGTACAATTCAATAATCTGCATAATAAACGTGAAAGAGGAAAATAAAATACCTTTAAAACTATCATTCTACGATAGTAACTAATATATATATAATAACAAGTCTATATACATAATTTTTTATAGTATATATATTTACTATATACTATATTTATATTTTCATCTCAAAACAAAAGCTAATCTAGAAAGGTTTTTACTCACAATTTTATTTTTATTTAATCAATGCCCAATGGTAATACAATATTCGCTGATTGTAAATAAATAGCGATAAAGCCCCCTATCGTCTTCTTTTTCTTGAGAGAAACTGAAATTCTGGTCATTCTATAACTCTTAACTGTTTGAATTTACACGATATATGTTTGGTGTTTTCATATCAGTAGCTTAATACTTTTGGCTATTAAATTATGCAAATGAAATTTTATAAAGATTGCGCATGTATAGTTAAAAATTATTTACTAAAAATGTTAATATTTCGTAAGATCTTTAAAATTTTTGCATTCTGATTACAGTATAGTGTGTCTGATCCAGTATGCTGAGTTTCCTTAAAATGGTTTTGCTCTAGGTCTAATAACTTACCTGTTATAATTATAAAAGTGGGATTTTTTAAAGAAACAGTTATATCTCCATGAATATATGTTGTAGCCTCATAAACATTTATAAATTAATTCAAAGAAGTCTTATAATCACATTCTTCAGTCAATATGCATTTCAAGCATTACTTTTTACAGGGTGATGCAAAACATTCAGATTTTTCTTTAATTTTTTACTAGTTCCTTTTTTCTGTGCAGGGACAAAACATTTGCTGAAATTTTTGAAGGGTTGCGCGTTCTTGATATCCCTAAGGATTCAAGATGATTCCTTAAGAATTTTTTATATATTTGAAAAAACGTCCAAGTGCGGAAATGTCGAAATACTTATTGGTAGGTCGTGCATATATTATCTATAAATTGCATTCTCAACGCATTTTTCTATTTTCCTTCTATATGAAAAAGAGGTATGACAATCTTTAATGCATTTCCGGAAATTTCTACTTATAGCTACAATGTATTCGAATTCTTTTGGGTAGACCTCTAAACGAAAGGTGAATGATTTTTCTATCATATTTTACACAAATTATACTTTTATACACACGAAAAATACAGAATTACTTTTTTTAGTTTAGTGAAGTCTATAGGTGTTAATTTGTACCAAAAGAAAATTCGCCCATAGACGTAATATATTTGAATACTATTGTGTGACCCTGTGCATGAATCATTTGATTGATCTTAACGAAAAATTTAGTGTAGCATAAATACATGATACAGATTTAGAATACTGAATTTAGACTTCTTGCAACTCTTTGTTCTTGAGATATGCTGATAACTGATAACAGATACATATACAGACACACAGACTAATCGCTAAAAATTTGCTTTACGGATTCAATAGACCTCGAAACATATAAATATAAAAAAACCTAGTTTAAATTTTTTTATCCCTAAACAACATATTCTACTACAAATGGGTAACAGAAATTAACTATTAGCATAAACGTAACGTATTCTCGTTTTGAGATTACTGCTGAGATATCCGAATATAATTCGTAAAATATATTGTCGCTTTGAGCTTAGAATTTATGTATAAATACTCTATCACAAAAAAAAAGTGACGCACCAAGAAGGAGTAATGCAAACTGGACACAAACTGACATACATACAGACTTTGATGGAATCAAACACCAATTCATCCTTATCGTCGATCCTACGTGCAACTGGTACTTCAGCGACTTCAAATACCCTTAATAGGCGGCTCAGTGGGGTTGAGTTCAGTCTCCGGATCTCTCTTCTACTGAGGACGTTTGAAGCATCATAAAAGGGGTCTTACAACCAGCTCGGGATTTTACCAATCTAACGCAACAATTGGACAGAATTTAGCACGATACTTCACACGAGCACACCTGCCAACTCTATTAATTAATACCAAGCCGAATGATGGCGTACATAAGGGCCAGAAGTGAACCAACGCGTTATTGACTTGCTTAATTTGTGAGGCCCTTTCTCTTGATTAAATTATTAAAATTTTCTGAAACTGTAATCAATTGTTTTCCTCCACATGTACATCACATCTACCAATTTTTGTCCCATTCGGACCACCCATTCCACCCCATCTACCAATTTTTGTCCCCACTTCTTCTTGGTGCGTCGTTTTTTTTTTTTTTTTTTTTTTTTTTTTTCTTTGTTATAGAGTGTATTTAACGCAATATTTAATTTTAAAATAACTTCTTATAGGAAATTAGATGTTAAAATTTGTTAATAAATAGTAAATATAAATATTTACTAAATAACGATAAATTGATTTAAAATAGTTTTGGAGAGAATTCATCATTATCTAAACAAACTGGTTAAGAGGACTTGGCACCATTATCGTAAGCACCGAAATATGTTTCATGTAAAAGCTTACATTTATATTTAATATTTATAAATTGAACTCTATTAGGTTTCTTCAATAAAATATATATTCAGGCAACAATTTTTTTGGTTTTTGCTATATTTTTACAGATTTGAATTCCTAAAAATTGTGTTTTCTCATTCTGCATTTTTTCATGAATTCTTGTTCTTAAAAATGCTTAAAGTTCTACCGATATTTAAGAAAGATATAAAGAACTGAATAATCAATTTAGATGTTTAACAAAACCTACTTAAAAGAATTAGGGATGCATTTTGTAATTTATTGATTAGTTTTAAGAAAAAAGAAAACGTGCATGTCTATGTAACAATTTGGGGGGGGGGGGGGACATGATTTTTTGTTAATTTTAATTTTTAATGTTTTCTCTTTTAAAGGTATTTCAAAATCCATCTCTAATTCTTTTAGGTCGGTTCCATTGAACATCCAAAATAAATAAATAAATAAAGTCTTTTCTTAAATATTTGTAGAAATTTAAGAAAAAATTGCAAATTGTAAAAACGCATTTTGAAGATATCAAATCAGTAAACAACATGCATCAAAAAACTTAAGAATTGTTGACTGAATATATATTTTATTGAATAAACCTAATATAGTTCAATTCATAAATATTAAATGGAAGCATAAGTTTTTATATGAAACATACTTCAGCATTGCTGTCAAAGGTGCCAACTTCCCTTAAATATATCCATTTACAAATATGTGAGTTTGTAGTTAAGTGCGTTTAGTAGCTGGTGATGAAAGATCAGTAATATGAATTTTTTAAATAAATAACATAAACTGTAAAAATTAGAGCTGTGCAGATTAATCGATTAATCAGTTCGGTTAATCGATCAATGCGTACTCCCGATCAATTTTTTTAATCAAGTTAATCGGTTCGATTAATTCGATTAAAAATTTTCAAAATACGATTAAAATTTTCAAACTACGAATTAAAGTAAAAATGCTGGTCTGCCTACAAAATATTTTTCCTCATATTTTGCTAACAAACATGCTAAGAAATTTCTATCAGATAATGAAAAAGCAAATAAATAAACAAATAAATAAAAATATAACCTCTGTAAAGAAGTTGTTACACTTTTTGTTAAAAGAGAAATGGGGAGGACAGTTATTAAACAAAATGCCGCTTTATATCCACGCTGGGGCAACACCACCTGTCGTCTTCTATATAGAGTGTTGGTTAGGGCAATAGTTTTCCCAGAAACAAGAAGCTTCCAAAAAATAGAAATGTTTAAGATAAAGAAAAAAAAAGGAAAGAAAAAGAAAGGATCTCGATTTCCACTATCCCTTTGATGGGGGGAAATAGCAACAGAGTTTCGCAATATCTTCAAGCGTTTATTATTTGTTCAGAATTGCTGATAATAACTATTGAAGTAGAAATAGAAAATTGCATTATGATTTCAAGTCCGAAGTGACGAAGAACTGAACCATAAAAACAATGAAGAATTTGAGATTTTTGTAATAATGGTATAGAATTTTGAGATTTCATTTAAAAATACTGACAAGCGAGATGGACAAGGCCTGTAACTATAAAACTAAAATATGTGTAAATTTATTTAATTTTTCTTTCAAAATGAATTCAAAATTAATTTATTAAAATTTAAATTTAGAAAGTGAAAATATTTATGTAAAATTTACACTTAAAGTCACCAATTATTACTCTGAAAATTGATTAAATTTCAGTTATGAAAGGAATGTAATCGATTAGACCCCCCCCCCCCCCCCAAAAAAAAAAAAAAAAAAAAAAAAAAAAAAAAAAATCAGTCAAATTTATGAATAAAATAATATTATAGAGAATTTAGATTTTAGAATATAAAAGTAATAATAAATATAAGTTGTTTCATAGACGTATTTCCGAATAAAAAATATATTTAAGAATATATTAGGAATATATTTTTTCATTATGTATTTGCATGTTTATTATTCTTATTATTTCTTGTTTAAGGAACTAGTCAAATTAACATCTATATCATTTTTATGATTTGTTGTGTACTATTTATCTATCTATCTATATATATAAATACGTATCTATGTATATATATGAAAGTTTTATTCATCATTCAAATAAAATTTATATAAAGTAAAATGAAAACCGATTAAAAATCCGATTAATCGATTAATGAACTATGATTAACCAAATTAAAAGTGTTAATCGATTCCAACTCCTAGTAAAAATATACAACAAATATTTCCTGCTTTAATTTTGATGCGGGACACTTCCTCAGAATGAAAAATTTGGTTATGAGTGCTATTTGAATAAACCAATGTACCATGATATAATAACTTTTTTTATTTAAAAGATATATATATATATATATATATATATATATATATATATAATTTAATCAATATTTAAACAATAAGAAAACTGAAAAAAAAAATCTTTTATTGAATATTTGTAATTAATTTAAAAAAAAAAATGATTTGTAAAATAATTTGAAAGGGAAACTACAAATTTAAACAAAAATTCTTATATTATAATATTGCTTTGGTTTTCATTAGATTTTATCCCACTTTGAATATCGTGAAATAATTGAAAACAAATTTATTGCAGATTAACTTTTCCATATGACAACCAGAGTAAATGTAATAATTTTTTTTTAATTAATCTTTCTTTTAAAAAAATACATTTGTTACAAAATTATTCATATTTAAATAAATGCTCTTTTAATCTTCGGTTAATATAACTTTGTCAAACAATAAAAATTTGAAACATCTCAAGTTTAATCTTTATTTAAGAGAACTTTTGTAGAGGCATTTAAAGACACTATTATGGATTACTTAAAATTCAAACTTCTATTTATACGATGCTAAGCTAATACAATAATATCTCTCAGAAAGTATAAAGGATTTTGTTCAATACAAATGTAAGAATAAAACACCGTAAGTAATGAAGTATGAAAGGCAGTGAAATTCCACATAAAAGTTTTATTTTAAAGTGCGTACTTTCAAGAAGTATTTATTAGAAACTTTACTGGATTATTTACGATGAAATAAACTTTTTCATGTATTCACTCTCAAATAATAAAATATAATTTTTTCGCGTTTCTTTGCAAATGTTTTTGTTTTGAGAAATATAATTCTTATTCTTAAAACTTCGTTCAATTCTGGGTTTTTTAATTTAAGAACAAATATAATTGTTTATATATCTACTCATCAAAAATACAGAAAATAATGTTACTCTCAGTACTTGTGATGGAAATGTGTAACTTTTCTGAAATTAATTACAGTAAAAAGGGATGATGATTATCTTCAGCATCGATATATACAAACAAGTCTAATGGATAAATTTGTAAAAGGATTAAGTAAGTGAAAACAAATTCGAATGGAGGATATTTAATTAATTTGTTATTTCCGAACTTCTGGAACAAGGAAAATAATAAAAAGTTTGTGAAGTCTACGCCTCGTCTTCGGCAGACCCCGTCTTAATAACTGCTTAAGACTAGTAGATGATCAAAGAGACTCTTGTATAAAATTAAACAAATGTTTATTCAAACTTTGAATACGGGTAAGGGGGCAGTATAAAAGAAACTCATAATATAATTAAATGAATAAATTAGCTGTTATGAATATATGCTTACCACTGGTGGCTATGATAACTACCTTAAGAAGCTTGGCTTAATCTTTTAGTCGTTCGGAGAATACCTCTAAAGCTCACACAACGTCGACAAAGGACTTGAAATTCCAACTAGATATCGTGCACACTAAACGTTATAACTCACTATAACACTACTATTCATCAAAACTATCGAACGTTACCACATACTTCACTAGTAACTCAACAATCACCTTAAACTCCGCTATACTCCAACACCAACAAACTTTCAACTTTCATTCAAACATCTCGCTATTTAAACACTTTTCAAAAACAGACCACATCCTTCACTTACATTCATCAACTTATTCCTCCAAAACTAATCGCATCAATCATCTTTCCTCAAACTGCGTAGATTTTTTTTCCCCCTCTTATATACTCCATGCTGACCTAAAATCACCCCAACTCGACAACTTCAATCTATCGATTTCACCACTACCGTCGCGAAATATGCTGGATAAAGCTTATACATTCCTAACCTCTGATCAGCATCTTACTGATTACCTACGGCGACATTCATATACCTCAATTCGGCGCTACATCTTCCTCACGCTTAACATTTTGTAAAAACTTTTAAATAATATTTGACAAAATAATATTATTTTAAAAGTATTATATAGTTTCATAATTTTCCCCAAATTCTTATGTACTTACTGTCACTACGGTATGTTTGTGAATCTCAACCAAATAAAAAATGCACCTCTATTTTAAGGTAAATACATGCTTTTTTATTTGTCTCTCTGTGGCTCAGTTGGTAAGAGCATCATGTTAGCAATCCGGTGGTCCCGCGTTCGATACCCTGAAGGTCCGAAGTATTAAGTTTTGCAGGCAATTAATAGAAAAGATGTCAATTGATAAAAGAAAATTTATCGTTGACTACACACAGTATTCTAAGAATTTTTGAAGAGTTTTTTTAAGAAGCCTTTTCCTTACATCTCATTTTAGAAGCAAAAAAGAGTTTTTTTGTGGACTACAAGCACCCTCTATTGCGCGGAACATTCACTAAAGTGTCAATGAAACAATTAAAAATAAAAAATAAAAATGATTAGGAAAAACACATAAACATTAACCAAATCAGTAAAATGTTAAGTTATAATATATAAAAAAATAATAATAAACTAAAATAATAATAAAAAGGTGCCTCAAACGAATAATTAAATTGCAGATATTGGCCCGTAATCAGAAAATGAAATCCCAAAACTTATAGGCAATCATGTGGTGCTGCCATCTGTTGTGAATTTTAAGAAATAATTTACCTTTTCTTAACACAGTTCAAATATCCCCAATTTTGGTTAATAAACAAAAAAGTTTTTTTTTTTTTTTTTTTTTTTTTACAAATTAAATTTTATTCTAACTTCGAAAAGATTTATATGATACGCTATAATAAGAATTTGGGTTTTAAAAGTTTTCTTAAATATATTATTTTAACTGTCTGAATATCTGTAATTACAACCATTTAGTCAATTTTTATCGTCCCATGTCCTTTAATATAAGGGTTGTGGACAAAATTTCGCGGAGACAAAACATACATACAAACAAGTTTAATAAATAATTTTGTAAAAGGATTACGTGAAAACTAATTCGCATGGAGTATTATAAGTATTTTATTATTTCCGAAATTTGGGAACAAGGAAAATAAATATAATATCTAACATTTTATAAAAGCTTTTAAGTAATGTTTGAGGAACTGCAAAATAACATCATTTTAAAAGTATTAAATAGTTTCATAATTTTTTTAACTGCCTGAATATTTGTAATTACAATCATTTAGACAATTTTTATCGTCCCTTGTCCATTAATATAAATATCAAAAGCCAATATCTTGCGGGACAAAATCTCGTTGAGACAAAATCTCCACGACATAAATGAATGGAAAGCAAAATAATGTGAGTGATGATTGTGTTTAATACAAATAAAATGACCCATTTTACATTTCATTTCAAATGGGTTGGTTATTATTAGTAATCTTATAAAACATTCCATGACAACAATGCATATTCAATATAGATATAAAAATGAAATTCCACTCTATGATATATGTGTGATCTGTGTCATTCAGTCAATCTATGGAAATTCTGAAAGAGGAATTAATGCTTTCCAATGAATTAGAAATGATTAATGAAATTTGTTGCAAACACAATGGGTGAAAAATGAAAACAGTTATTACATCAGTAGATGAATTTGTTGAAATTTTAGTTGCAAAACTGTCTGCATTATGCACCCATCACTTCATCACAAAAGCACAGAGTAAGTACTTTAGCAAAACGAAAGGTGAATTGAATGAAGATACTGCTATTATTCTAGCAGATTTTTCTGAAAACTATACTTGTAGTATCATGCAGGATGCTATCCAAAGAGTATACTGGAAGAAAGAGCAGGTGACAATTCATCCTTTTCCAGCATTTGTAAAGGACACTACAAAGGATAAGCTGATGTCTATTCCTATGTGTGTAATCAGTGACCATTCCAAAAAGTAATTGTTCAAAATTTAATTAAAGAAGAGCCACAAATTAACTATACATAAAATATTTCAGTGATGGATCATCTGCGCAATATAAAAATTTTAAAAACTTAATTAATCTCTGTCATCATGAAAAAGACCATGGTGTCAAAGCTGA
Source organism: Salticus scenicus (assembly GCA_963930645.1). NCBI lineage: Eukaryota > Metazoa > Arthropoda > Arachnida > Araneae > Salticidae > Salticus > Salticus scenicus. The sequence continues at coordinate 260,166,752 of OZ005655.1, forward strand.
ATGGCATTTTTTTGCATCTTGCCATGGAAAAGAAGCTTGTGATGGCATAGGTGGTACCATCAAATGTATGGCAACTAAAACCAGCCTTGAGCGACCACATAAAGACCAAATATTAAATGCATCGGATTTATATAAATTTACGATGGATTCTATTAAAGGAATCAAAAGTTTTTTTGTAGAAAAATCTGAAATTGAGATTGCTTAGTCAATTAACAGCGAGGTATCAAATTGCAGATACAATTAAAGGAACAAGGTCAAATTACAACTTTGTTTCTATAAACGAAACACAATTATTGGTTTCCAGGGTATCGGATTCTTCCGCAACAATCATAGCTACTTCAGGAAGCAAAACCAATCCGCTAACACTTCAGAATGAATAATATGTTGATTGCAAATATGGAATAAACTGGTGGATTGGAGTGCTGTGATGAATATAATGACTGTAAAATTATGCTTATACATCCTGATGGTCCAAGTACTTCATATATGTGGCCTGAACCATTGGATGTATGTTGGATTCCATATGAACATATAATGAAAATTGTGTCTGCTCCCTCAACTAACACAGGAAGAACATATAAAATAACACCTGAGGAAAATAACTCTATTGAACTATTATTCAAAAATTTCAATGTGGATTGAATTCCGTTATTTGTTTCGAGTGTTAAAAATGGTATGTATAAATTTCATTTTTTCTTTATTGAAAATAATTTTGAATTTTGCCCATTTATACTTATATCTATTGAATATATACTTGAAGAAATATTTAATATTTCTTTATTCGTTTTATATTTAAAATATGCAAATTGTTGTTCCTCATAAGCTTAAAAGGACAATTTCATTTCTTAACAGTTTATTAAAGCTGGCTATAATCGAGGGTATTTTTTTCACTTCTCATGTAATAAAAAATTTAAAGTAATAATGAAATATTGTTTTAGTAATGAATTTATTACAATAGTTTTCACTTAAAGCAGAAAAAAATGAAAGAAAACACAAGAAATCATATGGCAAATTGCATCATTTAGAGCAAGTTGTAGTTGATTGCAGTTTTCGAAATTATTGCTATAAATGTAATTTTTGTGTCAGTAAATGATTTTTTAATATTTGAAACTAAGATTGTGAAATATATTAGAAAGATATCTTATTTTATAGAAACATTTTCACTAAAATATTTCCATTAACAGGGAGTTTTATACCTCAATATCCTGTGTGTAATTTTATTTATTTATTTATTTTTTTTTTTGTTAAAAATTATTACCTTTCTAACTTTTTTTATGCTTAAAGGACACATATTGATTAGTGTTTATACCAAGTGTTTTAAAAAAATATGATGATCCATTTTTTCACAGCCCATTTAATTTGGCTAAATTCTGAAGATGATTTTTTTTTTTTTACCCGCGGAGCAGCAAAATTGTGGTGACAAGTTTTTGGACCACGTTTGTAATTCCAGTCCGTTTCGAATTTGTCGCTGTGTAACTGTAGTGCAATATTAAATTCATTCAACCTAAACCTAAACCCATTAAATCAAAGAATACTATTTTCTTTTATTTACGTACCAAATATGAAAATATTTTAAAGAAAAGAAGAAACAGTAAAGTAAATAAATAGTTAACGAAAATATTCCATGAGACCACGAATTTTCTCAATGAACTTTCAGAAATTAAGGAGGAGAAAATACGCATGTATTCTATTAACATTCTGTTTAAAAAGTACTAACAGAAAAAAAAAAGTTTTTTTTTTCAATCAATTAAGAGATGCGTTGATTTGGCATGTAATTAATATTGATATTCTTCGAATATCCAACGATGTAAATTCATTTACAAAACTTTGAGGTAATTGGATCACGAGCACTTGAATTTAGATGAGGGCGCTCATAAATATTCAGCGGGTGAAACTTATAAAATCGATGACTTATTTAAATTGAATATTTATTTTATTTTTTATTTATTTATTTATTTATTTTTTGTATGTTAGATAATGAGTTGGCATTCAAAAAACTTAGATATATTTTTTTTAACAAAGCACTATTTTTCCTATCTGATGATTGACGTATTATTATTTATTTATAAATTCACATTTCATCGTATGTTTTAGTTTATTTGATAAATTATTTATTTATTTATTTTATCAGCTGTTCAAATGTAGTACAAACTGTTTTTCAAATGAAAACACAGGAGGGAAGATTTATATTTTATTTACTAATACATTGTATATTCCATTTACTTCCATATACAGATAAATGCGGTTCTTTAAAATGTGCATTTCTTTTTTTTAAATCTAAACATAACTTTAAAGTAGTAGTCATTTCCTTTTTTTCGTTTTTACTATCTCTTATCCATGTACAGATGGCTGACAAAACAATTTGAACACTTTCGCTTTTTTTTTTTTTTTTTTTTTTTTTTTTTTTTATGTTTTGTCAAATATCTTAAAAAGTTCTTTAGGAATCATCTTTAAACTTTCAAAGTGCAAAGGTTATGCCCTACATTTTTTTTTCACTAAAAGTTGTGTCAGGAAAAGGAAAAGGGGACCAGTAAAAAATGAAACAAAAATCAAAACGTTTTGATTACCCTGTAAAAGGTAATGCATGCGTTTTGGATGCAGCATGTGATTATAAGGCCTTTTCTCATTACCTGTATAAAAGTTTATGAGACTACTACATATATTCATGGAGATAAAGCGGTTTCTTTAAAACATTGCAAAAACAATTTCCACTTTTTTAATTATAACACGTAGAGTATTAGACCCAGGGTAAAGCCATTTTCCGAAAATATTGCATACTACATATACAGCATACAAGACACAGCATACAGCATACTACATGACACAGCATACAGCAATCAGAATGAAATAACGTTAAATATTATACGAAATACGAACACTTTTACTAAATAATTTTTAACTACGCATGCGCAAGCTTTATAAAAACTTCATTTTTATAATTTAATAGCCAAAGGTATTGAGCATCTTATATGAAATTCCAAAACAAATATCATGTAAATTCAAAACGTTACGCGAGATAGAAGGAACAGAATTTCATTTTTCTCAAAATAAAAGCTAAAGTATAAGGGATTTTACTCACAATTTTATTTTGATTCAATGAATACGCAAGGATATTAGTGTAACCACGTTTCCTAAAACTAGCAGTGAGTAACAGTCTAAAAGCTTGAGGGGTGCCAAATTGACCGACAGCTTGGGATTTGGAAAACATCAGTAATTCAGCGCTCTCTTATCGTTTAATTTCTCTGAATCAGATGATTAATCCTCTATTTTAACACTGGACTTGCACGTTAGAACTTGCGCAGAGGCTTCCATGCTCTCCAGAAATATTGTCGAAGAATTCAGTGTTTACGCTGATTTATATAATTATTGATAAACCCCCCTAACATCTTTCTTTTTTACTTTCTTCTACATGTAATATAGAGAAAGTATTGGATTCGTGAAAATTTCCGAACTCCGTTTTTTGAAGGATTTACACGTTTCGGGATGTCCTGAACACGAATTGGTAGTTTTTACAAAATGTTTGTCTGTGTGTCTGTCTGTCTGTGTGTATCACGATTTTTGTGGACACTGTATCTCACGAACCAATGAATGAAATTTAACCAAACTTGGTATTTTGTTGCACCCTGACATAAACTGGCGCTGATTAGATTTGGGGATCAATCGCTCAACAAATGGCGCTGTAATCGCGCTTTTTGTAAATTTTTAACATGTTTTCTATAGAATATAGTATGATTAGCATTAAATTTGTAGGGCCACACAAAAATATTCAGTTACTTTAAGAAATATTAATAAAAGTTTGCTAGAATTGCACTTTCGTTTATATTAAGTATTTTTAACACTTTCTAACAATTTTTAAGTGTGACTATGATTTCAATTTGTGTATGTTTCTGTCTGTTCGTCTGCCCGTCCGTCTGCCTGTCTGTTCACGGTCTAACTCCCTTAAATACTTATACAATTTTTTGAAACTGATATATCTTATTCAAGTTCACTACCGGATGTTCCCTCTTGAAAAATGGGGTGAACACCTCTACCGAATTGTGTACAGGGACACCCGAAAATTTTCCAGAGCATTGTGTTCTGAGAAAGGTATTTTAATACCTTTACTATATACAATTCTTAATGAAATATAAATATGTCATTCCAGTTCACTATAGAAATTTTCATATGTAAAATGGCGTAAATACCAGCACTGGTTCGTGTACAAGGACACTCGAAAGTGTTTGAAATCATTGAGTTCTATAAGAAGTAGTTCTATAAGCAAAATTTTAATAACTTTACTTTTCACAAAGCTTAATGAAATTGAAATATGCTATTCATATGCACAAAAGAATGCTTGCCATAGAATATTGTATAATGAGCATTAGATTTACAGGGACAAACAAAAATATTTAGTTTCTTTAAGAGAAATTAATAAAAATTTGCTGGAATTGCACTTTCGTTTAGATTAAGCGTTTTTAGCACTTTCAAACAATTTTTAAGTGTGAAAATGCTTTCAATTTGTGTATTTGTCTTTCCGATTGTTTATCTTTCTATCTGTCTGTCTCCCCAACTTAAAATTCATGCTAGTACCAGCAACAAAAATATGCTAGTTATTGCTATGTATTGCTATGTCTGCTAGATTTTCATGCTATTATATGCTTTATATTGCTAGCCAGCATCGGATGCTATATTAGCTAGCTAACACAGCAAAAGCATGGCAAGCTATGTACAAGCATTTTATGCTTATTTGTTGTTTAAGCTTCTTCCAAAGCATGGAGAGGTATGCACCTTAACAAGCTATTATATGCTTTTTCATGCTTGCCAGCATAACATGCTATGTAGGTAGCTTAGGTAGAAATAGCATGGCATGCTGTATCCCAGTAAGAAGTGCTAACTTGCTGCACAAGCTTCTTCAAATCATGGCAAGGTATGTACCTTAATAAACTATTATATGCTTTTTTATGCTTGCTAGCATAATATGCTATGTAGGCAGCTTAGGCAGAAATAGCATGGCATGCTATATCCCAGCAAGAAGTGCTAACTAGCTGCACAAGCTTCTTCCAATCATGGCAAGGTATGTACCTTAACAAGCTATTATATACTTTTTATGCTTGCTAGCATAATATGCTATGTAGGCAGCTTAGGCAGAAATAGCATGGCATGCTATATCCCAGTAAGAAGTGCTAATTAGCTGCACAAGCTTCTTCCAATCATGGCAAGGTATGTACCTTAACAAGCTATTATATACTTTTTTATGCTTGCTAGCATAATATGCTATGTAGGCAGCTTAGGCAGAAATAGCATGACATGGTATATCCCAGTAAGAAGTGCTAACTTGCTGCACAAGCTTCTTCCAATCATGGCAAGGTATGTACCTTAACAAGCTATTATATACTTTTTTATGCTTGCCAGCATAATGTGCTATATAGGCAGCTTAAGTAGAAATAGCATGGTATGCTATATCCCAGTAAGAAGTGCTAACTTGCTACACAAGCTTCTTTCAATCATAGCAAGGTATCTACCTTAATAAGCTATTACATGCTTTTTTTTTGCTTGCCAGCGTAATATGCTAAGTAGGCAGCTTAGGTAGAAAATAGCATGGCATGCTATATGCCAGTAAGAAGTGCTAATTTGCTGCACAAGCTTCTTCCAATCATGACAAGGTAGGTACCACAATGAACATTTGTGTGCTTGTTTATGCTTATCAGCTTCAAATGCTATGTAGGCAGCTTATGTAGAAGCAACATGATGTGCTATGTGGCAGTAAGATGTGCTAATTTGCTACGCAAGCTTCTTCCAATCATGACAAGGTAGATATCACATCACAATGAACCATTTTTTTCCTTGTTAATGCTTGCAAATATCAAATGCAATGTACCAAAGTTAAGCAGCAAGATGCATTAATTTGCTTTTTATGATTGGAACAAGCCCTGTAGCATAGATATATTTCCCAACGTTGGCGAATTACGCCGTTTATTGATAATTTTTTATCAATAATGGCCAATATCTGTAATGCAAAATTGAAAGTTCATAAAAGTTTTTATATTTAGGGTTTTAGCTCATATTTTTCTTTTTATTAAATTTATAAAGTATAGAAAACTGATAATTAATGCTTTAAATTTTGGGAGTGCACCGGAAAAAATTTACCAATATTGATAAACATCACACCGAAGAATGGCAATTGCGATTCAGCCAATCAGAGACAAGCCGCCATCGTGGCTTAGAATTGTAAATAAACAATCTACTAATATGGGCCTCACGTTCTCTGTTCCTTCCATGGATGTACTTTACCCAAACTTTTGCTATAAAAGATAAGTAATATTTAATTGATTTCTTTATATATATCGTAGAATTTTTTTATTTTTATTTTTATCATAGCCTATTTAAATTTATATAACGTTAAATTTGATTACAGCGTGGAAGAATTCTTTCCGCAATGTAGGCTTAAGTAGAATAAGCAATTTATTTTTTCCTTTTGTAAACAAATTAATATAAGACTTCGTATTATTTTGCTTGCCATTATTTTAATTTTCTCAAATATCAATATTCCGAATGATAATATGACAAGTTTGAATTGATCTACTGTTTTTGTTTTATTATTTAATCAACACTGTTTGCTTTATTTACGCATGTTAAATATAATCGTAGTACTAAGAACGGCGATATTAGAAATTAAAATATTAGAAAGACTAAGTTTGCTTTTCATAAGTATTGTAATGTGAGCGATAAGTTAAATCTGCTTTGATATATTCATATCAGTTATATGTTGTATGAGTGCTGACATTAATTCAGTAAAGTGGAAAATATACATATTTCAGTAAAAATACCTTTTTCTTGTAATATTTAAGTAGATATTCATGTTATTACTTAAATTCACTCTATAGTATGTAAAATTTGTAATAACTTTTTAGATACTAAAAAAAATTCTAATTTTTAAAAACAACAACTTAGGAAAGTATTTACTTTGTTCATCAACTATGTGTTATTGCCTGATACTTTTTTTTTTCAGATTTGTTGGTAAAAATAACACAGCAAACACTGAGCTTTCATGCTGCATGTAACTGTTATTATTATTATTATTATGTTTTTTTTTTTTTTTTTTTTTTTTTTTTATTTACGTTGAAAGAGGTCATCAATTGATAATTCTACAGACAAAACTAGTGCTATTCAATACAAAAGTTACTTATCATTACAGATGTAAACATATAGTAATCACATATGAAATAGCATAACTATACGCAATTTGTGACTTTAAAATTTGTTAATTATAATTTATTATACTTATTAAATATATGAAGAATAGGAAGCATTTGCATATGATATTGATTTTTAAAATTTAAAGAGAGGCGTATTTAAATATTATATGTTTAAAAAAAAAAATATGCTTTTGAGTCTCTTCATATCAGGCATAGGTTACTAACACCCTCCTCTTCCTTGAACTCTCTCTGAAAAAATTTTTAATTTTTGAAATTTAGGGTAATATTTTTACAGTGAAACATCGATAATCTAAAAACCTATAAATCGTCACTGATGACCTTTTTTACGCATACGCTTTTTTCTTCTTCACCCATAAACCGTAATATTCGAGTTACTTTGACCTTGGCACAGCATAATGCTGACTTTTATGTATTGTCAGTAAAGTTTATGGATTTTCATATAATTTTACAGATCTAAGTATCAATATGTTTTTTTCATGTATTGATCAAATGTCGATAAAAATTCTAAAAAAGAAAACTAATTTTTTTTGCCTCAGTATTTAGTATTGCAAATCTAAATGTTATATATTTAAAAGAAAAAGAAATTGTTCCTGTTTTTGATTAGGCCGCTATTCAAACTATCGGTGCAATTAGTGTGGAGGCTATTTGGACTTCTTCCTTGTTGCACTGGTAGCGCCATGGCCCTACTAGATCACTCCTCGGCACCAACATCGTGAGAGCGGCCATAACAATTGATGATTTTTCTGAAATCAAATGCATTGGAAATTAGGGTCGGCGCACAACGTCACCACGGCAGAACTAACTTAGTTTTGTATATGAAGCTGCATAAGTTTTTTCCGTTTGCAGAGCATTTAAATTGATTTAATTAAATTTAAAATGCAGTCTTCCGATACTCAAAAATATATGAATCATAAAAATAATTGTGGCAATAATTTAAACCAATTCATTGAAAAATAATAAATGATATTAGTCGTTTTCTTCTAAATAACATATACTCTTCTTCAAGTTTTTGTCTTGCATGAAAGAAATGAAATAAGGACCAGAAAGAAAGAAAAAAATTATTTAACAATTTTTTTAAAGGAAACAAATTAAGAGGAGACCGATCCCTACCCCTTCTTGATAAAATTGAAAATAGCAAGGTACACAATAGTACACCATTTTACAAGATACAATGTTTATTTTCACATTTGTTTACAATTGGAATCGATAACACAAACTGATTTTCAGGGTTGGTAGCGAGCGCCATCTACTTTATTCCACAGCATGCATTGATCTTTGCAGTTTTGTTACGGCCACTTAAGACGTTGGCGCCGAAGAGTGATCTAGTAAGGCCGTGGTAGTGCTTACTTGGACCGTATCTGAATATAATCTCAATGCAAACATCAGAATATGAAAATCTCTGTTTCATACTAATGATTTTGCTTGTTTCAACTGCAAATTCAAACATTTAACATTTTGAAAGTGTGTAATGTGACTGATCTGCAATCTATGTTACAAACATTGCCGTTAGAAATCATTACAAAATAAATACTAAAGTCATTTTCAGAAAAATCATACATATATTTGTATAGAAAATTGGGTTTGATTTGTATCGAATTATATTTAAATGGTTTAATTGTTAAAGAAAAAAGAAATAGAAAAACGAATACATCTATGTAGCTGAATATACAGATTTATTTATACATATTCATAAACAGGCATATTGCGAAGTTTTTTTTTTTCATAGATTGAAAATACTCAAACTCATACTACGATCTGTTTTCATGTTGCATTTTTTGGTTTTACTATTGAATTTTCGAAAGCTTTAATATTTTCATTTTTGCTTTTTTAAAATTATTTTGAGTTATTGCCCTTTTATGAAGAAGTTTAGCATCATTTAGAGTACAAAATTTCTGTGAAAATAATTAATCTCTATCCCACCCACAAAAAAAAAAAAAAAAAAAAAAAAGAGAAATTTTATACGTGGGGACGAGACATGTATTCTTTCTAAATTTTACTCCTTTATCAGTGCTAACTTATTCTCCTTGGGAAAGATTGTCTGAATAGCCTGTACGCTAATCGCACCAATGGTCCGATTAGCCACTTCGTTTTGATAATGATGTTGAAATCAAAATAAACAAGAACACTGGAAATCTGTTTTTCTTTGTAAAACCAGCCCTGTAAGACAAACTATATGAAGATTTGATTTATTTATTTATTTATTTATTTATTTTTTTTTTTTTTTTGGGGGGGGGGTGTACAAAAGAAAAATGCGTGATGGTAAAGAATCAGTTTTTACATGGACTTGAAAAGTATGTTTTCATCATCGACAGTACACTGATATGTTAATCAACAATAACAGATATATCTTTAATATGTTATTGAACATGCATGCAATCAATCAAATACAAACTGAAAAATAGAAAATAAGAAAACAAATGAAATTGAATGATATTTGATAGAATATATGTAGCACTTTGCAAATTCTTGATCTTATATGCTATGAAATTAGTATTAATTTTAATTTATTATTTGATCAAAACTTAGTGAACTTTATTGCTGTTTTATAGATTATTAATTAAAAATTTTTAACTCATTTCAAACATTATTTTAATTATTTAAGTTTTTGATAGGGATTTTATACAGTTTTCAAAATTATTAAGAAATTTTCCTGTGGATGTTGTTGATGATACAGTGCGCGAAAAAATTATAAGGACACGCGAAAAATCGCCAAATCTAGAAGCCTTGTTTACAGAATCGTATGCAAATTTTTGCAGAAAAAAAAGAAGTAAAACTAAAATATTTCATGCGTAAAGTAATTAAAATTTTCAATTTTAAATCTGCTAAATTTTAAATTTTGATTTTTAAACCTAAATGAAAACGGAAAAAAGTATAAGGACATTGCTTTTTCTCCAGTAATTATTTAAAAAATTGCATATTTGAAAGCATAAAATGACAATTCCGAGTTAAATGATTCATTTGCGAAAAGAATTTCCCACTCGGCGACTTTCAGTGTGAAATTTTTAACGATGCCCAAAGGAACTCAACTTTCTCACACTGAAAAAGGAAAAATTGTTGCTTTTCGAGAATGTGGATTAAGTGGATGGGAAATTTCAAAAAGAATAAAGAGATCTAAAATGGTGGTTTATAATTTTCTAAGAAATCTTGGGATGTATGGTATGAAAAAGCGAACTGGAAGACCAGAAATTCTCACTCATCGACAAAAAAGATTGATTTTAAGGAGAGCTTGCGAGAAAAAAGAAACCGCAAATGAAGTTAGACAAAATTTGAGTTTACCATGCTCAACAAGGACTGTTCAAAATGTTTTGAGTAAACATCCTCAAGTTTCTTATGGGAAATTAGTGTCACGCCCCCCTCTTACAAATCATCATAAGAAAAGAAGAGTTGACTTTGCCAAAAAATACATTTCTCTTGGTCAAAAGTGGGCTGATGTAATTTTTTCGGACGAAAAAAAGTTCAATCTTGATGGACCTGATGGTTTTCGTTATTTTTGGTATGATCTGCGAAAGACCAAGGAAGTGTTTTCCAGGCGTCAATATGGTGGTGGCTCGGTTATGGTATGGGGTGCTTTTGCGGCAAATGGAACCACTCCAATTGTATTCATCAACCGTAAAATGAATTCGGACAGGTATGTTGATATGTTAGGAGAAAGTTTGTTACCTGAAGCGCCACTAATTACTTCAGGGGACTCTATTTTTCAGCAGGATAATGCTTCGATACACGTTTCTAAGAGCGCAAAACTCTGGTTTGAAGCTAATTCTGTAAATTTACTTGATTGGCCGGCGAGAAGTCCCGATCTTAATCCAATCGAAAACTTATGGGGACTTCTAGCCCGAGAAGTTTATAAAAACGGCACACAGTATCAATGTACACAAGATCTTGTCGTCGCTATCAAAGACGCTTGGGAAAAAATATCTGTGGACATTTTAAAAGATCTTTCAGGATCCATGACCTCTCGGCTTATTCAAGTGATAGAAAAAAAAGGTAGTTTTCTTGATTATTAAAACATTTTTTAAGTATTTTAGAACATGTCCTTATAATTTTTTTCGTATTTCCTTTAATGTTAAATTTTGTAAAATCAATATTTTGAAGCTAAATTATGTTTTTTATGTGGTATAAGTGTTATCACAAAATTATGAAGCAGAAGTAAGAAATATAAAAATTTCATTTAGGTGAAATGGAAAATAAAGCCTATTTTCATGCAATTAAATGTTGTCCTTATACTTTTTTCACGCACTGTATGACATTTTCTGATCACCTGTAATTAAAAAAAACTGATAATCTGGCAACGTTTATTTCCCCTCGTTGCTGGATTATCAATTCTTTACTGTATTTAAATGTAATCTGTGAATATATTTATATATATATATATATGTATTATTTATTTTCAGGACTCAGAACTTGTTTAGAACATCTGTGGACCTCAGATGCAGATGTTTGCAGTTTTTGAAAAAGATTTAGGATATGAAGTTAATATGTAAGTACCTTATTGTTTTTCTAAAATATTTTTTTTAGTTATAATGGAGTGTAAGGTTGATTTTTTTTTTTTTTTTTTTTTATGAATTACCGTAATTTTGGGAGTAAGCGCCACTGCACTTATGAGTTTAAAAGTTATTAAATAGCCGATGTGGCGCTTCTACCGGGTGCGACGCATATGATAGATAATTTATTTTTGTTAAGTTTTCTACAAAGAATGTCGAAAAAAGTTAAATTTGCCGTCAATAGATGGCACTATGTGAAAGGTGAATCTTTCTCATAGAATCGCTGATTTCACGTGTTTACCCGCAGGATTGCTCTCACCCCTTTCCTAAAAATAGGTTGCTCCTTATGTAGTGGTAAAGCGATCTGATTGGACCTTGTCTCTCTCTCACGCTGCTTACTTACAATCGTTGCATTGTGCGTAGTTTCTTTTCAAGTGTGTTTTTCGTGTTGCTATTTTTTCATTTTTTTTAATAATTTGATTATTTAAAAATATTTCACAATGGCTCCTAAGCAACTTAGGAATTATTCTGCTGCATTTAAACTGCCAAGTAATCATGAAAGCTGAGAGTATTGGTAATCGTCTGGCTGCACGAGAATTTGGCATGGATGAAAGATGTGTTCGCCGATGGCGATCAGAAAAATCCGTGATCGAAAGAATGCTGATAATGAAAAAGGCAAGGCTTGGCGGTACAGCCCATTGGCTGGAGTTGGAGATGAATTTAGAAAAACTGGATTTTAGAACAGCTTGATAAGGGGCTCTCAATCTCAACTGAAAGAATTCGCATGTAAGCTAAAAATATTGCTGCTGACATGGGAATTTCTGATTTCAGAGGAAATGCTAATTGGTGTTTTCGATTCATGAGGAGACATAAGTTTTCCATAAGGCAGAGAACGACTGTGGGGCAGAGTCTACCTGCTGACTGGTTTGAAAAGAAAAATCAATTTCTTGATTTTGTAATGAAATTAAAAAACGAAAAGAATTTTAAGCCTTCCCAGTTAATCAACATGGACGAAGTTCAGCTAACTTTTGATCCCCCCCAATAGAACTGTGACTTCAACTGTAGAGAAGAGTGTTTCGATTTCCACCACAGATCACAAAAAAAAAACTTCTTTTACTTGTGTTTTATCATGTACCGTGAGTGGGGAAAATTTTAAGCCGATGTTGATATTTAAAAGGAAAACGTTACCCAAGGAAAATTTATCATCGGATGTTGTTATAAGATGTAACAAAAAAGGATGGATTAATGAAAGTCTGATAGACTGGTTTAGTGAAATTTGGAGAAAAAGAAAAGGTGCTTTTTTCAGCAAAGTGGTATGTTGATTATGATTATTTTTTGAGGGGGGGTGGGAGTGCTATATTTTGTAAGTGATATATTTCATTCAAAAATATAAAAATTTTCCAAAATTGTTTCTCATAAAAATGTATAGTTTTGTCTTGGTACATTCTATGATATAATCTTACCTGTACAATCTTTTTTTTTTTTTTTTATATCTGATTTTTCTTTTCTTTTTAAATTTCATTTATTTGTTTATTTATTTATACCTTGGATACATTGCTGCTAAAAAAAAAATAGCAAGTTTTTTTTTTTTTTTTTTTTTTTTTTTTTTTTTTTTTTTTTTTTGGGGGGGGGGGGGCTACATTTTGTAAGTGATATATTTCATTCAAAAATATAAAAAATTCCAAAATTGTTTCTCATAAAAATGTATGATATTGTCTTGGTACATTCTATGCTATACTCTTATCTATTTTGTTTTTGTCTTTTAATATTCACATTTCACATTATATATTCAAGTTTATTTCCTAAGTTATTAAATTACTGTACTACTATATCTCTTTTACTGTATCATATGTAAGAGATTAATAATGCGATTGTCAGGAAAACTTTCTAATTACAATTGTTATTGTTAGTTCAAACAAGTTTTGTTCCTAAAAAAGTATAATGAATGAATATTACATTAACTTTTTCTCCTAAAAATTAATGTGAAATAATAAGTTCTATTTAAGTTGCATTAAATTTCCTCACTCATTTTTTTTTTCCCATAATCATATTTAATTGCTATATATGACATAATAAAATATCTTATTTTAAACTTGTTTTTTTATTAAGTCATGTAATCAGATTCAGTAACCCAAATATTTTGTAAACATGATTTATGCTGTATATTCATGATTTTCAAAAATAAAGTAGAAGTATAATTTCTTATTTATTAAAAATAAGTCATCTTAATCTATTAATTGCTTCATTAGGTTAGGATATAAGCTGAATAACATTGTTTATTAAGAGAGATAGGACTATGATTTGTATACATGTTAGCATAGAGAACATCTGGTTTGAACATCCATGTTCAAAACTTGTATGATCATTCTGTGCTTGTTGTATACTATTATATACTAAAAATTCTTTCAGTTCAATGAATTTATCAAATTTTGTAATTATATTCAATAAATCTAAATGTTTTATATGCCACATATTCATTTTTCGTATTCATAATTAAAGTAGTTCATGCAATTATTTATTTATTAAGAATAAATCATTTTAATACACTTTCCAAAGCATAGCTGAATTATATTGTTCATTAAATATATATGCTGTCAAAAAAGTCCTATTTTCTTACAGAAATTTTCTGCAATTCAGAAAAGTACATTTTATCAACGAAAAAATTATGTTGGTAGAACATATTTTTCTGGATTACAGAAAATTTCTGGCAGCGAACTGCAGCAATCAGGACTTTTTGTTGACAGTGTATATATGTATACTTAGAAATTCTGATTCAAAAACAGGACTTAAGTACTAAACTAAATTCTACTTAAGCGTTCTCCCCCCCCCTTTTCTTTAATATATTATAATTATAATTTAATAGTTGTCTTTCCATTTAAATGTACCAGAAGCAGGGGGGGGGAGGCTTCTTTACTTTAAAATAGGAAGTTAATTCCTTAGCAATAGTATATTAATTTAAATGAAAACTAAACTCACTGTATATTGGAATATATATTTATATACACACACATTCTGCTTTTATGATTTGTATATAGTTTTTCCATTATATCACATTACTTCGTGAATAAGAATCAGGGTTGGCACGGTTGAAACCAACTGGGTGTTTTTCCCATAAAAACCAATTGGTTTTTTTAGTTTTTTCCTTTTCAAAAAATTCAAAATTTTTATTCTGTTGTCCCTTTTTTTAAATGAAATTTATAAATTATTTTTATGTAAATGATGTTTACTTTTAATTCAATTTATTTCACTTGTAATATTGCTTCAGAGAAGGTTTTAGTTATGTGTTTTAAGTTTGACTGGCTGGCTGTATTAAAAGTTATGTATGTAATATACAACAATGACAACAAAGATATAGAAATTGTAAAAGAAAAATTTCTATATTAATTATCTTAAAAAAATATAAATGAAATTGTCTAAGGCTAAATGCAGTAAAGTAAAATAAAATAAAAAACAGTGGAAAGCACTCTTATTTTATACAGGACATAAGGTGAAAAATGTATAATTAAAAAAACTGCTCTATCTTTGTTTCATTCAAAACTGAACAAAGTTGTCTTTAACTGGGTATTTGTTATAATACCAGGGCTCGAAATTTCAACCCATCTTTCACTCGCCGAAAAAAAAGTTTTACTCGCCACAAAATAGCATTTTTTTTTTTTCTTTTTTACGCATTTTGGGTTTTTTATTTTTCTTAACTATTTGAAATTCTTTTACAAATATGCCTAAAATTATATATATTAAAAGTGTGTCATAATGTCTAATTATTATCTATAATCAAAAATCATTAACATTTGAGATTTGAAAAAGATTAAAATACCTATAAATGCAAAGAATCATTATTTATTTTCCTTTTTACCTCAGAAATGTCTTTTTCGTCCATTTTATTTTTGTAATCAGATGAAATGTCGATGAGTATAACTTGTTCATTTTTGTCATTTGAAATAGCCATTTCGGAATTACTTTTTCGATAAAATCATTGATTACAAATTATAACAGTGGACTCATGTATTTTCGCTCTGCTTGAAGAAATCACAATGGAAGAAACGAAACTGCCCTAAGAGATTAAAACTTTTATGCATGCACTAAGCATTTCTCCTTTTCCAGGCTGGGCAGCGCACACACAAACTCGGCACTCCAAGAAGAGAAAAAGAGAGGTTAAATATGAGGTTATAAGATGGCAAGATTTTGCCATATATAAATCTATAAAAAGAGTTATGTCACATTATCGTGTAAGAATTCTGTCTATAACTAGACCAAATTTTTACTCGCCACAGTAAATATTTCACGCGCCAGTGGCGAGCTGAAATTTCGCGCCCTGATAATACGGTAATCAATAGCAGCCCATTTTCTTATCTATATAGTAAATCTAAAAGCAACATATGCTGATTTTGAACTATCAAAAAAAAAAAAAAAAAAAATGTTGCATTAGAATATCTCCAGGCAGTTAAAAAAAAAAACTTTGATTTTAAAATTTCAAACAAAAAGTTCTCCATTCAAAGACATTTTGTGAATTATTTTATTAAAATGTGACAGTAGTAGAATTAAGAAAATGACTGTAAAAATTTTAATATCTAACTAAGTATAGAAAAATGTTGAAATAATTCTAATCGCAAAAGATTCTACAACCGGTGTAGTGTGTTTTCTTAAAATAGAAAATTTAATTTGAAAAAAGCTATAAAACATGTAATTTTATTTGAAATATTAAATGTAAATTCTATTCAATAATTAACTTTCAAATAGATCACAATATTCCATTACATAATCCAAAATTGCACCTGTGAGGGTTGTACATGCACTGTGCACATATATTCCTTCCCAACTCAAACTTTTATTATTAAGAAAATAAAATTAAAAAAAAAAAATCTTTTATCATTGGGTAAAAACTTGTACCGGGTCCCAAACCCATGTGCGGTGCATGCACATATTCTGAAATCAAACTTTTATTCTTAAAAAAAGAAAATTTAAAAAATCATTATGATGTATTACTTACGAAATTATTTTAATTAGTAGCTGAGATACAAAAGAAAACCTAATCAGGACACCTCAAAACGTGTAAATCGGGTGAAATCTCGAATTCCACTTTCGATAATATAAAAGTACTTTAAAATATCTTTTGAATGATGTATTAAAAATAATTTAATCATAATTAGAATTGAAATATTGAAATTTTAAAGTATTACAGCAGCATCTGGTGGTAGAAATTTCTGTAATCTACTTTCGATTCCAAATCAACAAAGTTTTCAAATGATGTATTACTTATGAAATTATTTTAATTAGTAGCTGAAATACAAAAGATAACCGATTCAGGCACCTCAAAACATGTAAATAAGGTGAAATCTCGAATTCCACTTTCGATAATATAAAAGTACTTTAAAATATATTTCGAATGATGTATTAAAAATAATTTAATCATAATTAGAATTTGAAATATTGAAATTTTAAAATATTACAGCGCCCTTTGGCGGTAGGAATTTCTGTAATCTACTGTTCAATTCCAAATCAACAAAGCTTTCAAATGATACCCTTCTCAAAACAATTAAAGGCAGGGGTCGATCCAGGCAAAATTTGGGTCCCTTTTGCGGCCCCTTCACAAAATTCCCCATAGTAAAAAGGGACCCTTCACAAAATTCAAATTTATAAAAAGGGACCCTTCACAAAATTCAAATTCATAAAAAGGGACCCTTCACAAAATTCAAATTCATAAAATGAGTCCCTTCACAAGATTTTTTTATAAAAATGATCCTTTTAATGTTTTCAGTATTATTTTTAATTAATGCCTTAATTTGGCTGAACGAAACTATTAACTTGATATTAAACATTACATAAAGTGATTGTAAAAACGAAAAATTTTACACAATATTTTACTTTTTCACAAAAATATTTTATATTTCACAAAAATAAATAAAAATTTCACAAAAATATTTGGTTTTTCACAAAAAAGGGACCCAAAAATTAAAACCTGGATCGACCCCTGAAAGGATATTGTAAGTCTTATATAAAATAACGGTATAAGCAAAAATTTTTTTTTACAGTAAACGGAAGAAGAGGGTCACAAATACAAATTTTTCTCGTTTTCAAACTTCGGAGTATGCAAATTTTGAGTTTGACCTCAAAAGTGACGTTTTAGCGGCAGCGAATGAAATTTGGCTTTACTCTAAATGAAAGATAAAGCGGAAAAGAAAGGTCAGTATTCAGTAAGTGCATTATTTCGATGATTGAGATGTCTTAACGAAGGGATTTAACCGATAGCTTGGAGAGCTGTTGGTCAGTAAGAGGGGGTTCAAACACAAACCAAAGTAGCCGAAACCACTGGATTTCCGCAAAGGGAGATTTCCATGGATTTGAAACCGATTTTTGGAGACTAGAAATGCAGGCTGAAGATCAGGGCAAGATCATAGAAAGCAACAAAGTCAACATCGATATTTAACGTTAACTGCTCGGAGATACCAAAACATGAATGCCTCTCTTCTTCAACAATTACCTTTTCTCGGCTACTAGCTCCACGTTTTTGACCCAAACTGTCCAAAACCGGCTCCACGCTATAGCAATAGGTCTGATGATCTCATCTCTATACCGACGACCGGTCAAAGCTCCATTTTGAATGATGTGAGGATCAGTGCACCCATGAATGGTCCCCCGCCCCCCTCCAACTGCCAAATCTGATACTTATGTGCACAAGTGCAGGATTGTTTCAGTGCGACTTTCCTTACAAATAAAAATATGCCTATTATCGTGATGAACAGAAAAACGAGACTTGCCAGAAAAAAAAATATTGCGCCATTCATTTCTCTCCACTTTACATGCTCTGTCTGCGAGCGCGACGATTTCTTACTGTTAATGTAACACACATTATTGGTCGGTAAGCATACAGACCTACAGCATGGAGCCGATTTCGGATAGTTTGGGTCGAAAATGTGGGGCCGGTAGCCGAGAGAAGGTAATTGTTGAAGAAAAGAGGCATTCATGTTTCGGCATCTCCGAGCCGTTAACGTTAAATATCGATGTTCATTGGACGTTGTTGCATTCTATGACCTTTCCCTGATCTTCAGCATACATTTCCAGTCTTCAAAAATTGGTTTCAAATCCTGGAAATCTCACTTTGTGTAACTTCAGTGGTTTCGACTACTTCGGTTTGTGTTTGGACCCCCTCTAACCGACCAACAACTCTCCAAGCTATTGAATCGGTTAAATCACTTCGTTAAGACATCGCAATCATCGAAACAACGCACTTACTGAATATTGACCTTTCTTTTCCGCTTTATCTTTCATTTAGAGTAAAGCCAAATTTCATTCACTGCCGCTAAAACGTCATCTTTGAGGTCAAACTCAACATTTGAATACTCCGAAGTTTGAAAACTAGAAAAATTTGTGTTTGTGACCCTCTTTTTCCGTTTTCTACAAAAAAATTTCGCTTGTACCATTATTTTATATAAGACTTACAATATCCTTTAATTGTTTTGAGCAGTGTATATTACTTATGAAATTATTTTAATTAGTAGCTGAGATACAAAAGATAACCTATTCAGGACACCTCAAAACGTATAAATCAGGTTAAATCTCGAATCCCACATTCGATAATATAAAAGTACTTTAAAATATCTTTCGAATGATATATTAAAAATAATTTAATTAGAATTTGAAATTTTAAAATATTACAGCGCCATATGGCGGTAGAAATTTCTGTAATCTACTGTTCAATTCCAAATCAACAAAGCTTTCAAATGTTGTATTACTTATGAAATTATTTTAATTAGTAGCTGAGATACAAAAGAAAACCTAATCAGGACATTCTAAAACATGTAAATCACATGAAATCTCTAATTCCATTATCTGTGGTAGTCGGTTAATGGAAGTAAAAAGAAAAATAAATATTAAGTCCTTAAAACCTATATATACCACGGTAGTCAGGTAATGGAAGTAAAAAGAAAAAAGTATTTTTTTAGTACCTTCAAATGTATTTTGTTGCTATGGGAACTCCTATCGTCTATTGAAAGATAGATTACTTGTTAGAATAAAATTTAATTTGCAATTACAATGTAACTGCTTTGTTTATTAACCAAAATTGATGAAATTTGAACTGCAGGTTGGTTTTGTGCTGCATATGTTGTATATTAAGTGTTGTGTACGAAAAAGTAAATTTGAAGCATTTTGAAATTTGCAATTTTTTACCCCAGTTCAAGATCATGTGACATTAATGACTTCCAGATGTTTTGTTTCCGTTCCAGACAGCGGTTAAAATCGTCTGCTGATAGAATGCCTCTTTTTAAGCAGTAAGCTGTAGATTTTTGGTCATTTTTCGATCGACATGGGTTGACGTTTTAATTAATATCTCCAAAACTAATTAAAATTTTTAAATTCTGTTTTCAGGAGCCCCTTTGGAAGGCTCCTGAGCATCCGTATGTCAATTTTTATACTTCTGCGTTCAATAGGGGCTGAACGTATAGAAGAACAGACAGACAAACCTTTCCTTTTATTGTTATAGATAATTATTTTTATTGTGTTGTGTCAAACATTGCTATAAAATATTTAATTGTGAATGAGTTAATCTTATTATTTTATAATTGTTTATACTATATTGTTCTGTAGTAAAATTGTATTGTGCATTGTTGCACAAGATCACCACTGTTTTAACAACAGCCCCCCCCCCCCCCATTCCCAGATTGCTGCTATCATCTTTCAGGCTTTTTGAGTGTAAGCCATTTTCATCCCTGACTACGTGCAAATTTCGCAGACAGATTATGAAATTTTAAAAACCTGTTGCAGACATCTACAAAATTTTCTGTCACTGGGTGTAGGACCAAGCCACTGGCTAAGTTATTTATTAGGGTGTTATCCAACTGCATTTGTTAGTCTTAACCCCCCTCCCCCTTTCACGTACTCTCTTGCGAGTTTATATCTTACCACCCCTTCGCTCTGAATAGGAAGAACCCAAGTCTTGGGATGTTTTCCCATAACATCTTTTGTTATGGGTATCTATTTCATTACTTTGAGTGGAAGGATCTAAATTCATAACGGGTGTGTTTCAGGTAGCAGGAAGCATTTGCATATCCGAGGGCAGTTGGTATTTTTTTAAAGTGGGCGAAAAATAAGCGAGTGCAGTTGGTAGTCGCCCATTTATTATACAGTCCTTAAATTAGCATCTTTTACAAATATTTTATGATGAACGATGAATTCATGACATGATTTAATTTAGAATTTATAGCTTTGAGGACATCAAAATTGATTATTTTCAGAAAGTCATTCTTTAGTCTTTAATTTTAGGGTTATTTTTGTTTTATTGTTTTAAGGGAAAAGCAACAGACCTATCGTCTCTTGTAAACTTCCTAATCAAACATCTTTAAAACAAATGATCAAATGTATTAGGTCGTTGCAAAAGTTTGTGTGGTTTTTTATTGCTTCATTTCATAAAAATACATCAAATCAAATAACAATTTTTAATCAAAATACTCTCCATTACTTTCTACAACCTTTGCCCATTTTTCGGGTAACAAATGTATACCACGGCGATAAAAGCGATTGAGGCAATAAAATGATCCGCGTTCGCACGAACTTTTGCAACGACCTAATATATGGTGTTTACACAAAAAACTAATAGTTTTGAAAGTTCTTTTCAAAAAAGTATAAATTATGTGCATCGTTTTTGCTTTTTAAATCACTATTTTTATACTAAAAAAAGCTGATAATATTTTAACATATTCACTTTCGACCATTTACTCACTGTGATTGGTCAGTTAGTATTTGAAGCTGAAACTCACAATTTGACTTCCGCTCACAGCTTCCGATCAGTTCATTGTAGGGCCAAAAATGATTGTCGTAAACATTTTGATGAGATCTTGCAAATTCAATATAGAGAAATTGTCACTTTGAAAACATTACGACTTCATTGTACGACCCCCAGATCTGTTTTGAACTTCAGCAACATTTTTTTTATCGGTTTCTTCATCTCCTATTTCTAGGTTACTGTCACTGGTAATGTAATTAGTTAGTGTAACATTATTAGTCACATTTTGTTTTCCAGATTTAATGTGTCCCAAAGAAAACTGTCCTGAGGATCAGCTGTCTTTTTCTCTTTTTAACAGTAGGAACTCTGATTCAGTACAAGGTTTAAACAAAGTTGCTGGATTATCTTGATCCTGTGTTTCCCTTTGATACAGTTTATTACGCCCTTATCTCAAGGTTGAATTTTTGATAGGCATTTGATGGAAAATGATATAATGTAATGTTTTTAATCTGAATGCTTGTGTTATGGGCAGCACAGTTATCAAACACTTTCTCTTTTCACGTGCCGTTGAACACTCCAAAAAAAAAAAAAAAAAAAAAAAAAATTTCAATACTTGCATCGAAGAGAAACTGTGACTAATGACAGCTTACTAATACATTTCAAACATTGACAGCAAATGACAGCATACTAATACATTTCAATTCATTCCAGTATCAAAGTAATCATTACACAAGCCAGCAAAATGCACATGCTCTGAAGTAGAAAGAGCAGGTGTTTCTGAATGATGATAGAGGAAAAGACAGAAATATATCTCCCATTGTGCATTTATTCAAAGAAAATACATAGGAAAAGTGAAATTTTAGTTTTCAATTCAAATGGGAAAACTCGGCAATATCCGATGCTAATGTTTTTAGTTGGTTATTGTAACCAGACTCAGACTTTATTAAAGCGTAGTAGATTCAAAGGGAGCAATAAAAGTTTGTACTAACCTATACTTTGTAACATCCAATCTCATTTTAAGAGGGCTTTTTTGGAATTATTTATTTTGGGAAGAGGAGGGGGTGGTGGTTGTTTTAAAGTGTGCCAACACTGTTTAAAGAATGTTGTTTAATGACTGAAGCTTTGGATATAGCACTTAATTTACAAACTGTAAATTTCAAATATACTTTTTCAGTCATTTTTTCTTTTTATATACAGTGGGTAATCAAATAATAATAATAATATTTTTTTTTTTCTTTGGGGGGGGGGGACGACTTTTTTTAAATTTTTATTTTATTTTTTTAATACTAGATTTACACACACACACATATATATGTATATTCATTTCTTGTATCATTTTCATTTCAGGTCAAATGAGAGAATATCTGCTTAAAAGAGGGAAGGACATGTCTGGAAATGAGGCTGAAATAAAAAAAAATTGCAGTCAAATATGTACCCGAAAAAATTCAAGATAGATGTAATTTGCTAAAATGTTGCAATAGCTTAAGCTCACTCACGATAAATTTGCTTAAAGTGTTTTTTGACTTTTCTTAATAAATAAAAAAAAGAAATTGTAATAAATCTTTTTTAAATAATTTGCTTTGTCCTTTTCTGTATATAAATACTGCAAAGAGAAAAAATGACTACTGATAGAAATATAATGCTGTAATAGCAAAAATTAAAAGCAACAGACAGTAGAAAGGTCATTGCTGCTATTGGTAATGTAAAATATCCAGTTTTTTTTTTTTTTTTTTTTTTTTTTTTTTTAAGGATTTATGTATACTTGGGTAAATACCCATCGGTACTTACCTTGGTATTTATTTTTCAGTGAGCTCTATTGATATAAAGTATCTATGATTAGTGTATAGTATGATATTATGTATATATATTGAGTTTGAAGGTAAATTTAAAAAAAAAATTGAAAGTTTTTACAGTTTTTTTTTTTAATTTTTATAAAGGCTTAAAATGTATATATTAATCTGAAAAAAAAAAAAAAAAAAAAAAAAAAAATGCAGTGTTACAGCATACATTTTTTGTTAATAATTTGATTTAAATAACAGTACTTTAAAAAAAAAAAAAATCTTCAAATATATTATTCAAAAAGTCATTTTAATTAAATTAATAAAAATTTTCTTTTTCAATATGAGAAAGAGATGATAATGATTACAAAAATTAAGATGCAATAGTACTAGTAGGGTTGATTGATACCAATTTAAATATCTTAAAACCTATTGCAATAGTGTTTGTTACACATTTCTAATATAACATTCAAGAAAAGAAACATTTTTTTTAAAACTTAAAATGGTTATAATTATCTTTGAAAGTAATATAAATTAAAAAAAAATTTCTCCAAATGTTCAAAACCAACTTAATATAAAATATTCTTTTACCATGCCATTGTACAACACTTATTTATTTATTTTTTGTTAATTCTTCGAAAAGTAATTCTAAGAATGAGGCTGCTCTCAAATAAAAACTCACGATTTTTTGACATGATATAAAGGCTGTTTTCAATGATTGAACAAAAGAAAAAAAAATGTAGATATCATTTTTAAACAGTAGGAAATAGATTAATGTTTGATGTTTTTAGAAGTTTTTTTTTTAAATCTAAATAACCTTCTGGTATAGCTTTGTACCATTTTAATTTGTGAACTCGTAATAATTGAGATATTATTTACATACTACAAAATTAAAGTGTTTTCATTTTTGTAGTAATAAAGAAATACATTATATATTTATATACCGTAAAATTCCGATAGTAACCCCCCACACAAATACACCTTCCTCTGTAATTTTTAGATGTTTCCCTTTCCCCAAAACCTTTCTTTCTTTCGGCTATTATCTGAAGTTTTTCCTAAAATTTCAGCTTTTTAAAAGTTTACAATAATATCACACCTTCGGATTTTAATAATTTTTATTTATTAAGGAAAGGGGAATTATAATCGGAATTTTACAGTATATATATGTATATATATATATATCTTTATATATATATTTCTTTTGTGCGTGTGTATGTCACTGAACTCCTCTTAAACGGCTGGACTGAGTTTAATGAAATTTTTTGTGTGTCTTCAGGTGGATTCGAGAATGGTTTAGATTTACAAATGAAAGTTGTAACTTAATTAGTTCTTTCTTAATTAATATTTAACCAACTCTTTCAACAACTTTTCCACCTAGATGGCGTGAGTTGTTGTAAACACGATGTCAGAATTTATTTAATGTTGAAGTGAAAAATGAATTTTGAACCGTATCTTAAGAAGTGTTTAAAATATTTTTTCAAAATTAATATTTTTAGAATCGTAACCGTATCTTACGAAGTGTTTAAAATATTTTTTCAAAGTTAATATTTTAGAATCGTAAACACGATGTCAGAATTTATTTTATGTTGAAATGAAAAATTAATTTTTATCCGTAGGTGTTTAAAATATTTTTTCAACGTTAATATTGTTAAAATGTTAAAATTAGTTAAAATGGTATATTCTTTTAAAAAATTTGTCAATATCCGACGGAGTTATTTTATGTTAAAATGAAAAATGAATTTTTAGGCCATTATTATTTGTGCAGATGGAAAATTTACTAAAAGTTTTCCGAAAAATTTCACGATCACAAATGTTGACGGATATCCAATATATCGTCGAAGAAATCCCGATAATTGCGGACAATCTTATCATCTATGGCGGTCATCTATGTCAACAACATAGATATTGACATTGATAACCGTTGGGTGGTCCCATATTCGCCTCTGCTGAGCAAAACATTCAATGCTCATATTAATGTTCAGTTCTGCAGTTCAGTGAAGAGCATCAAATACATTTGCAAGTATGTGAATAAAGGCAGTGATATGGCTGTATTTCGAGTTGAAAATACCAATGTGAATGCTCCTCCGGTGAATAACAACGATGAAATAACACTTTACCAAATTGGCCGGTACGTCAGCTCCAATGAAGCTGTTTGGCGTATCTTTGGTTTCCCAATTCATGAACGGGATCCAGCAGTTCTTCATTTAGCCGTTCATCTTGAAAATGGCCAGCGCGTATATTTCTCGAGCGAGACAGCGATTGATCGTGCTATAAATCCACCAAAAACTACACTCACCGAATTTTTTGAATTGTGTAATCGTGCGGATGCTTTTGGTGCTTTTGCACGGACATTACTCTATTCAGAAGTACCACGCTATTTCACATGGGCTCCAACAAAAAAAAATGGATGCCCCGCAAGCAAGGCACGCCGATTGATGCATGTCCCGGTTTATTCAAATCAAACACCTTGGGACGAGTATTTACAGTCAATCCAAGGCAGACTGAGTGCTTTTATCTTCGACTGTTATTGGTTAATGTCATCGGCCCTTTGTCATTTCAAGATTTACGTAAAGTGAATGGACTACAGTATCCAATGTATAAAGATGCATGCCTTGCACTCGGCTTGCTGGAAGACCAGTGGGAGTGTATGCTTGCTGAAGTAGGACTGAACTGTACAGCAAAACAAATTCGTCTACTATTCGCTATAGTGTTGACTACATGTTTCCCGGCCCGATCAGAGACATTATGGGATAATCACAAAGATTCAATGACTCATGATATATTGCATCAACATCGTTCACGGTGCAACGATCTAACGATAGTATTCAGTGACGCTATGTACAATGAAGCATTGATTGCTATTGAAGATCTTTGCATTATCATTGCGAACTTACCACTCAGTCATTTCGGGATGCATTCAACAAATCGAAATGCATCTGATTTAATAAGCACTGAATTAAATCGTGAACTACAATACAATACTGTAGAAATGGCAGCGATTGTTGCTCGCAATGTCCCACTAATGAATGAAGAACAAAGAACCATTTACGACCGCATCATGCTCGCAGTTTTGGCAGGACAAGGTGGATTCTTTCTTTTTTGGGGTGCACCAGGTGGAACTGGCAAAACATTCATTATTTCGCTAATTCTCGCCGAAATACGATCAAATAATGGCATCGCATTGGCTGTTGCATCATCTGGCATTGCGGCAACTTTATTGGATGGAGGCAGAACAGCTCATTCATTATTTAAACTGCCACTAAATATTCAAAATAACCCAGACGCAGTGTGCAACATAAAAAAACAATATGGCCACAGTACTGAAATAGTGTAAAATTCTTATCTGGGATGAATACACTGTGGCACACAAACATTCGATTGAGGCGTCGAACAGGACATTGAAAGATATAAAAAACAACGACAAACTATTTGGTGGCACTCTGTTACTTTTTTCAGGTGATTTCAGACAAGCACTTCCCGTTATTCCGCGTTAAACATACGCTGATGAGATCAACGCGTGCTTAAAATCATCGTCATTGTGGCGTAATGTTGAAAAAGTACAACTGAAAGTAAATTTGTGCGTTTAAAAGCTTCAAGATCCATCCGCTGAAACATTCTTAAAACAATTGTTAGATATCGGCGATGGGAAAGTTACTACAGATGAAACTGGATGCATAAAATTACCGACCGATTTCTGCACAATCATTGATTCTCAAGATGCTCTTATTGACCAGATATTTCCCGATATACACAGACGATACACAAATCATGAGTGGCTGGAAGAAAGAGCAATTTTAGCAGCAAAAAATGTGGACGTCAACGAATTGAATCTCAACATACAACATTTGTTACCAGGAGACTTGGTGTCATACAAATCTAATGATACAGTTTGCGATGCCACTGAAACTGTAAATTATCCAACAAAGTTTTTAAACTCATTTGATTTACCATTCATGCCACCGCATATTTTACAACTGAAGGTTGGATCTCCGGTTATTTTGCTTCGTAATTTGAACCCACCACGGTTGTGCAACGGCACGCGATTAGTCATAAAAAAATTAATGAAAAATGTTATTGAAGCCGTCATTTTAAATGACAAATTCCGAGGTGAAAATATATTACTACTGCGAATCCCTATTATACCCACAGATGTGCCAATTCAATTTAAACGCCATCAATTTCCAATTAGATTGGCATTTGCAATGACTATCAATAAGTCTCAGGGCCAAACGATGTCTGTCTGTGGCTTAGATTTGAGCACATCATGTTTTTCACACGGACAATACGTGGCTCTCGAGTGGGCAAACCATCCAGTTTGTTTGTATTGGCGAAAGATGGGATAACAAAAAATATTGTGCACTCTGTTGCATTAAGGGATTGATATTGTTTTTTAGTATTATTGTTATAAGTAGCGATATGTATATAATTTTAAAGAATCAATATTAATAAATTAAAAAAATAAATGATTGGTGTTTTGTTATTTTTACATTCTTTCACCGTTCACAGCGCTCCATACGTGTTCCACTTATATACCACATCTTTACACACTTACAATAAGTTAGTTATTTTTTTCTAGCAAAGTATTCTCTAGAAATAATTTATATGACAAAACAACGTTTGTCGGGTCAGCTAGTTATATATATAAATTTTAAAAGTACATCAAAGTTGACAATTTAGCTGATGATTTTCATCCCTTTTTTGTGATGCAAAAGTTTAAAATTAGGGTTTTGAGAAGTATTGTATTTAGAAAATAAAAACTTATTTCCCTTTTTAGGAACTTCAATGATAATGTCAGTAAAAGGCATACATTTTCATAAAAAATTAGTTCTGTGACTCTGTTGAAAATTTTACATTATTGACCACAATGTTATCCATTTAAAAACAGCTTTAAAAATGCTTCTCGCCATTTCCCATCAGTTTCAGAATATCGTGTTAATGAGTGGGTAAGGTAAAAGTAAGATAACTAATCTTCCATTTTAACATCCTTGCAGCATAAAATTTACTTATAGAAATATTCGCATAAAAATTGAATGTTAATTGTTCACTAGTCAAGATCAGGGTTCCCACGGGTCAGGGAGAACAGGGAATTTGAAATTATGAAAAAAAGTAAGGGAAATATCAGGGAAAATTGTAAATATTGCTCAAGAACCTGGAAGAAGGATGATACAAACCTGGAAAAGGCTGTTTGAGCATTCATTTTATATCGCAAGTCACATTACTATGATGTCTTTTATGTTGCGAGCTTTGTTCTGTTTCATACCATGAGCTATTTTTTATGTCACGAACCAAATTTTGTGACTGGAATTCTCTAAAAATAGATCTGGAAAAGTCAGGGAATTTTATTTTTGAAATTAAGTGGGAACCCTGCAAGATAAGAATTCATTTACAGCATAACATTCTAAGAAATCACTATTAGAAGCTTTGCAGGTGCCATCTATATGATAAAACAGAGTTAATAATTTGTATTCCATTATAAGTACCATTCCTTACATCCCTTTTTAGTATTTTATATATATATATATTTAGATAAAAATTGATTACTACTGATTTAACTTTGAAAAATACCTAGTTTTGTGGTATTCACCCAGGCCGTAGGTAACTACCCCAAATCTGGCTAGTATAAATAAAAGTACAAGCAGCTGCTGGTAGAAAAGTAATGTTATAAGAGCAAAAATTAAAAGTAACAGATGGTAGGAAAGTCCTGCTATAATAGCAAAAATTAAAAGCAACTGATGGTAGATAAGTAATGCTAGAATAGCAATAAAAAAGCATCTGTTGGTTGTTAATTACTGCTAGGCCAGCAACTTATTCAAGCGACAGAAGTTGGATTATGTATGCTGGACAAGCAATAAAAGGGGGGCGATACACACCATGACATGCTGGTAATTCTCATTGAACCAGCAAATGTTAATGCTAGTTTTATGCTATTTTACTTGCTGGGATATAGCATTTAATGCTAGTCCAGCAAACAAATACCAGCATGAAAAGCTTGATTATGTATGCTGGCAAGCAATAAAAATGGGCCAAAACACACCATGACAAACTGGTAATTCAGGTGCAACCAGCAAATATTAATGCTAGTTTTATGCTTTTTTTTTTGCTGGGATACAGCATTTAATGCTAGTCTAGCAAAAAAAAAAAAGCATCTGTTGGTTGTGAATTTCTGCTAGAATAGCAAAAAGTGCAAGCAAGTAGTGGCATGTATATATATATATATATAGTGGCAAGTATTTGGCTGCTAGACCAGCAAAATATTCAAGCTACACAAGCTGGAATATATATGCTGGACAAGCATACAAATTGTGCCAAAACACACCATGACATGCTGGTAAGTCTGGTGCAACCAGCAAATAATGCTAGTTTTATGCTATTTTACTTGCTGGGATACATCATTTAATGCTAGTCTAGCAAAAAAAAGCATCTGTTGGTTGTGAATTTCTGCTAGAATAGCAAAAAGTGCAAGCAAGTAGTGGTCGTGAAGGCTGCTAGACCAGCAAAATATTCAAGCTACACAAGCTGGTAATTCTGGTGAAACCAGCAAATATTAATGCTAGTTTTATGCTATTTTACTTGCTGGGATGTAGCATTTAATGCTAGTCAAGCAAAGAAAAAAAGCATCTGTTGGTTGTGAATTTCTGCTAGAATAGCAAAAAGTGCAAGCAAGTAGTGGTCGTGATGGCTGCTAGACCAGCAAAATATTCAAGCTACACTAGCTGGAATATATATGCTGGACAAGCATATAAAGTGTGCCAAAACACACCATGACTTGCTGATAGTTCTGGTGGAACTAGCAAATATTTATGGTAGTTTTATGCTATTTTACTAGCTGGGATGAAGCATGTAGTGCTTGCCTAGCAAACAAATACCAGCATGAATTTCGACTTGGGTCCCGCTCCAGCATCTGTAAATATTTTGAGAATTTTTAAAAAATGCTATATATTAGTCAAGTTTACTATGGAATGTTTCCCATATAAAATGGCATTAATATGTCCTGTACAACTAGTTTATGTACAGGGACAACCAAAGAAAAAAATCAATACATTGCGTTGTAAGAGATAAATTTTTAAAAATCACATTTAATTAACTTTCTATTGTAAAAATCATAAAGAAATGTTTATGTATTGTTAATATTGTAACATAATATTTTGCATTATGATTAACCTTTAGATTTACAGGGCTACACTAAAATATTCAGATACATTAAGGGCTGCAATTCTAACCTAACGGCTGCATTTTCTTCTGTGTTAAGCCTTTTTAACACTTTCCAGCAATGTCTAAGAGTGATTTTAAATTCAATTACTCTATCTGTATATTTTTCAGTCCTTTTGTCTGTTCTGTGATAACGTAGGTAAAGAATATTCAAAGATATATGATACAACAAATACGTGCATTTGGAAAGTGTTAATAATCAACGCGTATTCCATGATTTTTCGTTCTTGTTTTAAATTAACTCATCAATAAATACACAAATTAATTGATAAATCTGTTTAGAATAGATTAATAAACTATAATGATGTGAAGGAGAAATGATGTGAGGAGATGAGGAGAAACGAAGAGAAATGATGTGAGGAGAAAATTAAAAAGTAAATTCTCTGTAGAATTTAATATAAAAAAATTAAAATTAAAATTAAAATTAAAATTAAAATTAAAATTTTATTATTATTTTTTTTTTTTCATAGTTTGCACGAAAACTTAATAAACTTGGTATTGATACTTTGATCCCTACATATGCAAACTTTTACAATTCTAAGAGAGTGATTTTAAAGAACGATTTTTAACTTTCACAATCCCCTTAATAACAAAAAATAATTCGAAGAATAATTTTATAATTAAAAAAAAAAAAAAAATCATTTCAAAATACTGTTTGAAAATTATTTATTTAAATATCTTCCTAACGTGGATCAGTTACGAATAAATTTTGTGAAAAATGGTATTGTAGTGGCATAATAAAATACGCGAATGTAAAAAGTAATTTTTATACAATAACAATATTTGAACACATGGACTCAGTTCATCGATTTAATGAGAAAAATGACGAAATTTGATTGATGAGGTAGTAGTACACAACTTCCATTACTCACTATTACACAACTTACGTTTTGGAGATAATGTGATCCGAACACATAAAATTAACATAATAAAGTAGACATCCAAAATTTTTTCGGTAAGAGAAAACTGATGCACGTGTAAAGACATATAAAAGATAATTTGCATTGAAACTTAAAAAAGATGAAAAAAAAAAAAATATCGGTTGATCCACTTCTTGTAGCACCATTTTCCGAGATCTCAAACTGATCTACTTAATCAAGATGACTGTTATTTTCCTTGTAATAACAATGCAATACACGAGAAAATAAATTTAAGATGTGTTTATGCAACAAATTAAAAAAAAAAATCATTAGAGCCGTTTTTGGGATACCAGCTTTTATCAAAACTTCGCATACTCAATTGTTGACCGTAAAACAGCAATTATCTACAAAAAGATATCTAAAGGGGGCTAATATTGCGAGTTTGAAAAAAATCCATACAGCCGATTTCAAAGGAACGCATTTGTGAGACCTGAAATTGAACTGTTTATACAGGACGCCTATCAATTTTCCTGAACAAACCAGCTATGTAATACAAAAGGACATTTAATAGAGTTTTTATATAGCAAATTTGAAGAAAAGATACAGAGTTGTTTCTGAGATATGGACTTACGGTCTCATTTCCTATTTTTCAATTTTCACCAAAAGTTATCTGAGCGCCAGACCTCTCTCAATTAGGAGGTTTCCTAGTTCTGTATTGAAAAGTTTCGGAGATATGTTTATCAGAAGATTCCCCACATACATACACACACACTGACCATTTGCCAAAAACTCCTTTTTTGGACTCAGGAGACCTTAAAGCATGTAAATCAGGTAAAAACTGGCTATCAAATTTTTGGATCGAATTCGATACTTCCACTACCTGACTACTGTACTATATATTTTTAAATGTAGCATCTTTACAGTCTTTGCAGGTGTCATTTTAAACTTAGCAAAAGAACTTGTAAAATATAAACAAAATATGAACATTGTCATTAATTGACTAAAAATCGCAATAATAAAAAGTAAATGTAAAATAAGTACAAGTTTTTTTTAATAATAAAAAATATACAAAATAAATAAATAAATAAATAATCATTCTTAACATCACCAGCAAAAATTTAAAGACGTCATGAGGAAACTATATTCAAACTTTAATTCCTGAGGAAGTATGAAAGATGGTTTGTAAAACATGAATTTCCTTTTGAAACCTTTCTTTAAATGATTTTAGTTTCATTGTCGTATAATATTAATTTGATTCTAATGATAATTTGGCTTCTGAGAAATTAAATTTTAAATTGGTTGGAAAATAGTTATAAGATTTATGAGTTTAAAATTTTATCGGTAAATAAGAAAAGAAATAAAGCGCGAAAATTTCGAACATATTACCTTGTAAAACAACAATGTTTCAATATGTAGCAGATTTCTTATCGTACAAAATTACTTCAGTTGTTGAAAAATATTTTAAAAACAACTATTTTTCTTTTTCTTTTTTTTTCTTTCAAAAAAAAAAAAAAAAAAAAAAAAAAAAAAAGCTGCATTTTCAAGAACGTTCATTTAAATTTTAAGGCGAATTTAAAAAGAAATGAAAAGAATGTATCTTACTCTTTTTAAAATTCCTCTGCTCAGTTAGTAACATTTTACTTTTAATGGACCAGAGAAAATGTCAATAAAAAGATTCACATTACTCTCGATATAAAATTCAACATCAGAAGATATTTCTGTGAATCACATTTAATAAGAGTTATAATGAAAAGAATTACGAATGTTATTACGAAAATGTTATGTTATAATAGGATAATGAGAAGTATAAAAAACTAATTTTTCATTTTGTTTTTCAGTCTGAATGAAACGTTGTTTTGTCTGCCTAACAAAATGCATAACTCATATTATAATAAATTGTCTTTTTTTATTTCGTTTTTCGAACTTAGGATGACTGGAACTCATAATGCTCTAAATATGTATATATATATTATCAAATACGTAAAAGCAACTGATCTAGAACGAAATATTTTTATTTGTAAGAATATAAAATTTAATAGAAGGAATTGTAAAATATTTATGAATAATGTATTTTTTTATCGAACATAGTTTAAACGATATTTTCCACTACGCATTACAAATTTCATATTTTATGCATAATTATATGTTGAATTTGTATAAATATGCATATATAAAAGAAATCGATAATTTACATATTTTGATATTTTTACGAAATATGTTATCTAATGGGAAAATTGGAAGTATACATCGTACTTCACAAAAGTATATTTTGTAAAATTATAAAATATGTTTTTGGAACAATTTCAGAAATAGACCATACGTGTATACATCTATTGCATTCTGTTTTATTATTAATTAAATATCTCTTTGCTTAATATAAGCCCATGTTTTAAATCAAACGTATTATAACTATTAATGAGAACCATACATTTTTAAACTAAATACAACTAAAAAATAAAAACGGAAATAATTGTTTTATTTCTTATAAGGAATGTATGTTCATGGAATAGTTTTGTTTTTACCAAAGTAACCAGTTATAATGATTTTAAAGCATTCTTTTCTATTACTGAAAGTATTCATAATATGCATTTTAGAAATGCAAAATTTGTGAATGTGCAAACGTAATGGTCGCAAGTTATCATCATCTCACATTCATAGATATTAACGGCCCTCTTCACTTACCGTCGCCGGAAGCTCGAGCCAATGTTATTCTATGGGGAAATTTTCCTTACAAATAACTTATTAACTAATACATATTTTTAAATTCTGTTTTCACATTCAGAAAATTCCCAACTGTTAAATTGACGGACCTTTTTTAAAAATGTAGTTTTTTAACTTTTAATATTTTATTTTGAAATTGCAAAATGAAATAAAATCACATATTGAAAATTCGTATTTTGCAGCTTCAAAATATAACATAGAAAATTAAAAAAATATTTTTTTGAAAAAGGTCCGTCAATTTAACAGCTGGGAATTTTCAGAATGTGAAAACAGAATTTTAAAATATGTATTAGTTAATAAGTTATTTGTAAAGTAAAATTTCCCATTGAATAGCATTAGCTTCAGCTTCCGGCGGCGGTGAGTGAAGAGGGCCCTTAAGATGGGTTTCCTAAAAGAGAGTACTGACAACTATGAAAAATAATAATGTGTTGTGAACTATGAAAAATAATAATCTAGTCAGTATTCAAGACACGTTTCATACTTTCATGTGTGTTGGGAAAATCAGTGTCCTTTTTTCGCAGATATATTTCAAATGAAGATAAAAAAAAACATTATGAATGAATATGGTAGCACAAAATTTTCATAGATCAACGTGTATAAAATGTTCTACAAATTATGTATTTGTGAAAATAAATTATTTATTTTATTCGGGGAAGTTTTTAAGTTATATATACATATATATATACATACATACATATATATATATATATATATATATATATATCATAGGAATCCCTATACCGTTGTAACATTTTTCAATAAATGTTTTAAAAAACGAATTTTGACCAACTTTTAATAACAACAAACACTTTAGAGAACAATTTTGGATAATTTAAAATTTCTACAATGACATTTCAAGATTATTTCTTGTTAAATTCTCTTAACATTTTTGTATTTAGAAACTTACGCAAGTTTCTTCCTGAAGAAAACTAATTAATTTTTTAGAAATCATTAACACGTAAAAAAAAAAAAAAAAGTTTTTTTCCCCCCCAAAAGAAGCTATAATTTCAAGCATATTTATTTATATATGATCAGGAAGTGAAAAGCCTTTATCTTTTTTTTTCTTTTTGAAAGTTCTTTGATCATATAGCTACTTTTGACAATAGACGGTTCACAAGAAATGCCAGAAGCTTCACTTTATTCATAAGTTCCAATTCCAGCATGTCAGGACCTTTCTAGATAGCACATTTTATAATAATTATAATCATAGGAGTTTCGCATTCAAATAAAATGTCAAAATAAGATAATGAAGAGTGTAAAAGACTAGATTTATATTTTGTCTTTCAGTCTGATAAAAGTTTATTTTATTTGCCAATCAAACTGCTTAACTCAGTTCATAATGGATCGCAATTTTTTTTTTAATTACTTATGAAATCTTGAATTTTGACGCTTTAATGTATTTATATTAAAAAAAAAATATGTTCTATTTATGTATTACCAAATGCCTATTATTAAATTTTAGTACCAACCGATCCAGCAAGATTTGGTTTTAAGTATTAGAACATAAAAACGTCTTCTAAAGAAACGTAAAATATTTTTGAAGAATGCATTATTATTGAGTATGGTTTGAACGATACTTTTATGTACGCTTTAGAAATGTCATATTTTATGAATAATCACACGTGGAATTAGTAGAAATAAAAGCATTTAACAGAATGTGGGATCTAACATTTAAAAGAGAAGTGTTTCATTAAAAAAAAAAATATCTCATCATACCTTTTTATATTATATATGTATTTCTTATTTTAATGTGATATCAAATTAATATATACATATATTGATATGTACATACTTAAATAAACCAAAGTTCATGAATTAACAACATGCAAAACAAATGAAACGATAAACGAACTCAACGGAAATCTAAAAAGAAAAACATAAAGTGAAATAAAATTTATGAAAAGGTAATTTAGTAAATTCAAGAAAGGAAGGAGGCAGGCGGCAAGACTGACTTGCCAGTGGGGTTAAACTAGCTTTATGCCGGCAACACTCCACCAGCCTTCCAAGACCAGGAAAAAAAACTACTCTGAAACAATACCTGAAACACAATTTGCCATTCTGAAACTCAATCTCCACCAGCCTCGATAACTGACATCCATTTTGACATTATTTATTTTTTATAAAACATTCGAGCAAAAATTTAATAAACTTAACCGGATAACTTAGATCAATAGCTTTCTTGGTAACCCGCAAAGTATCAATAATGTTGTCGGAAGTTTCAGAACTTAGTCTATGTACACGTCTAATTCCATTAAAAAAAAATATTTCTGAAAACTGATAAATGTAAATTTTAAGAAATATATATATATATAATATTTATCCCAACTCACAAAAATATACTTTTTAAAAATGATAATATCCATAATTTTAGCAATTTATAAGTGCAAGTAATAATATATTATACAATGTTGCCAGATGAATACTAGCATTTTATTTATAAAGCCGCTAAAGGTTTAGAGTATTAATGTATGGGTCTAATAATACCTGATTGACTCTTTGCATAAAGCGGTTGCTTTGATGTAAAATTCATGGTGTAAAAAAATAAAATTGCAGTATTCAACTGGCAACCCCGATATCATCACGTTTATTTAATGTTTAAATATCAATTTACACACATTTCAAATCATTTATATACTTCTATTTTAATGCTGTCCTAAATAAATAAATAATTTTATCTATTAAAAACATATAGTTTAAATTAGAAATCTTCCAATGTTAATGTATTCCATACTTTTCTTTTGTTTGAAATATATATTTGATAAATTAAAATACTTGTTCTGCCACTTAGAAAGGTCGGTACATCCATAATGCTCATCTTTCAAATGCAAATTTTATGAGCACAGAAACTTATCATCTCCCCCAATTTAAAATATTACGATCACCGTCTTCCTCTTAAGTGTCCCAATGCACTGTCCAACAGAAAGAGCGTTATGTGAGGAATATAAAGAAATAATGTGCTAATATAATCTGGACAGTATTCAAGGCACGTTTGAAACTTCAAGTTGTGTGTTATACGAAAAGTCATCTTCTAGTGAATATAATTTAGAAGGAGATAAAAATACATTTTAAACATAAAAAGTGAGTTATGCGTTTCTTAGATCACTAGGAATAAGAAATATAACAGATTAATTTACTTAAAAAGGAATGAAAAGTAACCTTTTCTGAAAGATTTTTCATAAATACTTATTATAATATATAATAACTGTAGCTTCTTTTCCAGGATACATAAAATAATTCTGTACTAATGCGGTCTATAGTAGGAATTTCTTAAAATTGTATTTTAACATGGTTACACCCAATTGAATATAATGAAATTTTATTCGAATTTTTAAAGCATGTTTTTCTGCTGAAAAATGTGGGCGTAGAAATGTTAATTATTTTACAGGGTTACAGAAAATAATTTCGATATGCTGTGTAATCTTTTTGCATGAAATTTGGTACAAAT
The DNA here is from genome assembly GCA_963930645.1 of Salticus scenicus. NCBI lineage: Eukaryota > Metazoa > Arthropoda > Arachnida > Araneae > Salticidae > Salticus > Salticus scenicus. The sequence goes on from OZ005655.1 coordinate 260,204,160, forward strand.
ATTTAAGAATTTCAGAGAAATAATACAAGACTGTCAGTTATTAAGAATACATATATATATGATATACAAATAAGAAAGATACGACGTAGAAAGGCGGATACAGCGGGGGGTTGAGGGGGACGACAACACCCCTCAGGAACATATCTGTTTATGCAACAAATCAATCGAATAAATATACATATACATATATTATGTAATAAAGAATAAATAATAATAACCTGTTGAATAATGTGTGATGCAAATAGGACAGTGAGTCTCCTGATCTGCAGATCCACTAGTTTATAAAGTGCTGAAATATACCTCCTATTCGCAATGCATTAATGTTTGTAAGACAATATTATACAAAATTGAAAAAAATATAATAATTTTTTTTAAACGATGTTGAATTAATCACGTTCCATCATTCGGAATACATTATTCTGTAGAAACGACAGAAACTAATTTAAAAAATAACAGCACATGTTTTATACAATATATTGTAAATCAATTTAATGCATTTTTTAAAAATAGACAACATAAGCATTCACAATTCCTTTTCTTGGCAAACAAATATTTTATCTCTTTGTTGTTGTAGTTTTGTTTGGTTTTATGATATTTTATTTTAAATATTTGTTTAATTAATTTATTTAACAGTTGAGAGTATTATACATATTTTCTTTCCATATTAATGTTCTCAGTCGTAAACAAACAACCAGTGTACATGAACAAAAGCAAATAGGGCTCTTAAATTAATTATAATAAGAAATCAAATGCTTCATACTATCTTGCAAAAATATTTTTATTAATTAACAGAAAATACCTTGACATAGTTTGCAATTTTACTTATTTATTTATTTTATAAATTATTTATTTTAAAGATTATTTATTTTAGAGACTATTTATTTTAAACAGAATGTACTAGAAAATATACAAACGTTCATATAAGTATTTTTACTTGCGAATGTATGTATGTAAAAGCATTTTTTTTTATATATATATAAACGATTTAAGTTAATAATCAATTAGGATATGAAAATCTTGAAATCTAATATATATATATATATATCTTCACATAATCATGCATTTTTATATTTTAGCTTATTCCCTGGCATAAAATTTATTTAAATATATGTTTCGAAGTTTAGGTAAGGTTAGGAGTGAACCCATTTGGCTGCCTTACTTTATAATGTCTTTGCACACAGAACAGGAGTGATATTTACTCCACTTTAAATCATAGAAAACAACTGACAGTGAAGTTGAAAAACAAATATCAGTTTAAATTTTTTTTTTAATGTTTACAGGAGTTAAAGCAAGAACAAACAGTGACACAAATCGAATTCATAAAAACGTATGAACATTGCTGGAGAGTGCCAAATTACTTATTAAATATGAAAATGCAGTTCCAGCTATTTACTTATATAGCCTTAATATATATGAACATTTATACGGCCCTGTAAATCATAATGCTAATTGTATTATAAACTAGAGAAAGCATTTTTTTGTTCATATGAATAACATATTTCAATCTCAAAAAAGATTTGTGCAAAATAAAGTTACTATAATATGATTTAGAGGAATACAGCTCATAGAATGAATTTTAGGATATCCCTGTACACAAATCAGAAATGGTATTTATTCCATTTTCAATAAGGAACATTCGATAGTGAGCATTCAATAGTGAATGCCATATGTGAATAATAGTGAATTCCGAATCACTTAGTAACATTTAGAGGCTTAAATATTAACATCGACAGATTACTTCATTCCAAAAGCATTAACTTCCCTAATTTGTAAGTCTACATTTAAGGAAAATAAGACAGGTTCAATTCACTGAATTTCTTTGAAATATCCATCCTCAAAATGCCTATATGCAATTGAGCATGAACAGTTTCGCATCTTTCCTTAAAACCTTTCTATATCTCCACCTGTAAGGCCTCACTGCTTACAAATCTATTACTGAATGTAATATGATCACAATATTTTGACATAATATTACAAATTAAAATACAACCAATTTCGCTTGTTATAAAATCGGAGAAAGCAGAAAATATTTTTTTAATGAAATTTAATGACAATATGTTACAAAAATCAACGTGGTTATCTACCAACCTTCACATAAATTCCAGGAAATTATTTGAATTTTCATTAAGCAATATTTAGCTAAATTGTCAACTATCTATTTCCGTTCAAAAAATCTCGTTTTCTTTTCTTTTCACCTTCTCTTACCCATAAGGTAGAGAAAGTATTGTTTTAGGGTCAAATTTTCGAAAATGAGTTTTTGTCCCCTGAATACAAAAATCATGTTTACAGCGGTTAGTCTTTGTGTGTATATTTGTTGTCAGCATATCTCAAGAACAAATATTAGCAGAAATCCAAACTTGATAGTCTAAATGTGTATCATATGAGGATGCTGCACAAAGCTTTTCATTGAGATGAAGCAAATGGTTCGTGTACAGGGACACCCAAGAGAATTCAAATACAATACGTCTATGGGGATAAAATGCTGGTAAGTAGAGTTTAGCATCTATAGACTGCACTAAACCAAATGAAACGAATATATATTATTTATATGCGTAAAAACATGTCTCATGTAGAATATGGTAGGGAAATCACTCACTGATCGTTTACAGGGCTGCACAAAAGAACTAGATAAAAGTGCGACAATCGTTGCAAATTGATGGCAGTATATTTCAGGCTGGGCCATGTATGATTACTATAGAATTATATTTATATGCCCCCATGTGGTCTGTATATACTCTTCGAAATATATACAGGGCTGAAAATATGTAAGCGATAACATTCTTTTTTGTTGTTAGTGGATGTGTTTTAGTAATAATATTTTACCATTTACAGGAAAGCTGTTTGGGAATTGGAATAAATTCCTCATAGAGATATAGTAAATAATGTATTTTTTAAAGCTAAATATTCATCGCTTGTATTTTGTATATTTACACGTTTTGAGGCTACTTCCGTACCGTAGTCAAATTTTTTAACGTTTAATTTTTGTCTGCGTCTCTTAGAGTGACTTAAAAACGAATAATTTTAGGAGATCCAAAAGTTGAATTTTGAAGTTAATGTAAGTTTGTTGCTGGAAAAGTTTAATCAAGATTGATAGGTTTCAAGGAATGTTGCGTGAAAAAATTGTCTGTATAATTTTAAGTGAACTTTTAATTTTTATAACATATTTAAATTCCATATAATTGTAGGTGCATTAATGAAAAGGAAGGTTGAGTGGGTGGTAACCCCTTCACACAGAAGTAATTGTCAAATAAAACTCTTCCGAAGCCTAATTTGAATTGTTTAACATAGGTGTACATAACATTACTTTTAATCTCCAACTCGTATTTATAGTATTAAATTTTAGGGTAAGAGAAAGTAGTGTAAGTGACACACCAGATTTTTTTTTCTATGTTTTTTAATTAGAAAAATATATTTTGAATCAATACTTCAAAACATTTACGGAAAATCAATTTAATTTGCTGCGTTTTTTTTTTTTTTTTTTTTTTTTTTGGTCATGTTATTGTCATAATGTTTCTTATGATGCATATGGATACTTTAATCATATCGACATTAAAAAAAATCGAGGACTTAGCTGTAGTTATTTGTTAGTTACGCTTGATACAAGATCTTAAAATAACACATCACTAACATGCAAGATTATTTTTTTTATTATTTTTACATTTTTTTCAATTTTCTAAAAAATATATTAAACGAAATGATTTGAAACTTCAGGTATGCAAAGTACATTTAAAAACGCACATTTTCCGTAATCGATTTAGTCCATAGTGTAATTAGGGGACCAATCAGAAATTCAAGAAAAGCGCAAATACATTAGATCCACCTGTATTATAAAAAGCTACAGCTGACTTGTAACGTTAATGCATTGTTGCACATTCTATGTACAATATTTATACATTTTATTGCGGTAATTGTTCAATTATTTAGGCAGCTATATATATATTTTTTTTTTGTTTTCAAAAATTACTAGTTTTTGTACTATTATTTTGTTAGTTATATATATATATATATATATATATATATATATATATTTCAAAAATTACTAAATTTTTGACAAGTTTCTTGTTTATAACTAGAACGAATTTTCATAACATTTTTTAAAACTTGCAAAAAAATTGACAAAACATTACAAAAAGCTTATTTTCAAACATAAAATTCACACCTTTAATATTAGCTGAGATGTGAGCATTTATAGTTAATGTATATATATATGTATATATTATTGCGCATACACTAAAGACTTAAACAAAATTATTGCATAGGATAAAATCTAGACATATTAGACAACTGATATCAGAAGTTCATTTGAATAGAGTAAAAACTAAGATTATTTTCGGTAAAAGAATGAGCAAGATTTTTGGTATTTTCCAGAATTGAAATTTCATAAGAAGATATTCCCATGCCGCGTAATTAATTTGAAGACTGAATTATTTCAACCACGCTGAAAAAAAATTTTTTTTGTGAAAAACGTATACGTGTCACTCTGACATATTTTATTTATTTACTCAGAGTTGTGAGTGTGTCATTGGTGATAAACATTGGTTATTATTTGTGACTTTATAATTGGTAGAAGCCATTCATTTTCCATTGACGCTGTTGCGTGTATCTGAATATTCGATGAATCTGTTACTGAAAATGATTACTTTTTTTTTCTTGTGTGTGTGTGCGTGTGTTTTAGAAATTTTGTTCCGAATTTTGCTAGAAATGGAGCTTTGTATTTTGAAGCTACAGTCGGCAACAAATGTCTCCGAACACTAGCAAAAATTCCTATATCAAAAAAGTAGAGTTAATACTGTTTTGTCAAATAAATCCTTGTCGAATCATGTTCTTAGTCAGAATAAGAACATGATTCGACAAGGATTTATTTAACGAAATTGTTTTAAGTGTACTTTTTTTACATAGGAATTTTTGCTGGTGTTCGGAGACTTTTGTTACCGACTGTATATCAATACCCGATGATATCTCTCTAAGAAAGCTCTGTTTTTTAGAAACTGAAAGCATTTAATTATTTTTCAAATACATATTAAAATAAATGAATAATTTAGAATTGTATATAAATATTTGTTTAACACGTTCACGCCGGCGTCACTCACTGATGGGCCACAGCTACAGTCGGCAGCAAAAGTATCCGAGCACTAAAAAAAATCTAAAATAGCTGTCCAAAAAAAAGCACACTTAATACTGCTTTGTTAAATAAATCCTTGTCGAGTCATGTTCTTAGTCAGTCTAAGAACATGATTCGACAAGGATTCATTGAACAAAACAGTTTTAAATGTACTTTTTTCATATCGGAATTATTGGCTAGTGCTCGGATACTCTTGGGAAGACTATGTAAAGAAAATGCACCGGCGTGAACGTGTTAATGGATTTTTTTTTCTTTGTAAGAACTTAAATGAGCCTTAAAAAAGTAATAATCTGTTATATAAAATTTCTTGTCTTCTTTATTTACTTTAAGTATTATCAAAATTCATCAGTTTTTTTTAAGCAAGATTTGGTTTTCCTCATCAAGTTTTTATACAAGACACATGATGTGAAATATATATATACATTAACGAACGAATCGTAAACCAACGGATTATATTATTCTAATATGCATAAATCAAAGAAATATACAAGAAAATTTAATAGAATAATCAAAGAGAGAAATTTAGGATTTAAACGCTAAAAGTACCTATACATTTGAATTAATCCTAATTAGTAGATAAGTAACTGTGCATACTTTCATAAATTCTTATAGCTAAAAATAATCATTATAAACACTAATTAAAACGATAAAAAAAATATGAGTGTAAGGAGTAAAACAGAAATTTAGTATAATAGTGTCAGAAATTTTTAGTGTAAACATTCTCTTTTCTGTTGCCGTTAATTCTCTGAAAATCTCACTCGGAGCACTTAGAAAAATGAAAATTCTTTCCTTCTTTTACCTCTTTTTATCTCCCCCGAGAATATTCCACTATTCTAAAAGAAAATAAAGTTTTCTCACATTGTTTTAAGGATTTTTAGAATGCATTGAAATATTTCACTAAAATTTTTACCAAGCTGCTATACTGTAAACATAACGGTAGATTTTGTAGTAAATTGTGCTGGCGTCTATTTTTGCCAGCACTTTCTGCTGTAAAATAGGGTAATTTACAGCGGAAACATCTGTAAATAGAGACTCTTTTATAGATGTTTTTGTTGTATATTTTTTTTTTTTTTTTTTTTTTTTTTGAACAGCAGATTGTGATAGCAAACCTTTTTTTTACCTACACATTTTCCTGTAACAATAACCTTTAACTTTCACAGTGTACTGATGCACTTTGACAATTTCACTGTATTTGGTTTTCATATTTGCATGCGTATCGTTAAAAAATTGCTTACAATAATAAAAATATTTACGTTGATACGTGCAAAAAATTTGTCCAGGTATTCAAGAAATAACTTCATCTCAATGCATTTGAACCTTTTCAATGTATACAAAATCTCTCTCATAAACTTTCATTGTTGTGAAGTAAATCTAAATGTTCTTGTAACTTTACTCTAGATAATATTTTTACCTAAGTATGTTTATATATTAATAAGAAACAAATATCTTTCGTAAAGTATGTAAATAACCTTTTTTTTTTTTTTTAATTAATTTTCCATTCGTATATTAAAAAGTCCAAAATAAAAAAATATATGCGAAAAAACTTGATTTCCACTTTTCTTTTCTACCAGAATTTCTACAAATAACCAATTACTTAAAGTTAATGTAAAAATACGAAAAAGATTTCTGTATGGTAATAGTGGTATCAATAAAGGAAGAAGTAACATCGCTGTATATGTCATTTTCTAGCTGCTTAAAAGCAGCATAGTTAGGTATTGGTGGTGGATTGATTTTAATAAAACGAGGTTGCAGAAACATCTAAATTCAGCTAATCTGCTGAAAGACTATATGTGATTTAATGGTGTCTGGATTAATATTACATTTCTTATTTTCTAAAAAAAAAAAAAAAAAAAAAAATGTTAACTTTTGCTTTTATATTTGATCTACTATCTAATTGCATTATAAACTACTATCTAATTTCTACAACCCGAATGACCACAAAATAAAAATGATGATATTTATTAGAAGCATATACATTCTTTGTTTTTTTTCAATACAGCAGGAATTGAATTAACAATAAATAAATAAATAAATAAATACGAAGCTAAAACTTTTCCTTCAATTTTATTATCTTTACTACATTGTATGATTCTCTAAAAGAACACCCAGAGAAATATTTTTTCGTTTTCACAGGTTTTATTGAGAAAAAAGAAAAGTCAAAACCATCTGGAAGCCTATTTCTAGCACCTTCAAAGTTATTCGACTGAAATAAAAAGCTTACAGCAGCTATCTTTAAAGACAATTTTCATCCTTTTAAAAGTGGTTTTTCAAGATATTTTTGAAAATAACAAAAAACAATTGACATTCTTTTATTATTATTATTATTATTTTAACAAAATTGTTGGAAAAAAAAATGTTAAAGGCTATTTTGAATCTAAACCGATATACTTTTATTTTAAAGAATTTATTTTAAAGTGTAATAAATGCTTTATAACAATTTAAAACATCGAAACATGATTTTGAATGCATTTATTGCAATAAATTTATATGTTATTGAATTATTTCATGCAAATGACTTTACATTTTTTTTTTCTCTTAGCTTTTACAATAACTTTATTTATTGATTTTAAGGGATTTAAATAATTTGAATACGATTGCTTGGGAAAAGGTATAATTCTTCTTCAATTACTGAAATAAAATTCAGAGATAAGTAAAAGCTTATGACTAGATAATGATTGACAAAATCATATCTATCATAAAATTCATTATAATACATAAAAAGCAAAGATATTTTAACTAGATATTTTAAATTACTATCTTCAATATAATTTTTCCTTTTCTTTTTCTTTCTTTCTTTCTTTTTTTTAATTATTATTATTATTATTATTAAATGTATTTTTTTCCTTAAGTTTCTTTTTTTTAAAAAGGTTTTGAAATACATTTAAAAAAAAAAAAAAAGTTCATTAGAAAATTAAGCTAACGTGTACAAAAAGTTAAAAAATGTTTACAAAAAAAAAATGTTGATAATATATTCTTATTGGCTGTCCCTACTGTTAAATATTTATGAGCATCAATTCCTAAAACTCAATTACCAGCAAAACTGATTTTACTCATTGAGGTTTTTTCAACTTTTTTTTAAATCCCCCTAGATTAAAGAGACATTAATATTAATGATAGAAATGATTTCCTCTGTGAAAGAAAAAAAGCTGATACTTAGATTTAAAGAAGAACTCCGCATAATTTGATACTTTTTTTGTTATTGTTTGTTTGTTTGTTTTTACGCAAGAATAAAATTAAAGTATTTTCGTTTTTATTTTGTTAACTTTTTTTTTTTTTTTTTTTTTTTTAAGAGATTGTTTTGAGTGGAGGGAGACCGATAATTTAATAAGCATACTTCTATATGTGTTGTTAAGCGCATCGATTTAAATGTGATTAAAATGATTCAGTTACATTTATTAAAGATTACTTTTACTTGTTTTGCCATTAATGTCATTACTTAAACTTACCCACAAATAGGGTAAGCACACCAGTAATTGACACTTTTGGAGCAATTGCTGATGTTTTTAATGTTCTAGTCACCAGAAAATATTTTTAGAAATTTTAATCTAATACATATGGCATGAAAGACATTCAGAACCACATATATGTAAAATATATACATTTGATACCAAATATATATATATATATATATATTATGAATTTTTATTTGACACCCACTCAATGTTCCAGTAATTGACGCTGCCGGTTTTTTTTTTTTTTCATTTTATCAGCAGTTGGTACAATATGTTGCAGTGTTTGACACTGCTAGTTATTCATTTTAACAGTTATTAGCACCCTATGCTCCAGTGTTTGGCATAAAATGTTAAAATTCTTATATGTAAAATATATGATTTTATGTTTTTTGTTATTTATTAATTATTTCGGGATAGGATAGATGGCAGTTGCTGGACCATACCAATAACCGGAGCACCTATCCTATATAGTTCTATATCAATGCATAAGTTTTTAAATTAAATAAAGTTATATAACCTTTTTAGGGTTACACACATATATAATTAATTATGTTATTACAGAACCTACTTATGTTATGGTCGAAAATTCATAATATTAATGCATTTTACATCACTGATTAACATCCATATAATTTTTTCTCTAACGAGTGAACCAGTTACGATTAAATTTTGTCGAAACAATACGATAGGGACGTAAAATGCTATCTGATTGGTTAACGTAGATTAGAATTTCAAAGCATAATTTAGGCTACTACAGATTTCGTCTACAAAAATTTAATCTAATGCATCTGAAATGCACATTTTTTTGAAGAAATTAAATATATATATATTAACTTTTTATTAAAGCTTTGCATAAGTAGCTGGCTAAAACCAAATCGTCACTGGTGGGTGTATTATGTTATTTTATTAATTTAAAATGTTATCTTAAATAAATTTACTTATTATCTAAATCAGAAAACAATGAAAATTAGAAAAATAGAAAAATCTAACTGTGTAACTAAAAATTTCCTAAATTCATATATATATATATATATATATGAATTAAAATGTAGAATTTTGAAAACACGTATGTTATTCATTAAAAAAATTAACTGTAATTTGAATATTTTTAGAAAATGAACCAGAAAATATTCATTAATTGGAAATATATTCATTATGTTTATTTTAGAACAAATATCATAGATTCAAAAATTTTGCGATACATATCATCCAAAATTAGCAAACGCACCAGGATTGAGTAAAGTAGAAATAAACCTACATTTACTTAGCAAATAGTGACATTTGTTTAATTTAAAATTTAAATACAAATATGGGAATTACAAGTAATCCCCTACGAATCTCTTAATTCTTTGTAAACAAGTGTCTAAATAAGCATTTCATTTGATCTTAACAAGCATTTATTAATGTATTTATAAAATTATGGAATTTGATACATCTCTAATATTTTATTTTTAAAGTGATAAATTTTTAAGAAACAATTTTCGATTTCATCTATGAATTTATCCATTTCCAATTAGAATTTGTATAAATAATTCAATTCAAATTTCAGTAATAGCTTCAAATGAAAAATAAGCTAATACATTAATTAAATTCTTTTGAGATATTATAAATAGTTTATGCTTATTATGTTTTCTCGTGATTTTTCTGAAAAAAGAAAATTATTTTATTACTTTACCTATGTAAAATATGGCACATACAATATGCATATTATTATTATTATTTTAATGGTACTTTTAATAACCTCAAATATCTCTTCTTTGTTTCCTGCATTAATTTTAATTTTAATTAATTAATTTATTTTTGTCTGAAGTCATCTGCATTTTTTATTACTAAACCATTGATAGTATCGTTTACATTTTTTAAAAATAAAGATGGAATAGTTAATAAACAATTAAGAAATATGTTATACACTCTAAAAGAATAATCTGGTGTGTCACTCACACGACTTTCTCTTACCCTGAAATTTAATACTATTAATACAGATTGCACATTAAAAGGTAAGATAACGAGTTCTGTTATGTAAACCTGTGTTAAACAATTCATATTAGGCTTCTGAAGAGTTTTATATAATAATTAGTTCTATGTGAGGGGGGCCCCGTTTCATTAATGCACCTACATTTATATAGAATTTAATTCGGTTATTAAAAAATAATTCTGTTTTTAAAAAATAATTTATTAAAATTATTATTTAAAAAAATTATCTTTTATGATAATGCAGACGATTTCCGTATTAGAGTAGTAGTATAACACCAAATATCCCAAAAAAAGTCCATTTTATTCCCAATATTAAAAAAAAAAAAAAACGACTTCCCCCCGAGGGGGGGAGGCGAGACTCCTATATACACAATTTTTTTCCCAGTTAACTATCTCTATTACAAAAAATAAATATTCGTTTCATTTGTTTTAGTGCAGTCTATAGACGTTAAACTCTACTTACCTGCAATTTCCCCCATAGACGTAATGTATTAGAATTCTCTTGATTGTCCCTGTACACGAACCATTTGCTTGATCTTAACGAAAAGCTTACTGTAGCATCTCTATATGATACACATTTAGAATACCAAGTTTGAACTTTCTGCCATAATTTGTTTTTGAGATATGCTGATAACAGACAGACACACAGACACACACACAGACACGCAGGCATACACAGACCATTTGCTAAAAATATGACTTTCGTATTCAGGGGACCTCAAAACGTGTAAATATAACAAAATCTCGTGTTCGAGAATGTGACCCAAAAGCACTACTTTCTCTACCTTATGGGTAAGAGAAAGTAAAAATGGAAATGTCGAAAAAAAAATCATATAAATAAATATATAACCAAAACACATGACTATAAATTTAAAAGGTCTACACAGCATAAAAATGTAAAAAAATACATAATTTTAAACATATCCCCCTCCCCCCCCCACAAAAAAAAAGTATCTTTTTAAATAACTTTCATTACTTTGTTGTAACTTAGGCATACAGCGTTAAAATTTTCAACAAATCCGAACTTTAGTTTAAAGACACACAGACACACACACAGACACACACACAGACACACACACACACAGACACACACACACACAGACCACACACACAGACACACAAACCATTTGCTAAAAACATGATTTTCATATTCAGGGGACCTCAGAACGTGTAAATATAACAAAATCTCGCGTTCGAAAATTTGACCCAAAAACAATACTTTCTCTACCTTATGGGTAAGAGAAAGTAAAAAAAAAGTGCATGAAAAATGAGTAATTCGAATTCAACCCAAATTGATTTCGACGAAAAATGTAAAACTTGAAAGTTTGGCGGCTAATTGATGCACATGTGACGCTACAAATCGTCTTAACTGCGCAATTCGTAGGACATTATAGAGAAGAAATTTCGATTCCAGGTCATAAATTCTTAGAAAAGTTTATTCCGCGTGTTGAGATAAAGAAAAGTTTTGCCCCACATAGAGGTGCGCGAACACTATACACACATGTCAGAATTTGAGGAAGTACGCGTAGTTCGACGGGAAGAAATCGATTCGACTAGTGGGCTCACTCGACAGTTGGATATAAGCGATGCCATTATTTGTCGATGTTGGCAGGAATGGATGAATCATAGCTGAACACATTGCCAAGAAAGACGCCATCAACTTGGAGAGACGTCAGAACGTGAGGATCAGTCAATCGTCAGAGTGGCATTAGAGCCGCAGTTTCATCATTATCATAGATCCTACATGCTACTGATGTTTCAGTGACAGCAAATACCAATAATAGGTGGCTCAGAAAAAGAAGACTGCGTTCACGGTTTCCCTTGCGCCGCGTCGACAACCATTGCCTTCTGTTGGACGCTTTGGATCTAGTATGTCACAGACTGGAGAAGAATTATCTTCAGGACTCCCACTTTGAAATGAACCCCGATAACCAGCGAAGAAGTGTCTAGAGACATCACACACAACGGTGGGATATTTGCTAGACAACAAGGAGTGAAGGTCTGAGGTACCATTTCGTATTACAGAAAAACTTGTTTGGTTGTCATCCACAGTACCCTTACCGCACAGCGGAAAGTTAACGATATTCTACGAACTCTTGTCTTGCCTTTCACATCGTGCCATCCTGGTCTATCTTACATATCAGCGTGCTAATGCCCTCCGAAATAAGACGACAGTTTCTACTGCTTGTCATTGGGTTTTCCTAACACTACCTTGTCTAACAAGGTCACCGGAACTCTCTTCCAATTGAAAATATTTGGGGTATTATGATAACGATCATACAATCAGCTCTGTTTTTGTTGATTGAACTTGCCAGTTGGATAACGTTGATGTATATTTGTTGCACTACGACGATTTTACATTAAGTCAGGTTTTTATACATTATATTTTATTTTATTTTTCTTTAATTATACGGAACGACATTCGTGAATGATTCTATGACAGAAACTTTTTGCTTTTCTTTATAAAACTTAAGAATAGAACCTGTGATTATTCATATGTCATTGACTGCTTAATAAATGTTTCTTTTGTAACGTCCCTTTATATTGATTTCTCATTATTTCCCTCCATAAAACATTACCTTTCCTGATAGCATTACGTTTTGCTCTGTCGCTAAATTTAATCTTGTCAAGTGTAATTCTGACTGTCAGTTCGCATTTTTCTACCATAAAATTCCCGATTTCTTTCTTCCGCTTTTTCTATAATTTACTAGATCAAAAGAAATTAGTTTTACACTAAACGATGACGGCTGGTGTGGCTAAGGAAGTTTTATCTTTTTTCATATATTTATCTTTCTTTTTCTTAATAATATTGTTTATTAAAAATAATAATAATAACTATACAAATACCTATGAAAATTTGTTATATTTTTATACATACAGATATGAAATTCTATTTTTATTATCTCAAGTTTTAATTAATCAGATTTCCTTAAAAAATCAAGACAAGTCATCAAAAAATTCTAAGTTTTAAATACATACTATGAACTAATACTTTCATATATTGGAACTAAGAATAAGGCTATAATCTGTTTATATATACGTATAACATATTATATAATTTACGTATATATATATACGTATAACATATACGTATAACATATACGTATAACATATTATACGTATAACATATAACATATACGTATAACATATAAGATGTTTATATATACGTATAACATATTTCATTTGAACATTTTACATTTCTTAGAAAAGTGTAGATTAAAAAAAAAAAAATTCTTGAAGTTAGCTTTAGAAATTTTCTTTTATTTATTAATTTATTTATTAATTTGATCGTTTTAAATAATAGGCCTAGGACGTTCATTAAATTAAACCCTTTAACTGTTGCAAACGGCTTTTTCCGTCATTTAATAGTTGGAATACGAGGCTAATGTGGCAAATTTTGGAAAAATATGATGTTTTTTCCTAGGACATAAGATTACTGAATATCTATTGATTTCAAAAACAATATGCTTTATTCCTACTTCACTTAGTATTGATTTTATGAGTTATTAAACAGATATGCTAAAAAACTCGACACGGCTAAAGGGTTAAACTCCTTTATTTTTTTAAACTTTCCTCTTTTATTTTAGTTATAGTATGTATACTCAACAATCATTTTTAATACATCCAATTCATTCAAATATTTCACAATATAACTGCTAAAAAAGCTTTTATAAAGTACAAAAAACCTATAAAAACATTCTTTTATATATATAGTAAAACATTCCAATTAGTTACTTATTCATCCTTAGTTTTCGACTCATCTCCTAGAGTCGTTGAGTCTTCTTCAGAGTTATGTTATTATAAGATTGCCTTCAGATATATATATGTTCAAAGATAATTTTTTTAATGAGATTTTCTTTATTATTATTATTAAAAAAAAAAAAAAAAGGACATATTTTTCTGCTAGAGGGCGCAATAATCTAACGCTATATATTTTTTTTTAAATCTTTAGGAAAATTTAAACCGGATGATGTAACTTGAAATGCATTAGGTGTTTATAGCATAGTTGAAAAGTCTTAAATATGTCTTTATATTGCAGCAATAAATAATCATATAGTAATTATTATCAGTATATATTTAAATATGTTAAAAAGTTAAAATATTTAATTCAATGACTATCGTAATTAGTTTAATATGTATAGAATTTCCACATATTATTTTAATTCAAGTAATTTGCAGAATTATCATTGATATGCGACTACAGAAAAAGTTTAAATTATGTATGTGGATATTTAAAAAAGAAGAGATATTGCATGTGGTTTTTATTATTTTATAGTAATTTGACTCATATTTATTTTAAATTAATGGACTTATTTTTTATCTTTGAACTTATATGTTATACATCTTAATGGAATCTTATTACAACATAATTCTGAAGAATACTTAACGAGAGGAGTCGAAAGCTAAGGATGAATATGTAACTAATTGAAATGTTTTACTATATGTATGTAACAGAATGTTTTTATAGTTTTTTTTTTATACTTTATAAAGGCTTTTTTAAACAGTTATATCGTGAAATATTTGAATTGGTTGTATTAAAAATGACACATTGTTGAGTATACATACTATAATTAAAATTAATTTATACAATGTAGTCGAATCATAAACTTCCTCTTTTATATTCAACATTCCATTAAGAATGTTGTTTCGATTTTCATAAGAATGCAAATATTTTTTTAGATTTCTCTCTTTCAATAAGATAAAGTCTTTTTTTTTTTTTTTTTTTTTTTTTTTAACTTCTATCTTTTACTTTTTAACTCTATTTACAAAATATCTTAGCAGATATTCTTTCAAACTTAAATATGAATATCATAAAAATATCGCTATCATATGAATATCACTATTTGACCTATAGATGCATTCAAAATTTTTATCAAAATATTATTTTTTTCTATGCGTTGAATTCAAAAAATGAGATGCTTATTTAATATTTTTTCATGGAGTTTTTAAAAATAATATTATTTCTTTGTATTATACATCAGATATCTAAAAATATCTGTAAACGGTACAACGCGTATATAATACGCTATACTCAGACGTATATATATATTTTCCATCAGATTTATATTAATGTTTTGCTTGCGGGTCACATAAAATTATGTTTTTCATGTAATACGAGCCCCGCCTTCAGGCGTTCTTCTAAAAAAGTACTTTACTTTAAAAAAAAAACAACATCATTTTACGTGTTCGTGTTTAACACTTCATGTGCGTTGGTATACATATATGCCATTTACAGAATCAATTTCTAAGAATACAGTTTGACTAATATACTCATGAATACGTAAAATCGTTTTAACAAATAATATAAAGTTTTATAGGAACGCCAAAAGGCGGGACTTACTGTTCAAAATAAGAAAAAACCCCGCCAGCAATGTGTCAATATTGTAAATAAAATGAAGCACCTTAGATAAAATAATAAAATTAATCATGTATGCTGGTATACACTCTAAGATTAAAAAAAAAAAAAAAAAAAAAAAAAAAAGAGGCACCGGGAATGAGTAAAGCAAACTGGACACAAAATAAAATGTATACAGGTTTAGATAGAAAATGCAAAATTTTAAAGTTTGGCGACCATCGAATGAGCATGCGACGCTGCAGTGCAACTTGACTGCGCAATTGGCAGAACATTAAAAATGAACATTTTTGATTACAGGTCATAAATTCTTCAAAACATTTATTTCGTCTACTCAGGTAGACTGAAATTCTGACTCACATACCAGTGCGCAAACATTATGCGCAGATGTCTACATTTGAGAGAGGTATGCAGTTGGGCTCAAAGAAGCCGGTTGGTCTAATCCGCGAAGTGTTTGACAATTGGACAGGAACGGCGCCATTACTAGATGATATTGACAGGAATGAACCATGGCTGAACATAGCGTCAGGGAGGAAGCAGTCGGCCTACAAAGACGACAGAACGTGAAAACCAATGAATCGTCAAAGCTGTACTCAAAGTTCCAATTCATCATTATCATCGATCCTAGAGAGAACTGGTACTTCAGTGACTTCAAAGACGATTAACAGGCGGCACAGAGAAATGGGGTTGAACTCACTAAGCTTCTTGTGCGGACAGCTATTGAACTTTGTATACCGACAAGCACGTTTGCAGTGATATCAGGATCGTTCGAACTGGAATCTTACTAAATGGAGTAGAATTGTCTTCAGTGATGAGTCTCAGTGATGATTGTCTTCAGTGATGAAAAAAGGGGGATTCCACCTTGACTGTCGCCAGCTATAAGGTCAGCCCGACAACCAGGAGTGAAGGTTTGGAATGTCATTTTATTTCATAGCAGAACCCATTTGGTTGTCATCCGTGGCATTTTTCCAGCACAGCGGTACGTCGACGACATTTACGTTTTGTTGGGTTTCCTTTCATATCACGCAATCCTGATCGTATATTTCAGCATGATAATGCTCGCCTATGCACAGTGATAGTTTTTACTGTTTGTTTTTCTGCTTGTCTAAATTTTTTTGGCCAGTAAAGTCGCCGGATTTCTCTCCCAATAAGGGCGTTTAAAGCATCTTGAAAAGGAACCTGCAACCAGCTCGGGATATTGCCAATCTAAAGCCTTAATTGGACAAAAATTGGCATGATATCTCGCAGGAGCATATTTGCGAACTCTGTCAATTAATACCAATCCAAATAACTGCTTACATAAGGGTCTGAAGTGGGCCAATGCGTTATTGACTTGTTTACATTGTGAGGCCATTTCTCTTGATTAAATCATACAATGTTCTTTGAAACTGTAATAATTTCTTTTTCTCTATATGTAGATCACATCTACCAATTTTCGTCATATTCGAATAACTCCTTCTTGGTGCGTCTTTTTTTTTTTTTTTTTTTTTTTTTTTTTGTCTTAAAGTGTATTTTACATAGTTGTAACTTTATTTATATAAAGTTGTATATGTTTCTTCTTTGTAATAGTTTAATCATAAAAAAAAGAAAAAAAAATCTTTTTTTAAAACTCTGTTTCTTTGATATTATTAAATTACAAGTATATTATAACGGAGCTGGGGTGTTAGTTTCCTGATATGTTTCTGCTACAATTTTCTACCAACAAACTTTTAGGTTTATTTCTAGTAATTTTCAACAAATATGTATAAAATATTATTGGTAAAAGTTTAATGAAGTTTCTTAAATTTTAAAATCAAACACAAATACAACATTCTATAATATATCGATAGTACAATAAGGTTATATTTATTGTCATTTATTTTTTTGCATAAAAAATACTTTTTATACTACCTATAGTGTAAAATAAGATTTGAGTACTGAAAATCTGACAATATACACTTTTTCGCATAGAATATTGAGATTTTTTTTTTTTCCACATTAAAAATCAATTTAAAGATAGGTTTGAAATTATTAATATTTGAAATGTCTGAAGAAAGATGTATCTTTTTTTACAATTTTTCTGCATTAATCGAAGCCAGAATTCCAAAGAAAATACGTGATACAATTTACTAGATTGCTCACATTACAAAATCATTTTAAAAATGTGAAACTTTTTTATCCATATATAGCGTAAAAATATTTTATGTTGGAACTTAAAAAAGGAAAAAGAAATTTTAACAAAGAAATCTCAGATATTAGATTTTAAAAGATATTAAAAGCCCATTACTTAGCGATAAAGCGCTGTAATTTTAGGGCCCTGCCATCAGCCATAAAAAGTAGAATATTTCTTTTCACAGAAATGGCTTAAATTATGTTCTGCTAAATCATTCGTTCTTTACCTTGCTATCAATATTTTTACAAACTCTTCCTGCTCTTAAAATCATAACAATCGCTATATTTCTTCAAAACTGAAAAATATTAAGACATTGAAATGCATAAATGTTTAAGACTATTTATGCAATTTTCAAGGTATCAATGGGTTGGTTGTTGGTTAGTTGGATGTGTTAAGGCCGATTGACTACACTGTTAAAAAAATGCAACTTTGTCGCCAGAAATTCTCTGCAATTTGAAAATAAAAGTCGTAAATTACGGAAAAATTACGTTGACAAAACATATTTTTCTGTAATTACAAAGAATTTACGGCAACAAAAGTTTCATTTTTTTAACAGTGTACGCTAGCGTCCTAGAACTTTAGGCAGAATGGCCCGTATTTAATTAAGTTTTTGAGGAGGTATCAAAGGGAAAATAAATATGTATGTATATATATATGATTAACAACATATAAATAATTAAAGCATATCCATATAGGATCATTTAACTAAATTGCAAAAAAATGATGTTAAGTGTATTTAAAAAAATATGCTGAGGCATTTTCTTTTATAAAAAGTTGTAAAAAAGAATTATAAACACATTGGTGATTTAAAGTTTAGCTTTAAATTTACACTTTTAAGCGCCTACTATTGAAAATAATAATAATAATAATAGTAATAGTAATATTAATATTAATAATAATAATAATAATAATAATAATGTAAATAATACAGTTTTTTTATTGTAAATAAATTTAATTAGTTTTCCCTAACGTAAAAACTAATTCAAAGATAATCCTTGCATCTTCGTGAAGGCTTTTTCTATTTACTTTTAAATTTATGACAGTTTCTATTTCAGATCAGTGAGTCAAGTAAAACTGATTATCAAAAAGTAACTTCTTTCGTTTGACATGAAAACTGATACTTAAAAATACGTTTCCGTGATTGTAGGTCACGATATGCCTCATAAAATGATGTGTTCGCCGGGATCCGGACATAATATCGCGGGACAAAATATCGCCGGACAAAATATCGCGTCAAAAAAAATAATATAATCTATTTGAAAATTTGTATTTCTGTCACGTATGATCTCTGGTGAAGGCCACATTGCCTTATAAATTAATATTAATTGATTTAAAAAAAAAAAAAAATAAATACATTATAGAGCGGAATTTTATTATTTTATCTATATTTAATTTTATGTTATTTTATCATTTGCTTTTCGCCATTCAAAATACATTTTAAAAATATTTTACATTACTGCTGACTTCAAAGCTGAACACTGTTCACAAACCTTAATTATAAATTTTAAAATAGATAAGCACGATTGAATTCTTTATGACTAATCTTAAAAAAATGTTAACAAATATAGTCTTTAAACTCTTTTAAACAAAATTTATAACGATTTTTGTGGTGGGTTTGTGTGTATGCCAGTGCTCTGACTAAGGTTGGCATGAAATTTTATACAACATTATTAATAATTACCAACTCCTTTATGCTTTCAATTCATTTATGCAGGCGATATTTTGTCCACGCAGGATTTTGTCCCGCGAGATTTTGTCCCCAACCCGTTCGCCATTTTTTATAACTTCTAATAGTTGCAATTTTATAAATAATTATACGATGAAAAATAATATTTATAACTAAATGCTTGAAACTATTTTATTCGTAAGTAGAAATTGTAAAATAACAGAAGTAAGAAAGTAAGGATATTCGTAAGCGTAACGTTTCTAGCTTTTCAGATGATCGTGGATTTTTACTTTATATTTATTTTCCATTATTTTTTCATTCATTTATTTATTTAAAAATATAAGCAGATAAATAAAAATAACAAATAAATGTGTTTTAAATTAAATAATTTAAAACATATTTATTCGTTACAAATACATGTGTAACGAATTCGTAAAAACACAAACGGAGTTTTAAATGTTTTTCTGTGGAAAAAAAAAAAAAAAAAAAAAAAAAAAAAACCTCTAACAAAGAGAAACAAATTTATTTTTACGACTATTTGCTTAATATGTTATATGTTATATATATATATATATATAATTATATTTTAGATGAATTACACTTAAACATCTGAAGCAGTGATGAGCAAGGGGTCAGACACTACTTAACGAAAGTGCCACCTGTTGAAGTTTATGAGATTATTTTCCATATTGCAAAATAGACAGTTAGAAATAGTTATTAATTAACTATAAATATCAAATGTAGAATATATAAAATAAATCCATTTCAAAGGCGTTCGCTTACTGATCTCCTCACTGCATGCATGTTTCACTCATGACAGATGTTCATAGATTTGGAGTACATATTTGTAGCTTTTTAGAAATGTTCATGTACGAAATTGCAGCATTAAGGCATTCAGTAACCCTTCTGAACTGTTCAATAATTCGGCTTACCCTAAATACACCATCTATAACTGTGTTTATTAATAAAAATATTTTGTTATCAAAATTTACATATTTTTATTCGTTTTTCTTTAAAGCACTATGCGCAGAGCCATTGTATCACTTGTTACAGTTTTCCAAGTTCTGAACCCGTTGATATATATCTTTCGACAACGGTTTTTATTTTTCAATTTTCACTTGTAAAATTAATTTTCTTTGCAAAGAAAACGGCTAATATAAGAATATTTAAGAAGTTTAAAATTAAGAATCTAAAAAATGCGGGATTAGTTATCGTGTTTAACGATAACAAATTTTCGGTGTTTCCAAATTAAAAACAATAACGAACGAAAATAAATTCGGTTTTAAAAAAACAACCTAATTTGCCATCACTGAGTTTGAGGAAAAATGTATACTACTTAAATAATATAAACTTTCTTTTACATTGCTTAAAAAAGGAATGTGAAGATATTATCTTCTTCGTTATTATTATTTGGTGTTTTGGAAGAATTATAAGACTCTCTAACATTTGCTTATTTTTCTTTTTTTTAATTATACCTATTAATAAACATGTTTCCGTAAAATTTTAAAGCTTGTTATTACTAAAAATTTTTAAGACATCATTGAAGTCAAAAATATACAACTAAACTGATTCAATATCAAGCGTTATTATAATTGTAAAAATTATTGAACAGAGCTTTTGAAATACAGAGCTTTTAAAATTTGGATATTAATACAAGAATTGTAAAACAGTAATAATATTAATAATTATAATGACTATGTATCTTTACGATTTCTTATAAACTTGTATTTCTGCAGCTGATGGTCGCATGTATTACAACTACAAAAACGTTTAAAAGAATGTCAGTATTTATGTCATGGATTTTTTTTAATTTCAAAAATCAATTCCGAGAAAATTACAACAGCTAAATTTTTTTAGCATCCCTTAATTCATATTTAATAAACGTTAGCGTTCATTCTAATAAACATAAAAGAATAAGATTTCCTTCTATACGACAAAAACTGACCATGTTATTTGGTTTCAAAGTTTGGATTTTTTTCGCATTTTCTCGATCAATTATGGTGCTTCTTTTGAACTTTAAAAAATGAAGTCGAAACTGTTTACGAATGGAAATGTTATATAGAATAAAAAGGGAAACAATTACATAATAAACGGAAAAGAGATAAAGAAAATATCCTTAAAATTGTCATTTAACAATATCGAAACCTAAATACATTTTTTTTTTTTTATAGTAACTAAAAAAACGTGTTAATCAAAGATATATATATATTTTTTTTAATATTATTAAATAAACACCTTCATTAAATAGCCGCGACTTTCTCTTCTCCTACATTTTAGTCCGTTAAAGCTTGATTTTTTCCCCCTCTTTAAAATTTTAACTCCTTGCTTTTAAATTTTTACCGCAAATTTTATCTATTCGGATAAAATATTGTCTCATTGAATTTACTTCTTATGTATGTATTTAGTGGAATATTTAATTGTAAAATAACTACTTATAGGTTAAATATCAAAGTAAGTTATTATAAGTTAAATATTAAAAATTGGTAATAAATAAAATATATAAATATTTAATAAATAATTGCAAATGTTTAAATAATAATAAATGGATTTAAAATAGTTTTGATAAGAACTCATTATTGTCTAAAAAATTAGTTAAATACATCATCTTAGAAATATGTTGAGTGAAGTGCGCTTAAAACCTGGTGAAGAAAGATGATCAATGAGAATTTTCTAAAAAAGAAAAGAAAATGTAAAATTATGCAAAAAATATTTTCTGTTTTAATGTTGATAGTGAACCCTTCATCAGGCGGGAAAATAGGGTTATGAGTGCCATGTAAAGACAGCAATATGCCAAGATGTAATGTTTTCCCTAATATACTTTTTCTCTGGAGATTCTTTTTTTTTCATTTAAACAATAAGAAAGCTAAAAAAGATATTATTTATTGAATATTTGTAAAAAATAAAATAATTTTAAATAGAAACTACATAAATATCTTATATTATAATATTACTTTGGTTTATTTTAGATTACATCCCATTTTGAATATCGTGAAATATTTGTATGCAAATGTATTGCATTTTAACTTTTACGCATTACAACTAGGAAAATTTTAATAATATTTTAACTAATATTTCTCTTTAAAAATACATTTATTACAAAATTATTCATATTTAAATAAATACTCTTTTAATCTTCGGCTAATATAACTTTGTCAAACAACAAAAATTTGAAACTTACTAAGTTCAATCTTCATTTAAGAGAGCATTTGTAGAGGCATTTAAAAACTATTATGGATAATTTAAAATCCAAACTTCTATTTTTACGATGTTAAACTAATACAATAATATCTTTCAGAAAGTATAAAGGGTTTTACTTTTGTTTAATACAAATGTAAGAATAAAATACCGTAACTAATGAAGTATGAAAAGTAATGAAATTCAGCATAAAAGTTTTATTTTAATGTACGTACTTTTCAAGAAGTATTTAGAGACTTTACTGGATTATTTACGATGAAATAAACTTTTTTATATATCCACGCTCAAATAGTAAAATATTATTTTTTTTATGTTTCTTTACCGATTGCCTTTCTAACGAGAAATTACATTTTTATTTTTAAAAACTCATTTAATACTGTAAAACTGAGGTTTTTAATTAAAAACATATATAAGGTAAGTGCACCAGTGATTGACACTTAGCAGTCTCTGATAATTTGAATGTTCTAGTCATCAGAAAATATTTTCAGAAATCTCAAGTTACTACATATGTCATGAAAGGCTTCAGAACAACATATATGTTAAAATATATACATTTGATAACAATGATTTTTTTTTTATGAATTTTAATTTGATACCCACTCAATGTTCCAGTAATTGACACTGCCAGTTTTCATTTTATACGTAATTGGCCCCCTGTGTTGCAGTGTTTGACACTGCTAGTTATTCATTTTACCAGTTATTAGTACCCTATTCTCCAGTGTTTCACATAAAATGTTAAAATTCTTATATGTAAAATGTATGATTTTATTATTTTTCTTATTTATTAATTATTTCGGGATAGATGTCAATTACTGGAGCATGCCAATCACTGGAGCACCTACCCTAATTGTTTATATTTACTTATTAAAAGTAAAAAAATACTTTCAATCTTGTCACTTGTGAAGAAAATGTATAACCTTTTCTGAAATTATTTAGAGAGAATACAATAAAAAAGGATGATGATCATTTTCAGTATCGATATATAAAGCAGTGTTGCCAGATCTAGCGGATTTTTTATTCAATAATCATCAATAATTTTTTATTGTGACGTTTTTCTAATCATTTCGAAAAGTGATAGTCTATTATGTATATCAAATATCGTTTCTCAAAATTATTGGTAATTACACTGCGTTGAAAAAAAAAAAAAAAAACATTCAACCCCTATTACCAATTTTGCTGATTCTTATGTAAAATGACCTCCTGAGTTCGAATATGACTGCCATTCTGCCCAGTCATCCACCGTTTTCCCGGGACACCACCCCTCCCCCAATTTTTATCGCTATTCGGTAATTTTATAGCCTTAAATTTGATATGGAGAACAAAAAACAATTAATTTTTACGCTTAAAAACAAAAGTATATAATATTTAATAAATAAAATTAGTAATAGATTAAAAAAATATAAGAAATTTAATACATAATTTCCGTGACAAATCCCTCCCCCCCCCCTAAATTTTCACATTGCAGTAAATGTTGATGGTTTAGAATTTTCCAACTATGTAGCCCCTCAGAAGATATTTAACAGTTAAACTAATCCTGCCCCCCCCCCCCCCCCAAAAAAAAAAAAAAAAAAAAAAACTAAATTTATACACATAAAATTACAGAAAAGTGATAAAAATAGGAAACCGTCCCTAAAAACGGTGGGTGATAGGACAAAAAGGACCTCATATTCGGATTCAGGAGGTCATTTTACATAAGAATTTTCCAAAATATTGTTAGGGACAATTTTCCTCCCGAGCAGTGTTATTGAATAAAAAAATCCGCCAAATCTGGTAACATTGTATAGAAGCAAGTTTAATAAATAAATTCATAAAAGAATGGGATGAAAAGAAATTCGCACGGAGCATTATATGTCAATGTATAAATAATGTATAATACATTATAGACACAATGTATAATACATTATAAATCAATGTATAATTTTTAAAACGTATGCGATGTAAAAGTGAAAGTACTATAAAATAAATTAAACAAGTAAAGAAAATTTTTTTCAAACATACCATTGGTCAGACTTTTGAATACATATTAACTTTAATTGAAAATTTATTTTATGCAACTGGATATATAAAAGATACATCACAGTTTATTTTTATCTCAAATTGGTTTAAATTATTTTGCCTAGTATTATTAAAGATTATGTCTGATAAAAACTGGAAAGTTTCTAGATTCACATTTAGAAAGTTATGTGAAATTTATCAGTGACTTTTTAAAAACGTTTTCTCAAATATTAAATTTTTAAATGTTGTAAAATGTATAATAATAGTTAATTTTTTAAATATAATATATTTATTTAAGGTTTAAACATTGAGTCTATATAAACATATCGAACATGGATAAATACATAATTTAAGTTTAGGTGATATATATATATATATATTTTTTTTTTTTTTTACATTTTTTTTTTTTTTATGTTTTATTTACATGTTTTTTTTTAAACGAAATAAACTGAAAAAAAAAATGTTTAATACTCACCTGTTACATAAATCGTCAATGTTATGGCATTATTATATAATTTATAAGAGAATTTCTCAAAAGCATTTTTATTATAAAATAATATCAGTTTCTGGAATAATAAGGGCATAAACATATTTTTATGGCTAAATATGAAAGTTAATACAGATATATAGCATTCAAACATAAAAATCTTTTTTTATTCTTAAAAATAAATAAATATATAAATAAACTCTTTAATGAAAACCTGACTAATATTTATATTTGTTTAAAAAATATAGTTGAACTACATTAATGTGAAATTATATGAATGAAATTAAAATTAATTGTTAAGCAACTTCTTTTGAATTTTTTAAAACTAATTTTAAATAATTTTCTGACAATTTTAGTTTTTTTCAGATTGCTGTATTTCAATTTATATGTATGCAAAACTTTATAGTTATAAGATAAGAATTTATAAAATTAATTAATTAATTAAAAAATATCCTCTATCTCCTTAAAAAAGTTTAAAGTAATAAAGTATCTATTTTGAAAATTCAGTTTACAGAAAATGTGATATACTAAATTTATTTGAAATTTAAATTACTTTAATTAATTTGAAATTTAAATCGATATGTTTAATGTTCAAAGAAAAAATAATAAAAAAATCAAAGTCTATAGAAATTTTTTTTGTTTAATTACAACCGTTGAAGATGGAAAAATATCATTATGCAGGTGTTTAAGTTTTAAGATGAATACGTATTTACGCATTTTTATATTTTTATTTATAAAATATCTTAAATTTGAAACCGAATCAATAAATATATTTTAATATTAATATATCACATTTCTTTTGCTTTTGTTTGAAAAATTTTACAGTTGCATTTTTACTACTCGCAATACTATAAAATGCTAAACTAAATACTACATTAAAGGTCTACTATTTTCACCAATAACCTTCACCAGTACAGAAGGAGCTTAAGTTTTATATTCATATAGCTGAATGTTTCATTATAAATGCATTTAAGTGATTACATTTTTTACGACTTTGCAATTTAGGCATACTGAGATCGTCAGTGGTATTTTAAGAACATATTTGAAAACATATTTTTTTCTATTAAATTTTAGAAGAGCCTCAAATTAAAGGAAATTGAAAAAATACATGAGTGACATATTAATTGAAATAGTTTTCATTTTGCTAGTTTCATAAACTCAATTTTTTTTTTTTTTTTAATAAGCACATACGGAAAACTAGGATGTTGTGGCCATCACATGACTTTCTTCTATTTTTTTCCTACGCAAATTTATTCAGTAAAAATAATTTATTAAAATCATTGTTTAATAAAATTATCTTCCATGATATTGCAGTACGATTTCCGTATTAGAGAAGTAGAGTAACACTAAATATCCAAAAAAAGTTATTTTTATCCTAGATATTACTTTTTTTTATTAAAAAATCGATAACTTTATTTTAAATTATCGCAGATCGAGGGTTCAACCATTCGTTTTAAAAGCATTGGTGAACTCTTTGGAAAGATACCCATCATGAAAATTTACTCCCCTCGAGGAGGGACTTTCCCCCCAGGGGGGGGGGGGTAGGTGATGCTCCTACATATACAAAATATTTTTCCCAGTTGACTATCTCTATTATAAATAATTCTTGTAAATTTTATAATGATTATCAAAAAAATAATTCTCTTTCTGCACATTTATACAAAATTTTGTCCGATACCACCATGTTAAAAATTTAGAAAAAGGGGGATGGCAACGTAACCTGCTAGATAATTTTTACCAAAAGTCGACAGACACTAAATTATGTCAAGGTGTAAATACATACTAAATTTTATGGAATTACGTGCAGTAGTTCCTGAGATACAGTTGTCACAATATTTTGTCACACACAGACGGACAGACAGACATTTTAAAAAAATGGTCAAATCGCACTCTACTGCTCACAAAACGTGTAAATCCATTAAAAACCCGAGGTCGAAAATTTTTACGAATCCAATACTTTCTTCTATTAAATATAGAAAAAAGTAAAAAAAAAAAAAAAAATGTTTAACAGTATTTTTATTATTTCTTTTTATATGTCTTTCCGTCCAGTATATTGCTTATAACAGGTTTAGGCATTCAGTGCATGTAAATATATTTTAAACATCTTGATAATATTATGTATATTAAGACTTTTATAATTGTGGCAAAAAAGAAAGCCATTTTCTTGTATTTTGGTTTTGAAAAAAAAATCGTTAGCATAGTTTCAAACAGTGTTACGTTCATGCATACAGTTGGTTTATTATTCTCTTTCATGGCTTAATTAATATTTTTATTATTATTATTATTATTATTATTTAACAATTTTATGAGATTTTAAATTAAAAAAAAATAATTTTTAAAATGCATGTTTTAGAAATAATAATTATTGCAAATTGATCAATACCTTAGCCACTATATTTCACAAGTTAAAATTTAAAAAGAACTATTTAGTAATTCACTTAAATATTAGTATTTATTAGAAATTTAGAGCATACTTAAATTTCAAATATTTTGGAAATTCACAGAAAACTTTTGAAAAACAGTTTATATTTGGCGTCAAGTAAAACATCATATTTTTATATTCGAGATACAACCTAACATTTCTCTTAAAAAATATGCAAGTATGTATCATAATTATTATGAAAACAATATAATATTTTACAATATATTCTATAGAGTTTACTCAGATTTCTTTCTCTTTTTAATTTATATCAATTATGTTGCTGAATTTTTTATGTACTTTGATTCTATCCGTTATGTTACTTAGGATGAACACGAAATCGCAATATTAACACATAACTGAATAATAAATTTAACTTTTCTAAGTATGACAATGGAGCACGAGGTCGAGCGCTGTTCTTCTTTCTATCATGTTGTGTCTAAGTTATTCACGAATTTTGTTAGTTCCCACCATTTTAATATGCAGTAAAGCTTCGCTTATCCGAGGTAATGTGGACCGAGGGTACTTCGAATAATCGGAAACCAGGATAGCACGGACTCTGTCGTAAATCAGAGGGGAAACATACGAAAAAGTTTAAAATAGACGAATCATTGAAGTAAAATAATACATATATTACATTTAAATGTACTCAATTAAAAATACAATACAATACATACATATATAAATTATAAAATACAGTGATGTAAAATTTGTCAAAACTATCTACGCTATTTGTCAAAAACCACGCCTCCTCCAGGGCGTGACCTTTTCGGGACAACCTGGGTTAACCCGAAACTCGGTTAATTGGGGATCGGATAACCTCAGTTCTATTGTATTGTATTTCTTCTAGAAATTTTTTTTTAATTTTTAATCATAATTATACGTTGAAAAAAAATACATGGTGAGAAAAAAACGTGTACTATTAACATTACGGAAGAAGAAATAAAACAGTTGGCAGCTATATCGTCTAATAATTTTGGCAGGCATTAGATTTTTTAATGAGATAGGTTAAATATTATATATTATAAAACAGTTACGCATCGTGAAAAAAAAAATACCTTGTTAAAAATATAAAATTGAAAATAAATAAATAAATCAATAAATAATACGTTGTTTGCAAGCATATTTTTTTCAGCAAGTAATACTATCACACTGTTGCATTGGGGTCACAGTAGATTGGTTAGTTGAGGGTCGAGCTGGTAATTGAAGGATTCGAAAATTTGGTATTACAGCCGGCCAAAGACCATCATTAATATTGGCTGGTGAATGTAAAATCCGTCTTAGCTACAATATTCTCCATGTTCTGAAATAAAAAATAACTCTATAGGTTAGCGAAACGAGAAACCAGTTTTGATGCTCCGTCCGCTGAGCACCAATTGTGATTTCCAGATTTGTGATTTCCATTTTCCCCATTTGTGATTGCCAGTTCGTTTTCAAGTGTTCATTGTGTAAATGTGGGGCGATGTTAAATTCACTCAACCTAAAACTAAACCCATTAAAACAAAGAACACTACTTTCTTTTATTTACGCGCCAAATGTGAAATTATTTTACAGAAAAGTAAAAACAGTAATGTAAATAAATAAATAAGATAAATATATCTCACGAGACCACAAATTTAGTCAATGAAATGACAGAAATTAAGTAGGAAAAAACACGCACATATTCTATTAACTTTATGTTTAAAAATACTAACAGAAAAAAAAAAAAAAAAAAAAAAAAACATTTTTTTTTTTAAACCAATTAAGAGCTGCGTTAATTTGACTTGTAATTAATATCGATATTCCTCGAATATCCGACGAGGCAAACTAATTTACAAAACTTTGAGGTAATGGGATCACGAGCGCTTGAATTTAGATGAGGGCGCTCATAAATATTCAGCGGATGAAATTTATAAAATCGATGACTTAATTAAATTGCATATTTATTTTATTTTACTTTTTATTTATTTATTTACTTTTTTGCGTGTTAGATAATGAGTTGGCAATTTACAAAAACTTGGATATATTTCTTTAACAAAGCACTATTTTTTCTACCTGATGATTGACGGATTATAATTTATTTATAAATTCACAATTCACCATGTGTTTAGTGTATTTGGTAAATTATTTATTTATTTATTTGCTTATTTTAATAGGCTGTCCAAATGTAGTACAAACTATTTTTTCAAATGAAAGCACAAGAGATAAAATTTAAATTTTGTTTAGTAATATGTATATTTCGTTTACTTCCATGTAAAGGTAAAATGCGACTCTTAAAATGCGCATAATTGTTATCCATTTTTATCTAAACAACGTAACTTTAAAGTAGTAATCGTTTTCTTTTCTAGATTTTTTTTAATTACTTATATGTAAGAAGGGAAAAAATTATAAAAAAAACACCTATTGTACTACTGTTTTTTTTTTTTGTTGTTGTTGTTGTTGTTATTTTTTGAAAAAAAAAATAAGTCAAGACTTCTGCTAAAATTCAATGGGTGTCATAAAAGAATTTTTATACTTTAAAGTAACGGAACGGTTAAGTAATGTAAAATCGGAATTATGAATAATATTCGAAAAAACAAAAATTAAGAATTTTAATAATAAATAATAAGAATAAGAAGAAACACTGCATGGAAAAGTAAAAAATAAAAAATTAGAGCATAGATCTTCGATCAAGTAAAAATAGTTTTGGTCACTGATTCATCGGTTTGCTGAGTTTCTACTGCATAATCGCGTTATGCCGAGGACCAAGGTTCGATATTTTGACTGTTATATTTTTTCTTTTGTTACAATTAGTACCACGTTTCCAACTATATTCTACTTGTTACAAAAATATTAAGGTTATCTGCATTTTAATATTGTTATCTGTCACATATGTATCTCCCTGTTGGGAATTTTTTATCCATCCATGAATCTTAACGCACTTGGAAATTCAAAGGGAGGCGTGGTTATTCTCCACAAATTTTCCCGAGTAGCTGATTTTTTCCCGCTTAATAAAAAAATAAATAAATTTATTTATAAACTCTCAAAAGTATTCTTTACATTGTAATAAAAAATTAGATCTGTTTAATAGTATCAATATCGGAATTTTTAAGCTGTAGACCTATAGAGAACTTTGATTAAATTTTTGACTGTGACTGCAAGATTTAAGTCCAAACACCAAACATATTTTAAATAAACATTCACTTTAAAAGAGAATATTCACTAGCAATGTCTGTTTCTTAAGAACATTTTTGAATCAAAATGGATTGATCTTAAAACTAGTAGTTTATTTAATTAATGAAATTTTTAATGTTTGTTTCGTTATTGGATAATCCCTGAATAAGAAGTTTTTTAAACACTATTTCATAAAATGTCTCTACAATTTTGTTATGACGAACAACACTCCTATGCGTGTTTATGGAAGTTTACAAAAAATCTCTGGCCATTTAGCACATTAATCTGAGAAAGGGTTTTAACACTATGCATGCACTAATTATATTTGACAATATTATTTGTTTTTATGCAGGTTAATTTAAATTTTCATGTATGATATCATTTAATTCTGAGAAATCTGTTTCAACTTATTCAATCGTTTATTTTAACTAAACATTTATTTATTTATTTATTTATTATTTATTTTAATTTTTTTCTTATTTATGTAGGTTAATTTAAATTTTCATGTATGATATCATTTAATTCTGAGAAATCTGTTTCAAGGTTGTTGGTGTCGCCAGAGCACAGCGCAGGGTTTCCATAGAGGTTTAGTAAAAAGTATGACGTACCAATTCGTGAATCAGTTTAAATAGAGTACTGAGCTGAAATATATATATATATATATTTGCACAAATGTATATATACATATTTCAGTTAAAAAGAAAGTATTTAGAAATGGTTTAGTACGTATAGCTAGATTAAATTCAGACTTGGAAAGAGGTGTTTGAGGATATGGTAGAATGGTAGAATGGTGTCGCCAGAGCACAGCGCAGGGTTTTCATAGAGGTTTAGTAAAAAGTAAGACGTACCAATTCGTGAATCAGTTTAAATAGAGTACTGAGCTGAAGTATATATATATATATATATATTTGCACAAATATATATATACATATTTCAGTTAAATAGAAAGTATTTAGAAATGGTTTAGTACGTATAGCTAGATTAAATTCAGACTTGGAAGAGGTGTTTGAGGATATGGTAGAATGGTGTCGCCAGAGCACAGCGCAGGGTTTCCATAGAGGTTTAGTAAAAAGTATGACGTACCAATTCGTGAATCAGTTTAAATAGAGTACTGAGCTGAAAATGTTGTTGGAAAGAAAGGATGGTTTAGAGAATTGGTTTCATGAGTTTTTTTTCATTTGGTCTTGACAGGTGAAGGGAACATTGCATGCCTAGAACTAGTTTAATCCTGCAGTGCATATTGTAAGCCATGCCACCTGTCTCTATATTAATTTTAATTTCGCTCTGTTTCATTAATTTTAATTTCGCCCTGTTTCATTTTTAGTTCTGGTTAATGTTAAAGGTTTTTTTCGTACTCTGTTTGGTTTTAGTTTGTTTATTAATTTCGTAAAGTTTTTGTTGACTTGTTTTATTCTTGAATTTTATATTTAAATATGAGTTTGGAGTTGATTTTGTTTTTCAATATGGTATTTAAATATATATATATATATATATATATATATATATATAATCTATGAATCCCTACAGCATTGTAACTTATTTAGAAAAATATTCTGAAAAATTAGTTTTAAAGTACTTCTAAGCGGATAGTGGATATTGAAAATTGTTCTTCGAAATTTTTGTCTTAGAGTTAGTTGTGAAAGGAAGCACACACGAGCATTGAAATGTATCAATATTAAACGTATTAAAAAATCTCGAAAATAATTTAAAAAAAAAGTTAATTAATTAAAATTTTAATTATAAAAACGAAGCTAAAATGCTTCATACGACACATTTTTTTTTATTTTCTTCTCCAATTTGACTGGTTTATCTCCAACAACCAATTGGCTTGAAACGGTATAAGTAGTTCATTTTTCAAATATGCTGTCGTGAAAGACATAAAAGAAGTCCGTATATTTCAACAACTTTATTTGAATCTTAAAATCATTTAGAGTTTCTCAAATAGGACGCGGCCAGTAAAACTTTAGCATTTTCCAATAAAAACATCTTACAGTTTCTTTAGACAATACCTTAACGAAAAGAACCACTATTTAGGGATGTATGTACTTTTATATGAGGGGAAATGAGAAGACAAAACGGGATTTTCTGACTACGTGAGGATATGTCATGTGATTAAAATGGCGTAGTTTAGTCCTTTCTAATTATTCAATTGTTTCTTTCCACCCAAACTAGGCGGCAACTAAGTCTAGAAGGAATATTTTTTGGCTGGAGGGAAAAAGACAATTTCAAAGAAATACATTAAAATAATAATAAAAAAATTAATTCTACTAACTGTTCAGTTTTTAGGAAAGCGAAAATGGTAGTTTCGATTTAAAAAAAAAAAAAAAGGTCCGATTTGAATCATTTTTAAAGAAGGTATTAATTAAATTACAACTTAATATAAAAGGGCCAAATTATATATTACACTCATGCCCATAAATTAAGGATAATTCAGAATTACAAGGAAATCAAACTTTAATGCAAAAATTTCACCTGTAGAAATACCACACATATCTTTAAGAATAATATGCAAATTATAGGAAGCCATTAGATGTTGCCGATATGTTGTCATAATGACGAAAGTGTAAGAAAGGGGTAGATAAGGAATATCAGAAAAGGAGGAAAATTGTTCACAAGCGTTCTGTAAGCTGCTTAGTGCCACATCCGAATAGTTATGATACAGAGGACGCATGCGGATGATTTTTTACGTGGTAGAATTATCGGCCGACTGGAATGTGGGTATACTCAGACAGAAGTATTGAGGGAACTTGGAATCGCCCGAAATGTCATCTCTAGTCTTTGACAACGATTTCAAAATGATGGAAATGCCAGTCAACGTTACAGTACTGGTCGGCCCCAAGATACAACGCCGAATGACGACCGGTATTTAGCAGTAACTTCCAAAATAAGCAGATAGAGCACAGCATCAGACCTGTCTCGTCAACAATCTGCAGCCACGGGCACCACAGTTTCAAGGCAAACTGTGTGTGGACGTTTGGGAGATATTGGTCTATATGCTCGCAGGCCTGTCAGATGTGTTCCGCTCCTCACGGCAACGCACTTTTGCCAGCGCCTAGCTTGGAGTAGAGAACATGCAATGTGGACAGCGGCACAGTGAGCTTGTGTGATGTTTTCCGACGAGTCCAGGTTTAGCTTGCAGTCATATTCATATCGGACTTTCATATGGAGAACACCAAATACCCGTTACCACCAAGACAACATCATTGAACAACACCGTTACGGTGGAGCAGTAGTGCGCGTTTGGGGGGAATCATACTGAGCTCCAGAAAAAATATGCATGTTCAAATCGGAACCAAGACAAACCAAATTTATCGGGACATCAATCGGAAACAACGCATAAGTTTGTTTAGAGGTGCTACGGGCCCAGAATTTGTATTTATGGATAACAATGCGCGTCCTCATCGTGCAAACATTGTACACGGATGCCTACAATCTGAAGATATAACCCGTAAGAAATGGCCAGCATTCTCGCCTGACTAGAATCCGATAGAGCATGTGTAGGACATGCTTGGCTGACGAGTTGCAGCCCATCAACCATCTCCGACATGTATACCGGAATTCCGGAGAGCACTGCTTACTGAGTGGAGTAATCTTCCCAAGATCAGCTCGATAATTTATTATCAGCATGCCAAGGCGTTGTACGGATTGTATTTCATCACCTGGGAGACATATAATGTATTAACCATCATACCAGCCATGTAATGTTAAGATTTTGTAAGGGAGATATGTTTTGTAATTGCTTCAGGGAGCAAAAATCGTTGTTTTTATGAATTGTATTCTACATAAATCACCTTTTTTGTTCTTGAACTTCTGTTTAATAAGTGAACTTTATGAATAAGTCTTATTTGTTTTGCTTCTGAACCTTTATTTGTCCATAAATTAAGGATAATTCCTTAATTTATGGACATGAGTGTACATAAATATATTAACAAATACATATTTTTAAATTTTAAAAGTTACTGATACAGTACGAATTATTTTTATTTATAAGAAGATAAAATTTGATAGAAAGGATAGTAAAATATTTATGAATAATATATTTTTTACTGAGCATAGTTTAATCGATATTTTACAGTACGCTTCCCAAATTTCATATTTTATGCATGATTACACGTTGAATTCGTATAAGTATACATATTTAAAAGAAAGCGAGAATTTATATATTCCGTTATTTTACGAAATGTGGTATCTAATGGGAAACTTAGAAATATGCATCGTACTTCCAAAAGATATATTTTGTAAAATTGTAAAATATATATTTGAACAATTTCAGAAATAGATTATACATGTATTTCATTCTGCTATATAAATTTCTGCTTATTAAATATTACTTTGCCTAATTAAACACATGTTTTAAATTATTATTTTTTTTTTTACTATTAATTTAAACCGTACATTTTTTAATAAAAAGTATTTTCATTAAACGGAAAAATATATTTTATTTTTTGTAATAAATCGTCGTCCAAGGAATAATTTTCTGTTAACATAAGTAATCATTTATAGTAGTCATAAAACTTTCTTTTCTGTTATTGGAAATGTTCATGATATTTATTTTAGAAACGCAAAATTTGTGAAAGTGTAAACGTAATGGTCGCAAGTTATCATCATCTGACATTCTTAGATATTACGATCATGGCTGTCCTATTACGTGTCTTTATTCTTTGTACATTGAGAAAGAGCGTATTGAGAAGTATGAATACTGATAATGTGTTGTTATAATCTAGTGAACATTCAAAACACGTTCTAAAGTTTCATATGTGTTGTTAAAAGCGGTGTCTTCTTCCCGTAGCTATATTTTAAGAGGAGATAAAAATAATACATTGTGAATGAATATAATAAGCCACAATTTTCATTGATCAACTTGAATAAAAAAGTTCTACAAATTCATTATTTGAAAAAAATAATATTTATTCTCTTCGTACGAATTTTTAAAATTTTAAATTATATATATCATAGGAATATCTGTAATACACTGAGAAAAAAATATACCGCTTTCATCTAGAACGAATAGGTGGTCCTTTTCTAAATCCCTAAACTAGAAATATAGATTTCCGAGCTATGAGTATAAGGTACGCCAATACACTGAGAAAAAATTCTATAACTGACATCTAGAATCTAAATTCTGGCTCTAGAAAAAATAGTTCCATATCAACCTTATAAATTTCTTATAAATATTTTTCTATTTCACTTCAAAAGCGAATTCTAGAGACCTCTATTAGAATTCTTGAGCGTTTGCCTATACTATCGAGGACAAACCTATTTGAAAATATCTCCAAATAAATGTGAATGCAATAGGTGGGTTTCAGCAGCTATAATCTTGGTTTATGACCCAATTCTAGAAAATTAAGTGAGAATTTCTCGTAATACAAAAGATTCAGAATATTGTTTCACCATCTAGAAATGTGTAGACTAAAAATTCTCGATTATTTCATCTATTCAGTTTATTGGCGTGCCTTATGCGCATAACTCGGAAATCTATATTTCTAGTTTAAGGATTTAGAAAATGACCATTTATTCATTCTAGATCAAGGCGGTATGTTTTTTTCCTCAGTGTATTACAACACTTTACATTAAATGTTTTTAATATGAATTTTGACAAACTATTAATAACAACAAATACTTTGAAGAACAATTTCAGAAAATGGAAATCGTCTACAATAACATTTAAAGATTATTATTTGTTAATTTATCTCTTAACAGTTTATCTTTTAGAAAATTGCACAGGTTTCTTCTTGTAGAAAAATATTTAAACTTTAAAAAAATAATTAACACGTCAATTTTTTTTTTTTTTTTTTTTTTTTTTTTTTTTAAGTAGCTATAACTTCAAACATATTCATTTATATTTGAAACGGAAATGAAAAGCTTTTATCTTTTATCTTTTTAAAAGTTCTTTTTTCATTTAGCTACTTTTGACAATAGACGGTTCACAAAAAATGCGAAAAGCTTCACTTTATTGTCAAGTTACAATCACAGCATGTCAGGTCCTTTCTAGAGATCATGTTTTATAATAATTGTAATCATAGGAACATCGCAATCAAAATAAATGTCGAACTAACTAAGATAATGAGGAGTATAAAAGACTCGGTTTATATTTCGTCTTTTTAGTCTGATAAAAGCTTGTTTTATTTGCCAATAAAAATGCTTAACTCAATTCATAATGGATCGCTATTTTTAATATTATTCTTATTAGAATCTTAATGGCTGACTTTCTAATATATTTTTATATAAAAGAATTATGTTTTATTTGTATATTATCAAATATGCATTATTAAATTTTAGTACCAACCGATCCAGCAAAATTTACTTTTATGTATTAGATCATAAAATTTTATATGAAGAAGTATAAAATATTTATGAATAATGCTTTACTATTGAGATTAGTTTGAACGATTCTTTTATGTACACTTTAGAAATTTCATATTTTATGAATAATAATACGTGCAATTTGTAGAAATAAAAGCTATAATGGAATGGGGGAAATCACGTTTTTAAAAGAACTCTTTCAAATAACGATCTGATCATACATTTCATGCAATGTAACATTTAAAAAAAATGTGATATCAAACAAAGAACAATATGATATTTGTAATAACTCCCAAAAATGGATATATATATATATATATATATGTGTGTGTGTGTGTGTGTGTGTGTGTGTGTGCGTGCGTTTTTTTGAGGGGGCGGGGAGGCATAAGATGAAATAATGTTTTCACGCGAAAAATTAAAAAATAATAAATTTGCCCATGGAAAAAAAAATTATTAAAACGAGTCGAAGAAGGAAGCGAAATAAGTACGAGAAATTATATTACGAAAAATTATATTACGAGTTATATTACGAGAAATATGATATATAATATGATACGTTATATTAGACCTATCATCCTGGGTTAGTAGGTATTTTCGTTAAAAGAAATAGTGTGTTCGTTCGGCGCTACTTGCACATTAGTCCCGTCATTTACAACTTGCATCTTAGTCCCGTCAGGTGCAACTTGCACATTAGTCTCTTTTAAATATAGTGTCCAGCGAAGCAGGCAAAGCATTCCTCGATTTACTATCTTAATTGATTTCACATTCCGTCATTTTTGACGGGGTTATATACTAGTATATGTTATTATTATTATTATATGTGTGGTTTTAGCAATTTATAAATGCACAATACATATACTTGTTATTTCTTTAGCGTTTAATTATAAATTCATACTGTTTTCTTACGTACCTTCGTTTTAATGCTGTCTTAAAGGGAGTGTTCACTTTTGAGGTACTAAAATCCAGCATATTTTACCCTGTTTCGGATTCGCTTCAGTTGCTTTAAATATTATCCATTTTAAGTCAAATTTTTAGAGTTATTTTGTATTGTGTCTATAAATTTATTTTATTATCAAAAAAGAACAACTTTATTTTCAGTTAGTAAATGTAATACACCTTTTTGGAAATTTCAAATTTCTATTGAATTACTCCGCGCAGCCTTACTAGCATACAAATTAATATTTAGTTAAAACTTTTGCATTTTGAGAATATAAACACATCACCTATTACTTTTACTATACATTAAAATATATTTTCTACAAACTACTATAAGTTTAAATATTATGAAATATCACACAAAAACATTCATTTCAAACATTGTATGCAAGATTTATAAATTAGCATTTTATATAAAATTAGGTGGAATTTGTGGATAATAACATCGTACACTTACTCTGAAAATTTCAAAAGGATGTGTTCAAAATATTTTTGTATACACTGCCACTAACAACACAGTTGTCCACAATACATCCCAAAGATATCCAAAGGAGGTCCAACAGACGTCCCTTTCATCCATATGATATCCTGAGGATGTCATTTGGAGAAGATGTGCTGTTAGGGGCGCGCCATCCAGAAAAATACAGTTTTGAGAAAAATAAGTTTAAAGTAAAAGTTTTACTAGTAACATTGTTTAATTATCACTGGCTAATTCAAAATTACTGTCTACTTCGCTGCCTACTTCAAAATATTATGAATATGCAAAAACTGAAAATTCGACTTTTTGAAGGTTTAAAGGTGAACACTCCCCTTAAATAAATAATACTGTCTATTTACATTGTATAGTTCAAAATAGAAATCTTCGAATCTTAGTGTATTCCATGCTTCTTCAAATTTAAATATATATTTAAAAAACTGAAATATTTGCGCTATCGCTTATAAGGATCGGCATAATCATAATGCACATCTTAGAAATGTAAATTTTATGAGCGCGAAAACGTAATTGCTGCAACTTATCACCTCCCCCAATTTAAAATATTACGATCACCGTCTTCCTTTTAAGTGTCCCAATGCATTGTCCAGCGGGGAGAGCGTTATGTGAAATATAAAGAAAGGATATGTTGATATAATCTAGTCAGTATTCAAGGCACGCTTGATACATTCACTTGTGCGTTAAGAAAAGCCCTTTAAGAAAAGCCCTTAAGAAAAGCCCTTTTCTAGTGAAAATAAATTGTGGGAGATAAAAATTTCTTTTAAACGAAAGTGGTGAGGTATACGTATCATGGATCACCAGGCATAAGAAGCACTAGTAGTATAAATTAATTTACATAAAAATTAATAAACAGTTACCTTTTCTGAAAGATTTCTTGTAAGTACTTAATTACAAAATACATGAATTTTTTAATGCAGAATGTACCAGCAAATATGCATTACAATTTTAAATTTCAATTCTTTATGACAATTTCAGATTTCTACGCTATTCATAAGGTGTTGAAAAATAATTTTCATTCGTAATGCGTTTGTTTAATGTTAGTATACCAATATTATCAAAAATCTAAAAAATAAAATAATAATTTAAAAAGCAGTTCTATATATTTAAAACGAATCTCTATATATATTATTCTGTAAAAATAACATAAATTGATTTACAGAATAATAACGCCTCTTCATTATAAAGCTTTTTTTAAAATCATAAGCATTCACAGCTCTTTTTTCGACAAACTTCTTTTTTATTTATTTGTTGTTTCAGTTTAGTTTGTTTTTATGATATTTTATTTTAAATATTTGTTTAGTTAATTTATTTAACAGCCGAGAGTATTATATACATATTTTTGTACTAATATTCTCAGCTCACAAATAAACAGCCACTGTACATCGATAGAAGTAAATAAAGCTCTAAAAGTAATTATAATCAGAGGTATACTGATTCATACCTTCTTTCAGAAATATGTTTGTTATTTGTTAGAAATAT
This sequence comes from Salticus scenicus, assembly GCA_963930645.1. Lineage (NCBI taxonomy): Eukaryota > Metazoa > Arthropoda > Arachnida > Araneae > Salticidae > Salticus > Salticus scenicus. Next base: position 260,244,318 of record OZ005655.1, read on the forward strand.
CCATTTACCAAATTAATTTAAATATATATATATATATAAACTTTTATAGAATAAAATGTTAGTAAGATTTGAACATTATTAAAATTAGCTAATGCATTCTATGTCTAAGTTATTTTCATGACTAAAGGAATAATATTCCAAACCAAACATAAATCACAATTTTCCCAATAACAACAAAAAAAACTTTAGACAGGGAAGTAAAAAGCAAGCATGTTAATAATAAATCTTTTGCGAATGATTTATTTTAACCTGCCACTCACTGGACCAGGAAACAAATATTCAGTCGAACTATTTCTAACATGTTTGACAGTTTTTTGCACCCTTGGCAATCTTATTTTATCGTGAAATGTTGATTTAATCTACATTAACAACAAAAAAAAAATAATCTGGTGTGTCACTCACACGACTTTCTCTTACCCTGAAATTTAATACTATAAATACAAGTTGGAGATTAAGAGGTAAGATAACGAGTACTGTTATGTAAACCTATGTTAAACAATTCATATTAGGCTTCTGAAGAGTTTTATATGATAATTAGTTCTGTGTGTTTAGTTCAACCCCCCGTTTCATTAATGCACCTACATTTATATAGAATTTAATTTGGTTATTAAAAAATATTTCTCTTTTTAAAAAATAATTTATTAAAATTATTATTTAAAAAAATTATCTTTTATGATAAGGCAGACGATTTCCATATTAGAGAAGAAGTTTAACACCAAATATCCAAAAAAAAGTCCATTTTATTCTCAATATTAAAAAAAAAAAAAAAAAGTACTATTTTTTTTCTAAGTTTTGTTTTCGTTAAAAGTAACAAAAATCGATAACTTTGTTTTAAATTATCGCAGATCGATGGTTCAACCATTCGTTTTAAAGGTATTTTTGAGCTCTTTTGAAAGATACCCATCATGAAAATTTACTCCCCTCGAGGGGGAACTTCCCCCCCCAGGGGGGAGGCGAGGCTCCTACATACACAAAAAAAATTTCCCAGTTAACTGTCTCTATTACAAAAAATATATATTTGTTTCATTTGGTTTAGTGCAGTCTATAGACGTTAAACTCTATTTTCCTGCAATTTCCCCCATAGACGTAATGTATTAGAATTCTCTTGATTGTCCCTGTACACGAACCATTTGCTTGATCTTAAGGAAAAGCTTACTGTAGCATCCCTATATGATACACATTTAGAATACCAAGTTTGCACTTTCTGCCATAATTTGTTTTTGAGATATGCTGATAACAGACAGACACACACACACACACACACACACACAGACACACAGACCATTTGCTAAAAACATGATTTTCATATTCAGGGTACCTCAAAACGTGTAAATATAACAAAATCTCGCGTTCGAAAATTTGAGCCAAAAACAATACTTTCTCTACCTTATGGGTGAGAGAAAGTAAAAATGGTATGAGGTAGTTTACATTTTTATTTATTTATTATTATTATCATTATTTGTTATCAGAACGTACTAGAATATATACAAACGTACACATAAGTACTTTTAAGATCTAAATAAACATATAATCAGTTTTTTCTTTAAACTATTTATGTTAATAACCAATTAGTCAATTTAGAGATCTCAATATCGCAAACATTTTTTTTTTTTTTTTTTTTTTTTTTACGCATAATCACATTGTATTTATATTTTAGCTTGTTGTATGATATAAAATTTATTTAAGGGCCCGCTTCACTCACCGCAGTCGGATACCGAAGCTAATGTTATTCTATGGGAAATTTTTCTTTACAAATAACTTAGTAACTAACACATATTTTTAAATTCTCATTTCAGATTCTGAAAATATCCAGCTGTTAAATTGACGGACCTTTTTTAAGAATTTTTTTTTTTTTTTAATTTTTTATATTTTATTTAGAAGCTGCAAAATACGAATTTTCAATAGGTGACTTCTTTTTTCATTTTGCAATTTCAAAATAAAATATTAAAAATTAAAAAAAATACATTTTTTAAAAAGGTCCGTCCATTTAACAGTTGGGAATTTTCTGAATGTGAAAACAGAATTTAAAAATATGTGTTAGTTACTAAGTTATTAAGTCTTTACAAATAACTTAATAACTTAGTTAATAAGTTATTTGTAAAGAAATTTCCCCATAGAATAACATTGGCTGGGGCTTCCGGCGATGGTAAGTGAAGAGGTTCGTTAAACATATGTTTATAAGCTTATATGGTGTTAGAATTAAGGCCATTTGAATACACTAGCTTCCTAGGCCTGAGGAGATGTGCCCTTCATGGGGGGTGGGGCAATTTGTAAGGGGTTGTAGCCTGTATATACACAAGTTTCGGGGAAAACCGAAATCGGCTTTGAGGACACAATCTCTCGGCTGCTGGTGGGCCCTTCGAGAGTTAGGAGAATTTGGTTTATTGTTAACAGAATACGCTAGATTTCTATGATACAGATTTATAATATATAGTGCTCGGACTTCCTGCTGCTATTTGTTGTTGAGATTTCTTGACAGCAAACAAACAGACATAGTAACAACTAAAAGCGGTTCAGTGTTCAAGTTACCTCAAAACATGTAAATATAACAAAATTTTAATTTAGAAAATTTGACCGAAAAGGTATTTTTATCATCTTTACTGAAATTTTATTTTTCCGACTGAGTGAAAATAATGCCTGGACCGGTAGTCGAATCCCGTATCTTTGACTTGCAAGGTCAAGGCTCTACCAATTGAGCAATCGAGGCCGACAACAGGTCGGCATTACTCACTCAGACAACCTTTAGGCAGACACATCTGGTCTATCATGTAGATAGCTCGACAGAAATAAGCCGCAGGTAACGGAAAACACCATTAAGCAATGGGAGAAAGAAATACAATTTTTTTTATTAAAATCACACAATCAACTGATTGGAAGAAAATCATATTTATTGAAATTTTTGAATTTATTGAATTATTGAAAAAAAAAAATCAATAAATATGATTTTCTTCCAATCAGTTGATTGTGTGATTTTAATAAAAAAATTGTATTTTTATCATTATTTATGAGTAAGAGAAAGTAAAATAAATAAATAAATATTAAATAAAATATAAGTTAAACAAAAAATTAAAATAATAAAATTAAATAATTTATTCAAAAAAAAAAAAAAAAAAAAAAAAAAAAGAACAATTATAATTACATTATGCAAATACGTATTTTATAGTACAAAAGAACTAGTATTACTTTTTTTTTTTTTTTTACCAATTAAGAGTTGCATGTAATTCAAATGTAATTAACATTGATATTTCTCGAATATTGTTGGATATAAACTAAATTATAAAGCTTGGAGAAAATAAAAACAAAAGTGCTTGAGGTTAGATTCTGCTGCTTATAAATATTCAAAGGATTGATCTTAGAAGACCGATGCCTTAAATAAAATTCTGCTTTGTATTTAAACTTGATTTTTTTAGGGGGAGGGAAGAAGGAAATGGAGTATGCATTAGAGAGTTTCACTGACAATGTAGAAGATCATATACTTTTAGCTAATAAGACCATTTTTATTTTTTCGACGAATGAGTTGATTTTTTTTATAATCAATATTTTAAAAGTATTTTATATCCTGAAAATTATACAAGATAACACTGTTATTAAAAACAATAATAATAATTATTATAAATTTTTAAATTATGTCTAAATAATTCTATTTTCTGTTACTTATATTAACTTAACACTATCCAACAATGTTGGAAAACGGTTATGAATTAAATTTAACTATCAGTCCGCGTTTTAATATCTGTAAACACTTTGTGGATTTCTTAAATTGATATATGTTGTTCATACATTGAATCATGCCTATTGAAAATGTGCTTCTTATTTAAATACATTATAATTTGAATATATTGCATTTTTTTATTATTTCATTAGGATAAGTGCTACACAAATCATAATGAAAATGCACAGATTGATAGGGCTCTACTTTTCTTATTCATATGTACACAAAAAAGGTTTCCATAGATTATGATTTGATTATCATTAAGATTTACAAGGAAAAATTAAAATATTCTTACACATTTAAGGATATAATTGGATTTGCTGCAATTTCTTTTTTTTTTAAAGTTGAACGCTTCTAGTTTCCAGCAATGTCTAATAATAAATAATACTCCAGTCATTCTACCTGGCTATCTGTTCGTCACCTAACAACCGAAAATATTTTAGAATATATTCAAACATATATATATGTTATTTAAATTTACTATGAAATGCTTTCTTTTGAAAATACTCGATAAAATACGAACCGAATTTATGGGGAGTCACAAAAAATAAATAAATAAGTAAATAAATAAATAAATGCATATAAATATTTCGTTAACAAGACCACTGACAAATTTTTTGTTATATTAGTGATACGTTTTGAAGTGACTTGAAGTTATTTTTACGTTAGGTCATGCATTTTTATTTCTGCGCAAAATTTAAGTACACATTGTTTGTTGCGTATATAATTAATAGATAATATACAGGATACTTTAAAATTAGTCAAATAGTTTTCGAAAAATGAAAAAGATGGCAGTTTTCTGAAAAATTCAAAATAAATTTTGAAATTTCATTACAAACTCAAATGTTTTATTAATATTATCAATTGATATATTCGAACGGGGGAATGAGAGGACGGTGGTTTCTCTCACGCAGTAATATATGCAAAATAAAGCCGATTTTGGATGCATTTGAAGTACAATAAAAACGTACAAATACAATTCTGATATCTTACACTACAACATATAATAATATATTTATAGAAGTTAAAGTTAAGAAAAATTAGTGTGAATAGCATATGAGGTTAACACTTTCCAAACACTATAGTGAGGAAAGTATTGTAATCATGTTAAAAATCCGAGTTTGTAATGCTGATGTTTCTACATGTTTTGAGGTCCCCTGAATTCTTATTTACTATTTTTACGATGATGAATATGCGTATGTATGTGAGTGAACACGATAGCGTCTAAACGCTTTGTTCAAATGAACTGAAATTTGGTACGCATATTATAGGTCCCCATAGAACGAACCATATTGATTTTGGAAATCTAGCACATATAGTTTTTTTTCTTTTTACAGGAACACATAGATAAATTCTTTAACATTATGATCTAAGTGCCCAAATTTTGCAAAGTGCGATTGTGTCTAAAGTAGTATGTGATAGTTCCCCTCACATTTCAGAGAATGCCTTATCCGTTTGAGATAAAAATTTATATACATGTTATGAGTCACCATCACACGAACGGTTTAAATTTAGGTGAATTTGCGTTTATAGCTTTTTTACGGGGACACAAAGAATAGTTCTTTATGATTATGGTCTATATGGGCAAAATTGTTTTAAACTGCGATAGCGTCTAAACGCTTTTTTCAATTAAGATGGATATATATTTACAAACATGATATAGGTCATTGTTGAACGAAGTGCGTATTTTTTGTGAATCTAGCGGGTATAGTTTTTTTACAGGGACACAACGACAAATTATTTATCATTATGGTCTACGGGCTGAAATTATTCGAAGTGCGATAGCGTCTAAACGCCTTATTAGAATGAGCTGAAAATTTATATACGTGTTAAAGGTCATCGTTGCCCGTACTGTAAAGCTCTTGGTGAATCTAGTACTTATAGTTTTTTTTTTACAAGGACACAACAAAAAGATATTTATCATTATGGCCTACGGACTGAAATCATTAGCTCCTAAATGCCTTATCTGATATTAAGTTGAAAATTTATATACGTACTGTAGGTCACCATCACATAAAGCATAAAGATTCTGGTGAATCAAGTACTTATAGGTTTTTGAGGGACACAAAGAAAAATTCTTTATCATTATGCCCTATGGACTCAAATTATTTAAAGTGCGATCGCGTCTAAACTCCTTAGTTGAATAAACTGAAAATGCATACACATGTTACAGTTCACAGTCGCAGACAACATATAAATTTGGTGAATCTAATTCCTTTTTTTTTTATTATTATTACAGGAACTCAAAGAAAAATACTTTATCATTGTGGCTTATGGGCTCAAATTATTTAAAATGCAATAGCGTCCAAATGCCTCATCTGATTGATCAGAAAATTTATTTGCATAGTATAGGTAATCATTGTATGGACAACATATGTTTTGGCACTTGTAGATTTTTATAAGGACACAAAAAAAATTTCATTATGATCTATGGGCTCAAATTATTTGAAGCACAATAGCGTTAAACGGAACAATATACTATATGAAGAAAAGTACTCAAACACCCTGTTATAAATTTCTTTTTTATTAGTGCTAGAGGCCTATTTCAGTCGATACAGTTGTCGAATTTTTATAATACACTCTTAATTAGTGCTAGAGGCCTATTTCAGTCGGTTTATTGAATGGGGATTTATTGAATGAAGTCCCCCCAAGGCACAACTTTGACATGAGGCCCCCCAGGCCCAACTTTGACATGTGTCCCCCCCAAGGTACCCCTATTTCAGTCGGTACAGCGTTGTCGAATTTTTATACGTCACTCTTAATTAGTGCTAGAGGCCTATTTCAGTCGGTTTATTGAATGGGGATTTTTTGAATGAAGTCCCCCCAAGTCACAACTTTGACATGAGTCCCCCCCAAGGTACCCCTATTTCAGTCGGTACAGCGTTGTCGAATTTTTATACGTCACTCTTAATTAGTGCTAGAGGCCTATTTCAGTCGGTTTATTGAATGAAGTTCCCCAAGGCACAACTTTGACATGAGTCCCCCCCCAAGGTACCCCTATTTCAGTCGGTACAGCGTTGTCGAACTTTTATACGTCACTCTTAATTAATGCTAGAGGCCTATTTCAGTCGGTTTATTGAATGGGGATTTATTGAATGAAGTTTCCCCAAGGCACAACTTTAACATGAGTCCCCCCCAAGGTACCCCTATTTCAGTCGGTACAGCGTTGTCGAATTTTTATAATACACTCTTAATAGTGCTAAGGGCCTATTTCAGTCGGTTTATTGAATGGGGATTTATTGAATGAAGTCCCCCCAAGGCACAACTTTGACATGAGTCCCCCCCAGGCCCAACTTTGACATGAGTCCCCCCCAAGGTACCCCTATTTCAGTCGGTACAGCGTTGTCGAATTTTTATAATACACTCTTAATAGTGCTAAGGGCCTATTTCAGTCGGTTTATTGAATGAGGATTTATTGAATGAAGACCCCCAAGGCCCAACTTTGACATGAGTCCCCCCCCCCAGGCCCAACTTTGACATGAGTCCCCCCAAGGCCCAACTTTGACATGAGTTCCCCCCAAGGTGCAACTTTGACATGAGTCCCCCCCAAGGCACACCTTTGACATGAGTCCCCCCCAAGGCACATCTCTCCCTCATTGGGAAAAAGAGAAAAAACGTTGTTTTGCGGCTATAAGACAGTTTGGACTTCCAACGTTATTTGTTACAATATCTGCAGCTGAAACACATTGGTTTGATTTAATGAAAACTTTATCATGGAATTTAGATCGTCACGAATTAACTAAAGAAGAATTTGTCGATATTAACAAGTTTAGCAGTAGGCCTCTGGCACTAAATTAAAATCTGTCAATGTCAGATTTTCATGTTTTAAATAATGAAATAATGTCATGTCTGTATAATTTTTTTTATTTAATGGCTTCCTTACTTTAATTTATATATACAACCGTTAATTACTTGATGTTTCAAAGGTCGAGTGAAGTCACTCCATATTTTTTTTTTCATTTTCTTCGCATAAAAAAAAAAAAGAAAGAAAGAAAAAGTTAAGTACTGTACTCATTGCCGAAACGTCAGTGGATATTTTCTGTTGAGACTCATTGCCTAAACGTCAGTGGAGACCCTCTGTTGAGATTCAAAACATTTTTGGGTTCCATCTGTTTGTCGCCCGATATCGGCCGCAAAAATCTCGCTATTGACTTGAAATTAGTACACATGTTCATGGTCCCCACGAAATTAGCTGTGTAGTTTTGGGTGTGCATTCTATTTGTACAGGGACACGCCAAAAATTTTCTTATCATTACAGCCTACGGGAAGAATTTCTATATACCGCGATAGCGGCCCCAAAAATCACACTATTCACTGGAAATTTGGTACACATGTTCATGATCTCAACAGAAATACCTGTATAGTGTTAGGTGTGTATTCCATTTGTCGTTGGTGTGCAGGGACACGCCAAAGTGTTTCTTATCATTACGACCTATGGGAAGAATTTGTATGTACCGCAATAACGGCCGAAAAATCCTTCGATTGACTTGCAAATTGGCGCATACCTTCCAGCTTTGAATATACGTAGCTGTATAATTTTTATTGCTATATTGTTTATAAACTGTGCACAGGGCAGAGACACGCCAAAATTCTTAACAATACGACGTATTGGGTGAATTTCTTTTAAACGCATTTTAACATAATTCCTCTGCAATCAAGAAAATGAAACTAGCGTACGTGAGTAAGATGCTTAAACTTTTGTTGTTTGATGAAAATATGTGCTCCTAAGCTTTCTAATTAATGTACAGGACCTTACAAAAGTGTTCTGACAATGTCACGTAGTCATCCAAACGATGTCAAATTTGGAACAATTATTAATTTTAAACGCAAAATAAGATGAATATTTTTTACTGGTATATACAGTGTTTATCGTTCGTTTACAGAGACACACAAAATAATTTCGTAACATTAGAGCCTATAGACAAATTTTTAGTTAAGCGCGCACTTTAATGCTTTAATGCTGCATCGAACTTAATAGAATTAACATACATTATAAAGATGCTTAAAATCATGTTTACTCTTAAAAAAAGGTATGTATAGACTAAATAATTTATGGAACCACACAAAATAATTCCGAGGAAGTACTGTAATCATCCAAATGATGTCAAATTAGTTTGAAAAATTAATGAGTTATAATTAATTAGGTGTATTATTATTCTTGGCGTTTATAATGACTATGGCTACTTTTTCGGGATACATAAAGAAATTTCGTACTGTTAAGGTCTATAGTCGGTTTTTCTTAAAAGGTTATTTTAACATGGTTACACCCCCATCATAAATAAAATGAAATTTTATTAAAATTTTAAAAGCATGTTTTCCTGTTCAAAATTATGGGCATAGAATTGGTAATTAGCTTAAAGGTTACGCAAAATATTTCCGATATGTTACGTTTTTTTTTTTTTTTTTGCATGAAATTTGGTACTGATGAAATTTGGTATGTATGAATTTTAGGGAAATAATACAAGACCGTCGTTTATTAAGAATACATATATATGATAAACATATAGGTATACAAAGAGAGATAGAGCGGGGATCTGAGGGGAGCGGTATCCCCCTTCAGGAATGTATCTGATTATGGTGACATGTCGATCGAATCAATATATACTATTATATAATAAGGAATAAATAAAAATGACCTATTCAATAACGGCTGATGCAAAAAGGACGTTGAGGCTCCTGATCTGCAGGTCCACTAGTTTATATAGCATGGCAGAATACATAATCACTTTAATACAATGTCGTTTAAAAAATGACAGTAATGAAAAAAACAATAACTAAATAGCATTTTTAAATTTCTTTCAAGCGTTTAATACGTATAAAAAGAATTTCGTAAAAAGACAACTATTTCTAAAAAAATAAAAATAAAAATACAGAATTTTTTTCTCGATAAATATTTTAAATGACATGTGATTTATTTATGTCATTTTATATTACATAAATCAAAATACATACATGAATGACAGCTCCAAAATCCCAGCATTTTATCTCCCAGCCAATTTTCGAAAGTATAGAAATGATACCTACCATACAGAAATATCTCTTTCAATTTTCAGTCTATTCAAATGAGAGTTTTATGTATTAAATATCCAGATATAGCTGTCAATTCTCGATAAAAAATTGTGAATTATATATATATATATATATATATATATATAGTGATATTTAACGAATAAATAGATTTCATTCTAAATGCAGTGAAATAAAGTATTAGTTTCGCAAATATTTTTAACTTTCGGTTTTTGATGAATTAGTACGTTTTCAAAGGTATAGAACATGTTGATCTTTATTAGAAAATGTCTATCTTTGTGTCTGCGTGCCTCTGTATGTCTGACAAAAATTTTTCGGCAACTGTATATCATTAACATAAATTAATTCCCACCAACTTTTGTTTCTAATTGTCCAAAAGTAGCACTCTGCAAAATATTCTCATTATGGGAAAGTTATGTCTCAGATTCTAATCGAGTGTAATTCAGGAAAAAATAATATTTAATAAGAAAATTTTAAAATATTACGCCAATTTTATCTGGGTGCATATTAGTGGATAGATGGAGCTGCTAACACTGGATGTTTACGGGAAAGCTATATCTTAGATTACATTGTGTATAATTGCAGGAAATGTATGTAAGAGGGCAATTATGAAACATGATGCTACTATTCTGCAATCTTTCTAGATAATTCAAATATTTTTTTAATTTTCTTAATACGTACAATATTTAAAAAAGCATTTTTTTTTTCAATTGCTAGGCAAAAAATGGGGTACGAAGGAGATCTACCTCCCCGTGGTGCACCCTGGTAACGCTTTGCGGCAAAAAGATCTACATTTTGGATTAAACTCCCTACCTTTAGTCGTGAAACTCGAGGTTCTCACAGTAGAATAAAGACATTATGAACTGTATTATTCAAACTGGAATTTGAGGTGGAACATTTTTTTCAGCACAGTAATATATGCTAAATAAAAATGTTTCCGGAAGAATTTTGAAATATTTATAAATAACACTGGAAGTATTTAGTGATGACACTTGATAACTTACATCTAAAACTCTAATAATACTCCCATAGAAAGTTGAGTAATAAGTAGCAATGCAAATTATAATCCAGATTTTTTAGGAAATAGACTTGTGCAGTCTTATTATGAAATTTATTTTTTTTAATAAATTATTATTCAGTAATATCTCTTGAAAGTACTATTCAGAAATACTATTAACCCAGTAACAGTGGACTAACTGCAAGTTATATAATAATAAATAGATAAAAACACATTCTTCAAGCTGACATCAGTGATTTTTTTCTCTTGTATCGACAAAAACCAGACGTCGTATTTCTATAGATCATTTCTTTTTATTTTTTATTCTCATCATATGAATATTTCAAGATGACATTTATTTTGCTATTGTTTCCTAATACAAAATTCGGATTTCAAGTATACAGTTAATCGATAGGAAGGAATTGTTGATATTCTTTTTGTTTAATATCCCTCTAAATACTGAATTATATATATTTTTTTGTGTTATATATATTTTATTATTTGTGCTACCTAAGTGTTTTGTGGAAGATTATGACTTTTAATTACAAAATAACTTTTTTTTTTATTAAGAGGTCACTGAAGATTAATTAAAAAGTCATACTGTTATAAAATAATTTTGTTTCTTAAATATATAAAACTTTTCCTTGCGATGGACATTAACAATTTAAAAATATAAATGAAGATTTAATATAAGAAGTAACTAATTTGATAAGGCGTAAAATGTTTATTACAGAGTTTATTATTTCATTACGAAGAATTTAAATGTCTCCATGGCGTGTTGTATTTATTAAACTAAGAATAAATTATGTATATACATACATGTATATATATATTAATGAAAGTAAAATTAAAAGAAAAAAAATGGCGAAGGTTTTTCTGACGGTCTCATAGAACTCTCAGTATCATATAACGTGCAAGGACGAGCAAAGACGAATGACCAAATAAGACGAGTAAAGACGAATAACCAAATAAGACGACGAAGACGTAAAAAGACGTAATATTAAGAAGAGCAATTTGAAGACGATAACACGACGGCGACAAATGAAGATGCACCTACGACGAATACCGATAATTGTTCCAGAGGACCATGCAAGTTCTTTTATATACGAGCACTTCTCCAGATTCAAAATTCTTTTTGCACTGAAAACGGTACGCTTAAGGCTACCGAAAACGCGGTATGCATCGAAAATATTTTTCTTTTGGCGTTTCTGACGTAGTAGTTTATTCGGGTTTTAAGTTCTTTCTGTTTTCGAGAGCTACTGAGAATATTTTTTTAAAGAAAAAACTAACTTTTTAACATCACAACGATTTTTTTTTTTGTCATATGGCTGACAACAGATGACCATATAGAGATATTTTATATTTTTGCTTTGTTTTTGTCACTACGAACAGAATACTTTTTTTTTTCAGACTAACCGATTTTAACCAGGAATTTGACGGTGCACCCAAGGACTGTCGCATCGGTCAGAGATGGCTCATGTAGGAAGCGGAATCCCCAGACCCTCGAATTGTCCCATAACTTCGCAGCCAGCGAGCCGTCAGCGGCTCCAAGCGAGAAGAAGCAACTGTGAATATGGCAGCAGAACTCGCGCGGGGAAAGAACTTTATAGGCAGTTGGAGACGTGGCCCGAAGACGCAAGACTTAATCCTATAAAACGCACGATTCTTTTTTTTTTTTTATGACGTGGTTTGAATTTTAAAGTCAATTGATCTGAACTAGTTACATTATGTTAATTGTAAATATGTATACATATGTAAATGTGCATACTGTAAATATGTATGTTAATTGTAAATATGTATACATTATGTTAACTGCAATTATGCATAAAATAAGCTTTTATATCCTATTTTCATCAACTTTAATACATCAAAGATTTGTATTTCGACGTTTGCGTTTAAGATTCTTCTTCCAAGTAATTATGGTTGCGATATGTTTTTACAAATAATTATAATACATATATATATATATATATATATATATATATATATATTTATATATATATATATATATATATTTATATATATATATATATATATATATATATATATATATATATTATAAAATTCAAAATGTAGAAATAATTAATATGTGCAATTATAATTTTAAATTCACAACGTAATTTTTTTCTACGTTATTCATAAAATTTTGGGATTTAAAAATACTATTCACTCGACACGGATTACATTTCAATGTTGATAAAGCTATGTCAGAAAAATTGTTCTGATGATAATTGAAAATTAAAGACATAATTGACATAAAAAATTTAAGTAAAAAATCATTTTTTAAAATTAGAAGCTTTTTATTGTGAAGCCCTAAAAAGCATAAAATAAAATTTATTCTGGCAAAGACATGCTACAAAGAAATGAAAGTTTCAACACTAAGAAAATTTTAGAGAAAAATATAGGTACTTTCCTTTTGCAAGAGATGAAAATTTTTTAATGTTCAAAATATTTTAAAAAGCTTTCGAGACTGGCCTAACGAACGATTATACAAAAACTAATAACTAAGAATATTAGTCTCGAAAGCTTTTTAAAATATTTTGAACATTAAAAAATTTTCATCTCTTGCAAAAGGAAAGTACCTATATTTTTCTCTAAAATTTTCTTAGTGTTGAAACTTTCATTTCTTTGTAGCATGTCTTTGCCAGAATAAATTTTATTTTATGCTTTTTAGGGATTCACAATAAAAAGCTTCTAATTTTAAAAAATGATTTTTTACTTAAATTTTATTTTGTGCTTTTTAGTTGCAAAAGGAGAAAGCTTCTTAAAAAAACTAATTGAAATTTCTTAGGATAATTTGTAGACAACGGAAGATTTTTTTTTATCAACTGACATTTTTTTTTTCGATTAATTATCTGGGAAAAAAAAAGTAGTATATCGTCTTTCGAGGACCGAATCCAGGACCATCGCGTTATTAGCATGACGCTCTAACCAAAAGTCTAACCGTCAAGAAAAATCATTGAACATTCTAGAAAACTCTCACAAATACTTATACAAAAAGAATATTGTTCTCTAATGCTTTTTAAAATATTTGGAATATTTAAAAATTTTCATCTTTTGCAAAAGTGAAATATCTATATTTTTCTTTAAAATTTTCTTGTTGTTGAAACTTTTATGATTTTATAGCATGTCTCTGCAAGAATAAATTTTTATTTTTGGCTTTTTAGGGCTCCACAATAATAAAAAACTTTCAGTGTTATTTTTATTTATATTTTTATTAAAATTTTTATTTTGTGCGTTTTTGTAACTCATAAAACAGCTTCTTTAAAAATTCCTTAGGATAATGTGTAGACAATGAAAGATTTTCTTTTATCAATTGACATCATTTTTATTAATTATCTGCAAAAAAGCAATACATCGGATTGCGAGGATCGAACCCACGAGCATCGCGTTATCACCATGAAGCTCTAACCAAATGCGCTAATGAGGACGGAAAAGGTTGTTTAAATTTCTATTAAAGTGGAGACGCCTTCTTCTTCAGAATGACACAAAGACAAGATGATAAAAATCCAATTTCAATAAAATGCATCTAAAAGAATATGTATACATATATATTTAACTTTTTATTTCGTGCTTTTTAATATCTAAAAAAAGCTTCTTAAAAAAAAAAATCTTTAAAAATTCTTAGAATACTGCGTAGACAATGAAAAATTTTCTTTTATCAATTGATACATTTTACATTAATTATCTGCAAAATTTAACACATCGATCCTTCGGGGATGGAACACACCACCATCGCATTAGCAACTTGCCGCTCTGACCAACTGAGCCAACGAGCGATTATAAGAACTGATGACATTTACTTTAAAGTTGCGGTGCATTATTTATTAGCGTGATATGAAGACGCGATAACAAAATCCATTTTCAATAAAAAGCTTATAAAAATTTTATTTATTTATTTATTTTTATTTAAATTTTTATTTTGTGCATTTTAGTAACTAGATAAAAAGCTATTTAAAAAAAATCTCTTCAAAAATTACTAGGATACTGTGTACACAACAATATATTTCCTTTTATCAATTGACACCTTTTCTATTAATTATTTGCAAAAATTAACATGACGCTCTAACCAACTGAGCCATTAAAAAATACAATGAATTGCTTACATTTTTTTTTTTTTTAGTGGAAGCGTCTTGTTTTTCATCATGACAGAAAACGCGATGACAAATTCAACTTCATATAATAATATATAATATATATATATATAAAGCTTCTAAAAATATTTATTTATGTATTTTGTATTTGAAACTTTTAATTTTGAGCTTTTTTAATATTTAAAAATGTTTTGTGTTTTCTAATATCTAAAAAAAAAAAAAAAAAAGAAAGAAAGAAAGAAAGAAAAAACTTCTTAAAAAATATCTTCGAAAATTCTTACGATATTGTGTAGTCAACGAAAAATTTTCTTTTATCAATTGACACCTTTTCTACTAATTATCCTCAAAAATTAACACGCCGGACCTTCCGGGGACTGAACTCCTGACCACTGCGTGATTAACGTGCCGCTCTGACCAACTGACCCACAGAGCCACAAACGGAGCGGTTTATATTTATTTTAAATGTTTACTAGCGTGACACAAAGACAAAGTCAATTTCACATAAAAAGCTCCTAATAAAATGCTTCTAAAAAATTTATTTATTTATTTTTACTTACATTTTTATTTTGTGCTTTTTGTAACTAGAAAAAAGCCGTTTAAAAAACTCTTGAAAAATTATTAGGGTACTGTGTACACAACGAAATATTTTATTTTATCAATTGACACTTTTTCTATTAACTATTTGCAAAAAAACAACACCTCGGCCCGGCGAGGATCGAACACACCACTCTCGCATTATCAACGCTGTAACCAGCTGATTCATTAAGAAATAGAATGAGTTGCTTACATTTTTTTTTATTTTTTTATTATATATATAATGGAAGCTGGAAGCGTCTTGGTTTTTTAACGTGACAAAAAGCCGATGACAAATCCAATTTCATATAATAGTAATATATAATATATATATATATACATATATATAAAGCTTCTAAAAATATTTTTTTATGTATTTTTTTACTTAAAACATTTTATTTTGTGCTTTTTTAATATCTAAAATGTTTTGTGTTTTCACTATCTAAATAAAAAATTGCTTCTTAAAAAAACTCCTCAAAAAATTCTTGATGTAAGCAACAAAAAATTTTCATGTTTTAATTGACACCTTTTTTTTTTACTAATTATCTGCAAAAATTAACACAGTGGACCTTCCGGGGACCGAACTCACGACCACCGCACTATTAACGGGACGCTCTTACCAACTGAGTCAAAGAGCGACAAACGAAGTAGCTTATATTTACTTTAAAATGAAGGCGCCTTGTTTACGAGCGTGACACGAAGACACGATGACCAAGTCAATTTCAATTAAAAGCCTTCTAAAAAACTGAATTACATAAAGTACGTTTATTTAAGTAAATCCAATCATTCTACGTATATTATTTTTCATAATAGTATTCGAACTTTGTTTTACAGCGTAAAACGTAGACTGTATGAGGTTGCGTTTGCCTTAATTTGAATATCATAATTAAACATGCTGATAACTAAAATATGTATATCATGTACAAGAAATAATGAGGAGTATAAAATTCAATAAGATTTATTCTGAACTTCAATAAAAAGGGAATGGTTACCCGAAGACACTAGCTATTGAATTACAATACATGTCATAAAAATACGTGTGAAACCTGTATATGGACATAAATAATTAACGACAAGTGGAATTTAATTGCACGAATAATATACCTCTATTCTTAAAGTAATTTCATTGCTGAAAAGCAATTGTAATTTTACAAAGCTAAATTAAACCTCTTTGCAGGTAAGTCTTATGAATTTCATCTCTAGAAACAAAGCTATAATCAACTCGCATGGTCTGACCCGTTCCCCCCTCTTTATCTTAAAAATCTCGCTGTTTGAACAGGTGTGTCTACTGGAGTTGTTACTGGAGTGTCAACTGAAGTATCTACTTTAGCAAACGCCCATAATCCATAGTTCTTAATTTTACAAACATATTTATTAAATAACATAAAACATAAAACATTATTTACATATGAACAAATTAAAATTTATAAAACTTTCGTACACAGCTACCTTGCGATAAAATATTTCAAAGTAAACTGGCTTAATAACAAGTCAAAAGAATCTTATTCTAACAACTGGCTAACTAGCTCATTTTTTATTCTATCAGAATTCTGCAACCGGCTAAATAGCTTTTGCGTTAATCTTTGTTACTTTGTTACACTTCCTTAAAAATACCTTTGAATTCAACCATACACTAAAACTTCACAGGTTCCATAGTAGTTACCATAAAAATCTTATCTAATTCTAACTAATATATTGCTTCAACTAGTAAAAAAAATCTTTGCTGCAATTAATACGCTTTCAAAACTTCGTAATGTTTGATATTCCAGCGAAATACTCCTATGACTCCTCACAACAGTTTTATAAAGCATATTGAAAACGGTATTGATACTTCTTCTAGAAAATATAAACCACACGCATTTCTCTTTCTTTTTCTCGATATAATTTCTGTTTCCTATGATAACTTGATTGAAATTATTAACTGATAAAATTTTTCTATTATCGGAGAGTAATCTACAAGTATTGTTTTTAACTAACACCCGTAGATAAGAACTATATTGTTCATAGAGTTAATACGGATTAACACTCTATAAACAAATGCAGTTTCAAGTCAAGTTAAATTTATATTTTTATGTAATTAACCTTGGTAAAAATCCCTGAATATTCATTTACTTAATTATTTTGTATGTCATTATTTAAAATTGTTACCAAATAAATTTTAATAAAGTTTTAAATAATATATTTTAATTTTAGAATGAAAAATAATTTACTTAGTTTTTTTAACGTATATTTTATACACAATTATCAGTAATACTCTAAAAGATGAATAAATAATTTTTCCAACAATATTTCAAAGTGACGTAAAAAATGCCCATGATAATATAAAAAACATTGTCGAGTGATTTATTTTAACCTGCTTGTCACTGGACAAGGAAACAAATATTTATTTAAACTAATTTTAACATGTTTGACAGATTTTTCATCCAAGTTGAGGTATTTTTAGATTGACAAATTAATTTATTCTATACAAATATAAGATAAAATTATCTAATATACATTTTTATAAATAATGTTTAATAAATTTTATTTAGTATTTTTTTTTATTAACACATTTAATTCACTGTATTATTGAAATGAAATTAAGATATAAATAACAATTTTCTTTTTTCATTTACATGATTTAGCATATAAATATTTTTAATTATTTGCGTAAAATTTGTCCTAAATATATTTTTACGTCATTTATTTTTGACTATTTATTTATTATTATTATTATTATTATTATTAGTTTGGGTATTTATTTGTTTATAAAAAAATTATATTTCTGCATTTCTGGAAGAGGGAAATTTGAAGATTAAATTGAAATGTTCTTGTTTCGTGTTATTTCTCATGAAGAAAAAACGATACACTTTCTATTTCAAATGATGCATAGATAGGCTCTAATATTTTTAAAGCTATTTAATACTATTACATGCTAATTTACAAGTGAAAATTATATTTACATGTTTTAGATAATTACAGAATGGTTAAATGAATCAAATAGAAAGAACAAACATATTGTCTATTGATTCCGTAAAAGAACAAGAATTCTAAATCTAACATAGCGTTGATGCTATGGGGTCGAAGGTCAAACGTGATCTGCGGTGCTTCCAGAAAATCTAAAAAATTCAATCTCAAAGTAAAAAAGTAAGTCACTGGACGCGTAGCGCCATCTAGTGACCTTCATGCATCTAATTGTTTGGGGAGATATTTTCCACACTCATAATAATAAATATAGTGTAAATGTTCAGCGTAATTTTTTATAAATTTAACCACTTCCCGGCTTATCCCGAGCTCAGCTCGGGCAGGCGAGCAAATAAGGGTAAAAAAGTTCTCATCTGAAGGCGGAACACTGGCAACAGTATTCTTTATCAATACTTTCTATCATATATGTGCAGTAATTTATTGTGATAGAAATTATTGATAAGGAATCATGGTGTCAGTGCTCCATTTTGAGACGAAAACTCTTGCCACCCTGCAAATAAATTGAGCCGCCAAAGGGGTAATTACTATTTTAATTTAGAAATTTTATGCTGGGATTATTTAGTTTGAGTAAACATTAGGTTAAAAAACCTTTGATATAAAAGAGCGTTTTGACAAATTTTGTATTGTATAAATTGTATATATATATATATATTAAATAATGTGTCACAGTCAAAAAAACTTTGTGTTCTCATTTTCGCAAACCGAAAGTATTGTGTGTCATTCATTCCATTAGAATAATCTTTCTTCTATTTTTAACACACAAAATTTATTCACGAACAAGGATACTTAAATGAACGTTAAAACATTAAATTACACAATAAACAAAACATTTCAAAAAAGCAATCTATAAATAATAAGAACAATTCTAAGCAATCGGCCTTTCATCAAATAATCTATACCATCTTTTCGCGACGGCCGCTGAGAATCAACTGTTTACGAACATCCAGTGCTCGGCCGCGCTTTCCCTGATGCCATTCGGCAAAGAAAAAAACATTACGAGCTCGAGTTGCCACTCGGACAAACAGAAATACCTTTGAGCTCGCTACAGCATGTAAGTATTGGTCTGTTACGCTTTGAGAAATAGTTTTCAGTATCATCGAAATTTACTTGGATTCGTGAACAATACATTAATTTGTCCTCAAATCAGTAATTGAAAATATGGTCACCTTACTTGATATTTTTTTTTCTGCGAAAATGAACGAGCATTACGGCGTTTTTGGAAAGACACGATGCATCGTATGTTTTCTAGTACATATTAAATGAAATCGAGAAGTATTGGTTGGAGAATGGTGAAATATGTTTACCCACATCTACAGTCTAATAAGAAATGCAAGCTGCTTTGTGGGTTGTAGATAATCGTCGACTACATGACTGTTGCTTTGAATAAATAGAACGAAACCGCATCCGTTAACAGGACATACGTTGGTATGTAATTCTGTGCAATTTTCTGCCAACTAGCGTTCCGTATCAAACATAACATTTGCCAGCTATGTTAAATACTGTATTTTATTATGTCAAAGAAATAATGTGTTTCATTTTCTAGCAGATATAAACTTATTTTTTAATTGCGTGAAAAGTATAAATTTACACAGGGGAATTTCCTAAAAGTACTAGGTATTATTCTTCAAAGCAAGAAATAGTTATGCTATAAAATTACTTTCCGTAATTTACAACAAACAATTTTAATATTTTTCCCTATAATTAAATAACAAGCGGATATTTCCGATTTCTTGAACAAATATGCATTGTCGAATTATTTTGATTGAAAAAACATTATATATATATATTTATGCATCTGCTGAAAAAAGTTTCACTAATAATATTCATTTAATTAAAGCCCCATCCTTTCTTTATTCAATGATGCTTTCTATTATATAAGCAATGCATTATCCGAAAACTAATATTTTGTTCTTTTTGTTCACTTAGAATGGCATTTGACAAGGAATTTGGTTGCAAGATGTAATGGCGAAATTAGAGTATTCGTACCCAATAAATCAATTCTTGAAAGAATTCTTCGCTACTGTCAGTAATAAAACGATAGATAAATAGAAGTACAGAATGTTGTACAAGTGTATTGCGACGTTATTTATATTAATATTTTAGTTATAAATGAATGTACCTAATATACTGGTATTACAAAATAATGCGTATTTTTATAATTTTTAATGAATGCTGTATTCGTAAAAGGAAGAAAAATATGTGTCTAACTTTTTTTTTGGTTTTATAATATTTTTTGTTCAATTTAGGCTTTTAAAATTTTGATTAGGATTCTAAAACTAAGTAGAAATTAAGTTTAAAGATAATAAAACTACATTAATCCATATGAATGCCAAAATTATATATAGTTGTTTTAAGTTGCTTAGTACGAAGTTATAACATTATATTAAAAAAATAATAATAATAATATTGGTTAAATACAAAAAGAATAGGAATATTTTTATTAGTTAACGTGGCAGATATAAAAGATTTTTTTTTTTTTTCATATGAATAAAGGAAATGAAAATTACACATTTCTTTATCAAGATTTCAATTAGAATAAAATTATGGACGACCTTTCCAGGAAAAAAAAAGTATAGAAACAAAATAAAAAACAATACGCTAAAATATTCTTTTAAAACAATTTTATTTGTTGATGTAAGAAGAGTAGTTACATTTCTTAAGGAATCAAAGCTATATGAATATGGATATAAAAATTTAAATATTTCGAGATTGTAAAATATTACAATTTATTTTATTTTATTTTCATTTTTTTATTAATCAAAATATAAATAGAATAAATAAGATAGATATAATTTAGTTTAACTTTTTTTTATAAAATTTGAAAAAAGAAATAATATGCTGCATACAGTGGTACGAAAAAGTCTTTTATTTTATTATTATTATTTTTTTCCGAATTGTTTTACTGCGCAAAAGCTTTTGAAGTGGTGGTATAAAAGACAATATATATATATATATATATATATATATAAACTCGTTAAAAGTGAAATTGCAACACCATTAAACAATTGTGAGAAATTAATGAAATTTTATACACAAATGACTGGTATTGGTGCAAATAAATGATTAAATTTTGAAAGTAAAAAAACAATGTTAAGTGTTCGAAATCAGTATTTGGTGTGGCCATCATGCGCTGCAAAAAGTGCTGTTGTACGACGTGGCATAGAGCCAAACATATTTTGAATGTATGCTTGGGGACGAACATTCCATAGTTCCATATTCAAGATCTATGCGTGATCAGAATATATTATCCATTCATATATATATATATATATATATATAATATAATATTTTTAAACGATATTGTGCTAAAAAATTTCGAAGCATTTTTCGCTTATTTACGAGAAAGGCTTGAAAATTAGCCAACTTACGCCAACATCTGGTGCATCTTAGATTGGGAAATGTTATCTATTTTCATTATTATTTTTTATCGTTCTTGCTAATGCCCTGCAATACAATTTCAGAGTGTAACATGTGAAAGTATGAAAGAATATGTTTTCTTCTTCAAACAGTTTTCAAAATTTGTTCATTTTGACAAATTTTTAGTTGCATGCGCGATCGAAAAATATTATCCGATTTCTTTTTTTTTTTTTTTTTTCTTTCTGCATGTCTTTTCTTCCGTCTTAGAAAACTTTTACGCACTATAGCAAATCGAAAGAAAGAAAAAAGGTTTTCTTCACACCGACTAATGCTGAAATAAAAACTAATATAAGAACTCATATTATATAATATAGTGCAATATTAAGCTTAGAACTTAACACTATTTCTAAAATCCGTCATGACTTCAATGCACCCTTTGTTCAACAAAATTAAAACTTCTAAGGCTATCAAAGCGTAGCCCCCCGCGTAGTGGAATTAAAATTGTGATGCCGTGTCTCTGTATCATCCCTAAGGTTGGATCTTTGCCAAATGACCACTACGTAGATCTAGTACGATTGTTGGTGCACCAAGTCTCGACCTCAACTCGAGTTGCAAGCGAAAAATTTTAAATACTCTCTTTGTCTATTCTTTAGTTTTCGTTCAGAAGAAAATTCGAAAACTTCAAAATGTGAAGCTTATCAGGCATTTCATGGGAACTTTTGACAAATTTTAACACAATATAAAAATAAACAAGAACGGCGATTTCAAGAAATTTTATGAATATTTACGTGAATTAGAGCGCGGACAGATAAACAAAAAGACGACAAACAAATCGAAGTTATAAACACTTGTCAACGTTTTTGGAAAGTGTTTAAATCCATTATCAAAAAATAAGTTGTGTTCCTATCTAAAAGATGACGATATGTCATCATTCTTGGAAAATGGAACAATAGCTATTTAGCCGGTTATAATACACAAGATTGACTTGGCTCAGCGTATGACGTTTAATTGCATTGTAGCATGCGAACACGAAGTTATAAGATTTTAATTGTATATGTATGGAAATAAAATATACTAGTTAATAGATTATGTTACAAAAGCAAAAACTGTGTTAAATCTTTTTTTTTAATTTTTAATACCTGAAAGAATTTAGAAAAAAAAGTGTCATTTTTTTCTATACTTTTCGTCTTTAAAAAGGTCTTGCCCCCCAAAAAAAAGAAAAAAAAAAGAAAGAAAGAGCACGTTAGAATCATAGATATAGTAATAAGACATAGATTGATCATTGATAGGGGAAAATTAATACCTTTTTTAATCGGGAAAAAACGGCCATTTTACTCTCTTATGGATGTATTTCTCCGAGTGAATATACACGGGAATACACATAGGTAATTTAGCAAATAAAATTTATGCACTAAAAGAGAACGAAAACTCCAGATACCCCTTTTTCTTTCTTTTCGTTTTCCTTTCCTCTCTTTTTTTTTTTTTTTTTTTTTTTTTTTTTTTAACTATACTCTAGTGTACTCATGTCTGCACAAAACTGTCTTTCTTTCGGCATTTATTATTATTATACTTCTTTGAGATAAAAATCGTCTGCATTCATCATTAAAAAATAATAATAATAAATTATTTGTATTGCGTAAATTTGTATAGGATTATATATGGAAGAAAGTCTTGTGGTGGCCAAAACATACTAGTTATATATTAAAACTTCCGCGGCTGCTAACTACGTTTAAAAGAATTTTGATAATTCCATATTACTTACTTAATATTAAAATTAAAAAAAAAAAGTATTCCATTAAATATGAAAACAGTAATTATTTCGTAATAATAACAAAGCAACTAATTACAAAAATTATATTTTTCATAAATTATTTGAATATAACTTATTTATGGAAACTTACCACACTTCTTTTCATGTATTTATTAGAACACTTAAAAGCCGCGCAATATTTCAGCATTTTAAATATTCATTACCATTCTATTCTATTACTGTTTTCGAGTTTTAACTCTCTAATGGCTGATGTCAAAAAAACTTTTTCGGCAACAAAAATCTTTGCTCGTTAACATGGGGATGATAGATCTAAATTACTATATCAATGGTTAGAATATATGAACTACGATTTAAATGATGAAGTAGCTATCAAAATATCAATTGCTTAAAAACTATAGGTGTGATAATTTGTAAAACTCGAAAAAATAATCTCACACATTTTTTATTTCTATAGTATGTGGGGTAATTTAAAACAAGAGGCATTTATTTTATATATATACAGGGTAGTCAAAATTAAATTGACAATACTCACAATGTTCTGTAGCACAATATTACAGCAAATACGACTTCAAACTACAAAGAAAGATTAAAAAAGACGAGCGACGACAGTTTCTGCAAAAAAAGCTTTTAAAACTCAAGCTATGGTGTTGTTTATCTAAGTAGTCCAACGATAAATTTTCATTGATAGAAAAGGAACCAACTAAAGTAATTAAATATTTAGGAATTGCTAAGGGGTCGGGTAATTTTGAACGGTGAAAACATTAGAAAAAGAAGGGACATGATTTTATGGACAGTAACTGAATAAATAATCATTTTTAAAACGTGTACATTTTCACGTATGTTAAGAATTTCTTTATTTATCCATCACAGTCTTTATAGTAATTATTTCTTTCTTTCTTTTTTATATTACAGCTTATTTGTTGTCGATATATAATCCTATGCTATTAGTATCCCTCTGATGATTAGTGAGAATTTGATGGTAAAATATAGGATTTTTCATAACATATAAATGTATGAAATGACGATAAAAGGCGTTTAATATTAAAATATTTTAAATAATAACATATATGACGATATTTTTTTATTTATTTTGTACCATTGCTAATACCATCTTTCTTTGTAAGATACTTTATTTGTAAAGTTTTTTTTTTTTCAAAAATTTTATTTGCAAATGTATTGCAAATTTCCATATTTATTGTTAATAAATAATAATGAAACAGCTATGAAAATTTTAAGGTAAAAATACTGAATAAAAAAATGAGAAATTATGCTAAAAACTGCAATAGATAGAAAAAACAAAACATAAATTAAAATTAAAAATTTTATTAATTTTATTTTTCAGTTATTCTAAGCAATATTATGATAATATTTTTTTGGTATTTTCAACGTCAAAGTAGTACCTGGCTCTTTATATATATATATATATATATATATAGGTGTATATAGCATATTCAGGTTCAATTTTATCAATTAAATTTACATACCAAATAACTTTACCAATACTACAATGAATATTTTACGAAAAATATTATTATGAATATCTATAAGCTTATTCATACTACAGTTATGAAAATGAGAAGGGCAGAAAAAGCTTTTTGCTGTAATGGATTAAAATAAGGTTTTCACGGAGAAAGAGGAGATGAGGTAATATGAGCCGCTAATAGACACACGCAAGGGAATATGTGACGAACAATGGGCCTCAAAGGAGAAGCTTTTTTATTAAATCAGCAGTGTGTTACAGCGTAATAAATGTCAAAAGTAAATACTTTTATGTTATGGTTGAACATAAGAAAACAATTATTAAATACAGTGATTATTTTATATCTAAAGAAATTTTCCGAAAAATATTGTAACAATATTAGTTTTTAACATTTTAAAAATGAAATTGTTTTGTATTTTAATACAATTATTGTATAACAGTTTATTTTATTTAATATATCCAATTATTTGTTAAGAAGTACTCTAAAAAGGTAATTTAAATGATGTGTTTATGTATTTATAAAAAGTTTTAATAAAGAATATTTTAAAAGTATTCTCATAAAAATTTTTAAATTTATGATAAATTCAAATGTTCAAATTAATAAAAAATAATAGAGATTTTTTTTTTTAGTTAAAGTTAATTCTGTATTTACCTTTTGTATTTTGAAGCGAAATTTGTCTCTAAATTGTATATTAAAATAAAATCTAAGAAAAACAGATTCGATGAGATAATCTATCAGCTATTGAATAATATAACTCATGTTAAGCTCTCAATAAAGTCATCTTTTACGATATATGTCTGTGTACTTCATAATGTTAGACACAAAGTTTACTGTATAGTCGAAAAGTCGAAATCGAAAACATCTAATGTAGGAAAATAATTTTCTTTAAAGATTATAATTGGAATATTAAAGAGTATAAATGGAAATTGCTAAAATTGTATTTTTGTTTTTATTCAGCATTTTAACAATTTCTAATAACTGTTTTGGTTGATTGTGATTTAACTTAGCCTATCTATGTGACTTTCTGTCCGTCTGTTCGCCACTAGCATCCGTAAATATAATTAGAATTTCTGCAAAATTATATATGTTATTCAACATTTTCTCTTTTCAAACTTGTTTAAATAGCACAGCTGGTTTGTATACAGGGATACTCAAAACAATATCAATGAATTGCGTTTTATGAGAGGCATTTTTATAGGTCGTATTTAAGAGCGGACAATACCTAATCTTACTGACAGACGTGGCCCATGCTATTGTATCGGAAAATGTATCTCCATAATTACTCATTACTTAATGCATATTTTAAAATTCTCTTTTCATATTCAAAAAATTCATATTCATTATAAATTAGTACTTATTTTCTAAAACTATATTTTTAGAAAAAAAAATAAAGAAAAAAAAAGAGAGAAAGAAAAGAAAGAAGAAAAAAAAAAAAAAACTTTGTTAATATTTGCATTTTTGAACTGAAAATATAAAAATGTAAAAAAAAAGAAATTTTTAAAAATGACCACTAATTTAACGGTTCTGAATTTACTGAATCTGAAAATGGGATTTAGAAAAAAAAAAAAAAAAAAAAAATCTGTTAATAAATAATTCTGAAAACAGATATTCCCATTAAAAAAAAAAAAAAAAACGTTGGATTTGGATGCCCGCAGGATTAGGCATTGTTCCGTCTTAAACAACATTTTAAGGCATAAATTATAAATGAACTTGTCATTTTTCATTCACATGAAAAGAAAAAAAACCCTTAACGCGCGCTGTCCTCGCTGCGAAGACGCAAAATTTAAGATCCAGCTGAAAAAATGCATCCCGGAAAACTTTTAGCAAAAATTTACGTTTATAACATATCAGAAAAGGCTGTTTTTTTCCTTTTAACCTTAAAATTTAAAATTTCTTTTAGTTTATATTAGTTGATAAATTCCGGTGGTAGTATAATTTAAATGATCCGAAATGTCTTGCGCCGCAAAGGGTTAAAAGTTTATACTAAAGTATTCAAATATATTATGGGCTATACTTCGAAATTGCATTATTGTATTTTTGTTTGTGTTAATTGTTTTTAACACTTTTCAACAATGTTTTTGAGTAATTATGAATTAAATTAGTCTGTCATTTTCTCTGCTCAACGTGATCACATAGACAAAGAAAATTGAGGGTTAAACTATGAAACGAGCGCGTAGCGTTTTAAAGCGTTAATAATTTATAAAAACTGCATGATGTTCTTGTTTAAACACGAGTATAAAAAAATAATATATCTCAATATCATTCTCTTATCTTTTTTTTTTTTTTTTTTTTTTAAATAAAATGATGCCATATTAAAAGAAGAACAAACGGCATAAAAACATAGAAATATTGATAGACACTTTATAATTTCCTAAATAATGTCTGTCAATAGTTTTTATATTATGAAAGAATAGTACTTTCTTACCCTATCAGTAAAAGAACAAACGAAATTTCACGTTGTATTCTTTTTTTTTCATAAAAATAAACATCTGCGAATTAAAGAATTGATTAAATTTGAGTAACGTCATTTACCATGATATGTGATTATATTTTTATTTTCCATGCATAAATTTATTAGACTTTACAGAATTTTCAGGCCTTTGTTATTTTTCTTCTTATTATTATTATTATATTTCAAACTTTAAGAAATTAATGTCAGAAACATTTTATTAGCTACAGATTTACATAGAATTTTCAATGGGAAAAAAAAAAAAAAAGTTTTTTTATTATGTTTTTTTTAACCTCGTAGAGAAGGGTTTTACAATAAGCATAAAAAAAACACTTCCGGGATTACATAAACAGTAAGCCGTATTTTATAAGGGGAAAAAAAGAAAAAGAAAAATTAATGAAATCCTTCTTAATGCCCTGAAAGCTTTTGAAACAAGAACATGCAATAAAGAAAGATCCTTTTCTTTTTTTCTTTATTTATTTTGTAAATAAAATGGAAGATGGAGACTTAATTTAATTTTATTTATTTTTTTATTTATCGAAATAGCTTATTTTCATGTTACAACAAAAATTTTCCTTTAAAAGCAATTTTTTATTATTTAGTACTTGTCTTTTTATTATTATCAATTATATATATATATATGCTAAAATACTAATTTATGAAAATATGCAATATAATGTTTATCAATGAAAGTAAATAGGATTTGTCAGCACTGATTAGATTTTTTTTTTAAGTTAATTTGTAATTTAAAATGTATACGTTTTATGGAAATCGAAAACTAAACAACATTAACATAGCATTTAACTTAAGTTAATTGTATTAAAACAAAAAAAAAATTAAAACACGTATTTAAAATTAGCTTAATTTAATTAACACTGATTTTAATTAAAAAGTTTAATTAAAATCAGCGTTAAAAAATATGTACAATCAATTCAAAGCTTTTCACTTTAATTTTTAAAGCATCTTCTGGAATGATAAAAAGGGTTTCTTGCATGCAGTTTAAATACTTAAATAGTTACAGTTAAAGTTACAAAAATTCGGCATATTATAGGTGAGCAGTCCATGAGCAGGAAAATGTATGGATAAATCTATAGGAGGTAATGGAAACATAAGGTTGAAATCTTTTGAGGTCAGCAAAGTGGTGCCGTCGAATTAAAATAAATATGTGTGACATGCTAAGATCAACTTTAAAGCAAGAAACTTAGGAAACACTAGCGTCGAAGTTTGCAGGGTAACTAAATCTGTGGCGTAAAAGCGATATCTATATACTAAGTTATGGAGTAGATTACTTGAAGGTGAAATCTTGCAAGGTCAACAAGAAAGTGGCGAAAAAATTAGTTGAATTCATAGGAATAACAATTATCCTATGAAGTATGTATATTATGTAGCTTTAACTGCAAACTATTATTTATCTATTTGAAATGCATAGAAAAATTGCTTTTTAATAATTTTTAGGTTGATTATACATTGTATAAAATGATATATTTGTAGCATAGATACTAAAAACAATGTATAATTTTAGTATAACTAATTCAAAACATCTTTATTGAAAATATCTAATTAGTTGAAAAAATTTACTGAGCTTTCGACACATATTCCTAAATTAAAATCCATATCCGTGAGATGCTAAGATGAACTTTAAAGCAAGAAATTTAGGAAACACTAGCGTCGAAGTTTGCAGGGTAACCAAATCTGTGGCGTAAAAGTGATATCTACGAGGGTTGTAAATTAAATAGTGGCAACTTAACCTTGAAACTCGCAGAAGAGCGGGCATGCGCAAATAGGATATGGGAGCGGTGAGGTGGCGCTCTTGTCGATGTGTAGAGTGCAAAAAACAGTCGATCTGCTAAGAAGGCTAGTTGTTGTGTGGCGTTAAGGTGAGGAGTTTCGTTTCCATCGCTCTAAAGCATGTTTTCAAAAAGTGATCAGTGGTCGTGGCTTAAAATCGAAGTTGCCCGTGGCAAAAATGCAACAGAATGCTATCGAGGATTAGTGGAAGCCTGTGGCACAAATGCTTTACCGTATAGGACAGTAGCACGATGGGTTCAAGCATTTCGTTCGTGTCGGAATGAGATTGCGGATTTGCAACAACAAACATACTTTAGAGCGATGGAAACGAAACTCCTCACTTTAACGCCACACGAGAACTACCCTTCTTAGCAGATCGATTGTTTTTTGCACTCTACACATCGACAACAGCGCCACCTCACCGCTCCCGTATCCTATTTGCGCATGTCCGCCCTTCTGCGAGTTTAAAGGTTAAGTTGCCACTATTTAATTTACAACCCTCGTATATGTTAAAATATGGAGTAGATTACTTGAAGAGTGAGGGCTTGTAACAGGAACTACAAGAATTAGAAGGGTAAAAACTTGCAAGGTCAACAAGAAAGTGGCGAAAAAATTAGTTGAATTCATAGGAATAACAATTATCCTGTGAATTATGTATACACTCCTTCTCATAATTATAAGGACACCCGTTTTTCTATATTAACTAAACACTGAACACTATTATTTAAACAAATATATTTTTAATTAATTTGAATTTCATTAATAGACTATATTTAAAATGTTTTATCGTTTTTCTATCTTAAAAAACTGATTAAAGATGATTTTTCAGGTGTTCACAATTATAAGGACAGCACGAATTTTAGTAATTGTTTTCAGTTATTCTTTAAATTAATATTTTATGGGGGTCTCTTTTTAGGGTTAAACAGTCATACATTCTCTCTGGTATATATATATATATATATATATATATATACATTTATTTTTAATATTCAGTTTCAATACCATTTCATATAGCATATATGATATTCTTAATACATTTAAACTATTTAAAATAGCTTTCTACTTGCATGCACTTTTCTAATATCATAAGTTAAGGTTTTTCAACTTTTAGGCCATGGGAAAGGCAATACTACAGAAGTTTCTTTCTTCAAACTATTTCCTATTGCTCTAAAAGTAGAGCAAAAATGTAAGTCTTGTTGAAAAAAAGATTATTACTCCCCAAAATCTAACAAAAATCTGATAATTCTACGTTTAAAATTTGCGGATATTCTCTTGATGTTCATAATATTAGAAAAAAATTACTAAATTCATTCTGCCTTCAGTAGAAGCAGCTCCCCAGAGCACCATAGATCCACCTTTAAAATGCCCAATTCATATCTGCCTTTAAAAAATCTGCTCTGTCTTTCGCTATCTTCAGATCGTGCCAGTAACTGTTAAAACCATTTGGTTAATCAAGAATAAAATGTTTTTCATCCGAAAATGCAACATTTTGAAATTTAATATTGTCTTTGTTCAACTTTAACACAGACGTTCTTTCCCCCATTAAATGCTGATTGATTATTACAGGATTTTTATTTATTTTAACATATTATTAATTATTAACACTCATAAATGTAGACCCTAACCTTTCGTTAAAAATTACAAACAAATTCGGCAGCAGTCATTATGAGTAGAACAGTAAGAGGAATTATGAGTCTTCGATCTCTGTAAAACAACTCTGATTCTGCATCAGATCTGTCTCCTATCGAACCAGCAGTTCAATGTTTGATCACATTTCCATCAGTAATTTTAGACCTTCGAATTTCATTAAAAATTCGGCGGATTGAAATTATCCTTCCACTTAAAAAACACATTTATCATACTTCACTACTTGAACGTCCTTTTTTTCAAGGAATTATCAGTAATGTCCGTCCAAGAAAAATTGAAGGCTTATATATGAATTAATCTAGCCCAGTAGTTAACAAATTCGCATGTCAACTGTAATTTATCCGCTAGTAAGTTAAATAAAACGAAAAAATCTGGATTGTCCCTATAATTATGAACATCTAAAAATGTGGAGAAAAACACATTTTGCATTATTTTTTATTAATTTTGTTTTATATTAAAAAATTATAACAGTTTTGGTTTTTAGAATACTAGCTATATTAACTACACTTAGTATAATCTTGTTTACAATTATTTTTACGTTAGTTATTTAAAAATATAAAGTGTCCTTATAAATATGAGAAGGAGTGTATTATGAACTTTTAACTGTAAACTATTATTTAAGTATTTCAAATGCAAAGAAAACTACTTTTTAATAATTTTTAGGTTGATTACACATTGTATAAAATGATATATTTGTAGTATAGATACTAAAAATAATGTATAATTTTAGTATAACTAATTCAAAACATTTTTATTAAAAATATCTAATTAGTTGAAAAAAAATTACTGAGCTTTCGACACGTATTTTTAGAGTCTTCTTCAGAGATTAAAATACTATAAAAACATTTTCGTCAAAAATATAAAAGTATAATAAAACTTTTATATTTTTGACGAAAATGTTTTTATAGTATTTTAATCTGTGAAGAAGACTCTACGAATATGAGTCGAAAGCTCAGTAAATGTTTTCAACTAATTACATATTTTAATAAAGATGTTTTGAATTAGTTATACTAAAATTATACAATGTTTTTAGTATCTATATTACAAATATAAAATTGCTTTCTGTCCTTCCTGAAAATGCTCTAAAAACTAAAGCAAAAAGGTTTGAATTGATAGTAAATAGTTTTTTTAACTGATTTTAATTAAATTTAATAAATTTAAATACGTGTTTTCAGAGTGTTTTTTAATGTAACTTTTTGTTACATATGTGTTTTATAACCACTATCTCATTTAAGAAATAATATATAACTTGAGTTATCTTTGATAGTAAATTTATTCGTTTATTTCTTTTAATAACTAACAAAATACTTTTAATGTGCTAATAGCAAATATCATCTGCTTCAGTTATTAATATACAATATTTATACACAAAAGTTTGAATAGTAAATTAAATGACGTCTTTAATTGTTGCTTCTTACAATAAAAGTAATCTGTAAAAAAATGCACGCCTTCTCTAATTTTCTCAGCTGTTAGCATATGAAGAAAATATTGTAATTACGTTATTATTTTTCAAAATTTTACCCTTTTCAAATAGATTTCTGTAACTTTCATGATCGTTTCATGCTTTTTTTATGGTGATGATTTAAATGTGTAACATAAATTTGAAATATAAGCTACGGTTATTTTTTGGAAGCATAACGTATACAAAAAGTAAAATAAAGCTATTAATATTAAAATATCCCCATTATTATTTTAATGATAACAAAAATAATTGTTCTCATTATAAATTAGATATTTACAGATTATTATTATTATTAACACATGCTCTTACCCATAAGGAAGAGAAAATATTGTTTTAGGGTCGAATTTTCAAACGTGAGCTTTTGTTATATTTACACGTTTTGAGGTACCTTGAATACGAACATCATGTTTTTAGCAAATGGTCTGTGTGTGTGTTATCAGCATAGTTCAAGAACAAATAGTAGCAGAAAGTCCAAATTTGGTATACTAAATGTGTATAATACAAGGATGCCACACTAAGCTTTTCGTTGAGATGAAGCAAATGGTTCGCGTACAGGGACGCCCAAGAGAATTCAAATACATTACGTCTATGGGGGAAAGCACTGATAAGTAGAGTTTAACATCTATACAATGCACTAAACCAAATGAAACGATTTTTATATATGCGTAAAAATATATCTCATGTAGAATATCTTCTTTGTCTGTGTCTCTTAGAGTGAGTTAAAAACGAATAATTTTAGGAGATCCAAATGTTGTATTTTGAAGTTAATATAAGTTTTTTGCTGGAAAAGTTTGATGAAGATTGAAAAGTTTCAAGGAATGTTGCGTGTGAATGTTGTCTGAATAATTTGAAGTGAACTTTAATTTTAATAAGAGATTTAAATTCTATATAAATATAGGTGCAGTAATGAAACGGGGGAATGAGGGGGGCGGTACCCCCCCCCCTCTCACACAGAACTAATCACCATATAAAACTCTTCCGAAGCCTAATTTGATTTGTTTTAACATAGGTTTACATAACAGTATTCGTTATGTTACCTCTTAATCTCCAACATGTATTTATAGTATTAAATTTCAGGGTAAGGGAAAGTCGTGTGAGTGACACACCATAATTTTGTTTGTTTGTTTGTTTTATCAACATTTTTCATGATCTGACTACATTGTTGCCAAATTTAGGAACCTTTTCATTCATTATCCATCACTACATTTTAATTGCAACGATTGCTAATCAAATCGTTTATTATTTATATCGAATATCACTCTTCAGAGTTATTGGTGATTACAGAATAAAATGTCCTAAAATTCGGCAACATTTTCTGACTAACTTGCCCTTACAATATGTACACAATAGTTAAGGACGTCAAGTCTGTTTAAGAGTACCAGTCGCAGTACTTGTGGACAATTCTACAGTAAAGAGGTGATCGCTGAAAGAAAAAAAAAAGACGAAGAAGAAGAACGATGTTCGTTAAGATGGTAATTTCTCATTTTTTAAAGTGCATTGAAGAAAAGGGCGGAGACTTCGAATTCTTTGTACATTCATTAAATTTCACTAATATGTTTACTTATATTCGATATAATCTCATATATACGCAAAGCACGTTTTTAAATAAATATATATATAGTATAACTTTAAAAAGAATAGAATTGTGAAAATACTGACTGAAGTGTGATTATTTTCTGTGATTTATTCTAGGTACATGATTCATAAGCATCTTATCTTTGATTCATATATATTTGCATGCACATTTCGTGTTTCGGAAACTAAAGTGAGTGTCAGAAAAATTGCGAATCTTGTACCTTATTTCACCTATACTCAACTGGGTTACGAACTGTAAGTGCTCCCCTGAAATACCATTAGCTATTTTATATAGTTATGTATATATTTCAATAATAAGAAATTACTTAATTTTAAACTTTTATGTTTAACATACTACTATTTTTTAAACAGAAATGCTATTCTTATACCTAAAATATATATATGTATATTAAAAATTGAAATATGTGCCTTAAAAATAAAAATAACAAATATATATATATATATATATATATATATATTTACTGTATAATTTACAAAACGTTACGTTTTAAGAGGTTACATATATTTCAAAGGCTAAAAAAAAAGAGCATATTTCCATAATTTTTTTAATATAACAAATAAAAATGTATTCAAAATTTTGAGCAGGTAAAGTAGCAACATATAAACAATATTTTATAAAATTTTTGAAAACTTCAACCAGTGAGTCCTGATATCCGGAGACTCTCCAGTAAAACGCTGGTACGATTTTTTAAGAACTAATACACCGAACTTATTGAAATTTTCTCACTTCTCCAAAATAGAATTGACCAGCGCTTGATAGAAGAATTAAAAAATAAAATGAAATTTCCATTTTTGGCAGAGTTGTATGCAAAAATACTACAATTGTCGGTACATATTAGTGCAAATACAGTCTTGTAAAATTAATTGTAATCGACAAAAAAAAAAAAAAAAAAAAAAAAAAAGAAGAAGAAGAAGAAAAAAAATCATTCGTTCAAGCAATACTCAATACCATTTTGAAGAAATGTAAAAAAAATTTCAATTTTTGTTTTTGAGAAATCGTGTGCACCGATTTTCTCTAGGTTTTCCGGAAATCCTGATCCAAAGTCTGAATTTTCTAAATTTTTTTACGAAAACCTTATATAATATTATTTAACTATTGCTTTTTTATATGTTCAAAATTCTGAATAAAAATCCTTATTTATTATACCCCTTACAAATCCATGTAACCTCTTAAGAACATTAAATTTAATTTTTTAACTTTTGTGATATGAAATTGTGTTAAAACTAACTTAGTAGATAACTACATGTATTTGTTTCTATAAAAATGCAATATTTAATTTATTCAAGCAATGAAAATAATTGACATGATTAAAATAAATACTGAAATGGTTTATAAAGATTTAATTTTAATTCAAATATTTGTTTTAAAAAATTTGGTTTAGCTTCTTTAAGCAAAATAATAGAATTATTAATTCTAAGAAGTAAAATTTATAAAGACTTATAAATCCCCTCTGTTGATTAATCTTTTAAAATTGAAGCTTTAAGTATGTTTCTTTTTAGGAGAATAATTTTATAACCTTAAATTGAACACTAACAAATGCGTTTATTTTTAGAATCGCCCACACACACTCTTATTATGATTTAGTATTCTTTTTATGACTTCATATGATTAAATACTAAAAACCTTTTTTAACAAAATAGCGATAAAACTGTACCTAATAAGAAAATCATTTTACATATTTATCACACATGCATTTCATAAAGACAATAATTTCCGTCCTCTATCGTCTTGCTGTAATTTCTTTTTCTTTTTGACGCAATTCTTCCTTGATTTTTCCGGAAAGACCTTTTACTTCGCACCAAAACTTTCTGCTGGTAATATATGAAAAAAAAAATATTTTCTCTAAATTGAAATTTCAATCTTCACAAAACACTTCCTGTATCTTTAATAATCGTTTTTTGATTTATTTGTGCTGGTAACTATGATGCATAATTGAAAATTTATAATGCATGCTGTGGTTATTCCTAAAAAGTTTTACTTAAATAAAAGATCTGGGAGTTTTCCTTTATTGTTAAATTTAATTAAATCATCACTTTTAGATGCTATAAAAATTCTTTTAGAGAAATATGAACATTTATTAAAATTTAGAAAACTTATAAAAAGCTTATTTATTTTTAATAGAAGTTAAGTTTTGCATACAATTACTTGGGCTAGATTTCTTTTTTATCAGAGCACTTGGAGGGCTCTGATAATGCATTTCTTAAGAACACATTTTTCAACGGTAAAAGTAAAGTTAGATCTCAGATTATTTATTAAATATTAACGCTCTTATGCAGTGTGATTTTAACATTTCTGAGGTAGACGTTGTTTTTACTTGCCTTTCTTCATGCACTTTAAACCACATTACAATGATAATAATAATAACAATTATTAATATTACTTTACTCAGATTTCTTCTCCTTTGAGAGTTTTGTTTGCAAATATAGGGGAGAACAGTGTATTATGGACCCCCTAAGCAAGAATGCTCATAAAACTTATATTATTAAAATAAAAAGATTTAATTTGGTGGCTGCTCATTACAGTTGCACAGTTCCATAGTTTAAACTTGGTAAAGTACTCTGGGAACTCTTAATAATTGCAGAAAATTATTATTTTAGTTACGTATCGGTGGTCCATATTACACGAACGTATGTATAATATGGACCAAGTTTTCCTTCCCGCTCCCCAACACTTAGCACACTTGGAATTGTGAAAGAAACTGTCCAGCATGTTCCCTCACACACTTGTACATTTCTTGGGAATAGTAGAAATGGACGAAAAAAAATAGTTAATGGACAAAAAAAAAAAAAAAAAAAAAAAAAAGGTAGGTCTAAAGGTTATATCCAGTGGGTAGTGTGCGAAAGAAGTGATAATTTGGTTACCTCTGCTTCTCTGGCCTATTCTATAGCCTCAAGATTTTGAGTATGCGACATATGTACGCCGAGTATTAGCAAAATCTCTCTGTTTTTATCATGGACCACTGGTCCATATTACACAACATAGCATGGTTCATATTACACGCGTAAACAGAGCAACGTGGTTTCCAATCAAAAATCGCTATGCAAATTGATGACCATGAAATGCATGTCTAAATTTTTCATAAAAAAAGTATATTTGCTACTATTGACGTGAAAATTATATTAGGAGAAAGTAATACTTTCATTTTAACATACTTGTTATCATATAAACCAAAAACCATAATCACGTTATCATAATCGTCCAAATACAGGTACGCACACGTACAAGTCACTTCCTGCTTTAGATAATAATATTCAATAAACGCAGTGAGATGGTTTCACCATCTAGTGTTGAACATACAAATTTCCTCCTAGTCCGTATTACACGATGGTCCATTATACACGGTTCTCCCCTACTGATAAGGACATCAAATGCTATAGAATCAGATAATCAGAAACAATTAATTAAAGGGAAAAACATTCCAAACATAAATTGTACAACTAATTGTATGATTGCTGAGTTGAGAAAAGAATTGATATGGGTGATAGTATGCGAAAATAATTAAAATTCGCAGATAAAGAAAATTATATCTATTTCTTCAATGAATAATAAATAAACATTTTTAAATAATGGAATTTATTCGCATATAATACATTTTTACAAGAAAAGATGGTGTGATTGACTTCATTCCCAATAGAATAACCTGCTTACTAGCTATAGGCGGAAATAAACAAATTAAGAATATATTTCTTTAAAGAGGTTAAAAAACACGCTTTAAACTGTGTAAATACAATTTAAAGAAAATCTCAAACACATATATATATATATGTATATATTTATTTATTTATTTAAACATGTAAAGATATATATATATAAAGTAATACTAAGTAAGTTTGCGCACAGTTCAACAGAATAATTTAAAAATCTGAACATTAATTTTTTGCAAAAATATTGCTCAATAACATTGAATTCATTTATTACTTTCTTCCATCTTCAATAGAAGAAAGTATTGGATTCGTAAAAATTTTCGATTTCGGGTTTTTGATGGATTTACACGTTTTGAGAGCTGTAGAACACGATTTGACCATTTTTAGAAAATGTCTGTCTGTCTGTCTGTCTGTGTGTGTGTGACAAAATTTTGTGGCAACTGTACCTCAGGAACTACTGGACAGAATTTCATACAAATTGGTATGTAGTTGCACCTTGACATAAATTAGTGCCTATCAACTTTTGGTAAAAATCGTCTTACAGGTTGCGTTGCCATCCCGCTTTTTCTAAATTTTTAACATGGTGATACAGGGCAAAAATTTTCAAGATGGGTATCTTTCGAAAGGTCTCGTCAGTACCTTTAAAACAAATGGTTGAACTATAAATCTGTGATAATTTAAAACAAAGTTATCGAATTCTTTTTACTTTTTACGGAAAAAAACAGAAAAATCTTATTTATTTATTTATTTATTTTTTAAACGAAATTATCAAAACTTGGTATTTAGTTGGCTCCTGACATAAACTGGTGCTGATTAGATTTGGGGATCAATCGCACAACAGGAGGCGCTGTGATCGTATTTCTTCTAAATTTTTAACATGGTAGTATAGGACAAAATTTCGTATAAATGTACATAATGAAAGTTATTCTTAACCTGTGATTGTAAAATTAATATGAATTATTGCTAATAGTAGTAGTTAATTAGGAAAAAAAGATTGTGCATGTGGGGGCATCGCTTCCCCCCCCCCCCTGTGGGGAAGTACCCTCTGGGGTGGGGTAAATTTTCAAGATGGGTATCTTTCGAAAGGTCTCGTCAATACCTTTAAAACGAATGGTTGAACTATAAATATGTGGTAATTTAAAACAAAGTTATCGATTTTTTTTTTTTTTACTTTTAACGAAAAAAAAAAAAAACTTGGATATATATATATATATATATATATATATATATATATATATTTAATATTGTTACTGAGTGAATTTGTATAGGAAAATATAGAAGAAAGTCTGGTGGTGGCCACAACATACTAGTTATCTATAACTTTCCTTTGCTTTTTTGTTGTCTTGTTATAATTTAATGCAACAGCTTTAATAAAACCAAAAAAGCTATTTTGCGCAAGCTATCCTGATAGGGTAAAAGTGATTGCACATATAAGTAGGAGAGATTGCGCTTAATTATAACTATAATTTAACTGTCAACAATAATAATTGCACTTAAATGACAATATTGTATGGTATTTGTAAACAAACATTTTTCATTAGAAGAAGATATTTCAACTTAGTAACTAAAAAATAATAAAAATAATAAAAGAAAAAATTTTAAACGGTTAAAAGTTTTAATGAATCAGAAAAAAAAAAAAAAAAAAAAAAAAAAACAAGACCTGATAACGCAACAAAATAACATTAAGTCACTAGATAATATGCTTAACTTATTTTTGTATATGGTGCAGCTTTCGTGAAACTACCTGACGCATGCTAACCCATTCAAGACAAATTGTACACAGTAATGCCAAGTTTTGGGATTTTTTTATTCAATTTTTACCACTACTTCTTAATTGTATTATTTGGCTGAACACATGTAAGAATAATCGTCTATTATATTTTCATGATACCACTCTACAAAGTTATTTGTTATTATTGAATAAAAAAGTCCCTAAATTTGACAGCATTGCTTGCGCACCTTACATGCAATGCTTTTTTGAGCTAAAAAAAAAAAAAAAAAAAAAAAAAGTAACATA
This sequence comes from Salticus scenicus, assembly GCA_963930645.1. NCBI lineage: Eukaryota > Metazoa > Arthropoda > Arachnida > Araneae > Salticidae > Salticus > Salticus scenicus. The sequence continues at coordinate 260,283,898 of OZ005655.1, forward strand.
CCATGTGTACAATGCTATATGGATGGTTCTTCCCACTTTTAAGACAAAATCCGCCCTTTCTTTATTTAATTAAGTTATTGTCTTAAAATCTTCCGCACAAATATGTTCAAAACATAAAACCTAAATTTCATTTGGTTTGAAATCTTCTCGTTTTAACATTAAATACCTTTACGTTAATTTAATTTATTTTATTGAATTTTAGACGATTACAATCCTTAAAAAAGAAATTTAAGAAGGCTGATTTTTTTATGTTTGAATTCAGTTTTATCGCTTCTGTTTAAGCAGTCGACGCATTTGTACAAAATTTGACCATCATACTAAAAAATAGTGCAAAATTAAACAAATATACAATAACTTTTAATAATTTGTAACAAATTTCCCTTATGACAACATTGGCTCTCAAGTAGGTATATACAGCTATCAAAAGTGTGGTTTTGTTGATTGTAGCAACTCCTGAATGATATCCAGTTTCGTATTCTGGGGACGGTTTCCAAAGAGATGCGTCATCTCGAATAGGTTAAACTAGCCCAGTCACTTGTCGAAATTGGCTCTTGGCCCTACCTGCAGAAAAAAAAAAAAAAAAAAAAAAAAACTTATATTCAATTTCACAGAATATTTTAAATACTGTAAAATTCTGGTAGCCATTTTCGCTGTGGTGCAGAATGTAAAACATACTTACTATAAACATTGAGTAAAAGCGTCACTGCAATGCCATCTAATAGAATGTACTTAATAATTTCAATGCACATTTTATATAATATATTTAGTGAAATTTTATCCATGATATTATGGCGCATATATCTTTATATAAATTTGAAGAAAATACTTATTTTTTGTACAATACTGCGTGTAAAATTTTGGAAAATATACTTATTAAGAAATTATTTTAATTCAATTAGTTAAGACTCCGTCACTCGTGCCTGTTTTTGTAACATGAGCAAAATCTAGCTGTAGGGGAGGGGGGGGGGAATTACACTGAAAATAAAAAGTAAAAGTACAGGAAAAGTCTGGCAGCTGGTGTGCCAGTATTTCTCCGTCAAATATATAGTTTAAAACCGTAAAATTGTATCACTGACATTTATTTTACGCAGGAATCCTATAAATAAAACAGATTTTTTGTTAAAAGCACAGTTTTGTCCTGTTCCTGTATATTATGTATATTTTGTATTTATGTATATCCTGTATATTTTGACTTATATAACAACCCCACGAGTAACGAAGGATTAAAAAAAACGTTTAATTTAATTAATTAATTTATTTTTTATTTCTTTAAAATTCAAATGTGCCTGTACATTCATATATTACTATAACAAGAATATAATAAAAGAAATCTGTTCAATTTAATATTGAAAAATTGTATTTTTACAACAGTTTCTAATACTTGTACATGAAAGACAAATGAATTGATTTTTGTTACTTAATTAACTTCACATTTCAGCTCTAATTAGGTTATTAACTTAATGGATGTTAAAGTGAAGAAAGAAAATAATTTGATTTTTAAACATCTTCGTAATCCTTTTACATTTACAAATTAATCAAATTAAAAGATATTTAAAACACCAGGCTATTAAAGGAAATGTTGCATTAGCTTCCCAGTTAATTAAAAAAAAATATTTTATTTTTTATTGTTAGGCTCTAAAAAAATTAAAAATTGAACACTTATAAAATCGCAAAAGTCTTACAAAAAATAATTCGTTTTATCTTTTCGTGATTAAAATTATATTTTTGTATCAATAGATAAAGCATAAATTAACGTTTGAAATATTTTATAAAATAGGTTATATTTACTTTCAGTATTATTAAATTTTAATTTTTAAGATTATATATGTATATATGAAATATATATATATATATATATATACATGAAACTTTTTGTAAAAAGATTGAACATTATCTAATATTTTTGTTTCAGCAATTCTTTAGAAACTTTGTTTATTTTGTATGCTTCATTTTAAACTAAGCGTCATTATTTTTTTTTTTTTTTTAGTTTTAAGTTACCTCAATGCTCGATTTAAAATAAGCAACTTTACTCTTTTCCATACCTACTACATGAAAAAAAAAAAAACTACTATTAAGTTTAATTTAGTTACATTTTCGTCGAAAAGAAGGAAAATAAACAATGGTAGATAAATGTTTAAAATTTAAAAGATACATTTTTTCCAGAAAATATTCCATACAAGATACAAGGGATTTTATATTTTATTAATAAATCTATGTAAAATTAGTAGAACTTGCGACTTTTTAAACGTATTACTCACTAATAATAATAATGATAAATAAATAAATAAAAATATTTTCTCAAAAAACATTTTAAAAATAAAATAAAACAAAATAAAAAAATTTCAGACGTTGAAATTTTATTTTCGGATAAACTCTTGAATCAGTCACTCATAAAAATAATGTAATTTGACACTGTGACTTGTGATTTAATCACAGTTGAAAATATTAACTTAAATAAGTTTTTGTTTACTTTGTTTGTCATAAATCACTTTTGTTTTATAAATCATATCATTAATATGGAATTATTTTTTCGTGTATGTAATAGAAAAAAAGAAAAGTAGTAATATGTGGCGAGAGCGTTAAGGTGAATTGAATACCCGAAGGTCCTAGACTAATGTAAGAATACCTTTCATGAGGACCATTGTGAAGTATCCTAAAGCGTGTTCATAGAACACTTCTAAACAAAAAAAAAAATTCTATCTTTATCAGACGTAGTCGTAAATATTGTAGCAATGAAATAAGTTATTAAAAGTTTTTAATTCATTAAAAAGTGCCTTTTTAACTATTAAAAACAAAATATAAAATATTTCAAAAATAAATTATTATACTTTGCTAATTGCACTTTGTTTTCCTCAAAAAATAAAATATTATACCCAGATAGAAATGAGTATGATTTTACAACAGTATTTTTAATGTTTTAGTAAATTGTTAATGAATTATAAAAATTTTCCTTCATGCTCCTCAAAAGAAAATTGAAAAAGGGGAGGACACTGAAAAACAGTTACTTCTTCATCTGTTTAATTCTTTTTTATTACGGTTACTACGAACCGTCAGATTATTCCACCAGGACATTCATACAGTATATGTACATCTTAATTGATTGTGAAAACAAATTACCGAAGATTATTGTAAAAAAATATCGCGTGGAAAAGTCAGTAAAACAATACCAACCTTATCAACCCTGCTAACATTGCCATTTGTTCTATTTCAAATGTTTCTTTAAATAACAGATTCCAAATTCATTACTAATAACATAGTACTCCACGGGAATGGGTATATTTCTCTTCCAAATCCATGCATAATGAATCAGATGTTCCCCTCCTGCATTGCAACAGCAACCTCTTCTTATCCCACAAATTTACATTACAGCCCAAACACCTATAATTTGTCTTGTAATTCAGCAGACCCTTTTTTTTCTGAATGTTTTTTTTCAATTATGTAGATTTTGGAACAAAGTTCATTCCAATTATTTAGAAGAAACACCTATGAAATTTATTAATATGTCATTTAATTGAATAATAAAAAAAAAATCATTTTATACCAAAGATCTGTTTCAATTTACATGAAGTGAAAAAAAATATATATATTAGAGCTTTATTCATTACATAATGTGAATTAATATATATACATACATATATATATATATATATATATATATATATATATATATATATATAGGGTAGGTGCTCCAGTGATTGGTATGCTCCAGTAGTTGACATTTATCCCGAAATAATTAAGAAAAATAATAAAATCATACATTTTACATACATATAAAAATTTTAACATTTTAAGTCAAACATAGGGTGTAAATAACTGGTAAAATGAATAACTAGAAGTATCAAACATTGGAACACAGGGTGACAATTATTGATAAAATGAAAAACTGGCAGTGTAAATTACTGGAACATTGAGTGGGTGTCAAATAAAAATTCATTAATAATAATAATAATAATAATAATTGTTATCAAATATATATATTTCAACATATATGTGGTTCTGAATGTCTTTCATGCCATATGTACTAACTTAAGATTTCTAAAAATATTTTCTGATGACTAGAACATTAAAACATCAGAGATTGCTCTAAAAATGTCAATCAGTTGTGCACTTAACCATTTTTTTTTTTTTCAAACAAATTTATTAGAAAATCGAATGTATCACTGAAAGCAATATTGAGATATAAGTAATAATACGACTTTGCTAAGAGCAGATTAAAATAGAATTTTCAGAAAAAATAATTAGTTATTTAGTCTTATTTTATATTAAAGTAAGAAATAAAAATCAAGCGGCTCACATAAGTTTTTAACATTTTCCAACTGTACGTATTTTTTGCGTAATTTCACCTTCAATTCACTTTGTCTGTACGTGATCTCACAACAGACCGAACGAATAATGAGGATCTCTTAACCATGTCGTTCAATATTTTACAATTTTGCAAAAGCATATTTGTAATTACTCCATGAATTTTAGCAGGAACCTTTTTTATATTTACATACATTGATTCATACATACATACATACATACACACACACACACACACACACACACACGCACATATATATATATAAACAAATTCCAATAATGTAATGTTTTTATCGTAAAATCAGTATTTAGATTAAATAATACAATGATTAATAATACAAGTATAATGTTCAGTATTCTTCCTTACTCATTTCTAATACTTTATCAAGTAAAATAATTTCTTATTGGGTATATTTTAACTTTATCATCTCTGGAAATTCACATCTAAAAATCTAAAATGCAAGGTTTTTATTATTATTATTATTATTATCTATACAGTTTCACTTATATTTAATGTATGGTTTTAAGAGTGGTTATACGAATAAGTTGACTTTTACGCTAAAATCTAAATTGTTGTTTCATTTTATGTATTTTTTTTTTTTTTTTTTTTTTTTTTATTAAAAAAAAAAAAAAAAACCTTTATAAAATGTTGGTTACAAGCGTGGTTTATATTAAAAAAAAAAAAAAAAAAAAACTGATTTTTTTTTATGTAAACCATATAAATAAAAGTTTTTATAACAATTTAACTCTTAATTAAAAATTTACATAGAAATTTTAAACAGAATATCAATCGTTAGTGTATGACGGATATTTATTAATTAAAATGTTATTACAGACAATTCCATTATTAACGATATAATAGTAGATAATGCTAGTTATTCTATTTTGCCTACAAAGTAATTGGTATGAGATAATGTCATATTATATCTTGGAAGATTATTACCAGATTTTACCAAAATTAAATTATCTTGTCGAGCGTGAGCTTAGATGAGAGACGTGACTACAATAAGGAAATATTGAATATTCTTAGATACGAAAGAGAATATAAGGAGGAGGAAACGAGAAATTTTCTCTTTCACAGAATCTCCATAATATAAATAGACAGAAAAGATTATTCCAAGGGGAAAAAAAACTTTTATATATTATCAATATAATAAAAATTAAAAATAAACATTCTTTTTGTTTCTTTTTCTTTTTTTTTTTTAATTAGTTATGGAAATCTTAGATAATTTGTTTAGAATAGACTGCATGATTTACTATTTTTAAGCGCAAAATTGTTTTTCATTTGAAAATAACTAACTTTTAGCGTACGGACACATTCTTTATTCTTTATTTAAAGCTGCCTATAACCATATTTGATAATGATGCACCACAGAACTGTCGTTCCAAGGTATTACGTAGAAAACTTTCCATAAACACCATCAAATTCAATAATCTCGTGACAATTGTTTCGGGTCGAAATAGCACACGACCCTTTGTCAAGCGAACAAAGTAGGTACGAGTGCAGCAGTCATAGCGGCGGTGCGTTGCCGCTTTGACTGCAGCATTCGTACCTACTTTGTTCTTAAGGTAAATTTACTTAATGTTTTTTCACCAATAAATTGTTTTCTCTAAAGTCTAAAAATATTAATCATATACTCGAATAAATGTATTGATATTTTAGTATTATATTGTGTGATGTTGTCTTTCTTTGTAAAACTTTGCTAATTACTAGGAATTGATTAAAAAATATATATAATTTTTTTTTATAATTATATATATATGTATATACTGGGTACCCATAAGTCTGTAGAGATTTCAAATATTCATAAAAACTGAATGAACTGGTAGAATTGAACGCAATTTACAAAAAAGTTATTCTCGTGAAGCGAGATTATTATTATTATTATTATTTTTATTTTTATTTTTATTTTTATTTTACTTTTTTATTTTTTATTTTATTTTTTTTTTTTGGGGGGGGGGGGGGGGGGTAAAACAAAAAAAAATATAATTGCAGTTATCGTCGATAGAGGTCCTGCACAGAGGCGAAACGAGTAATCTGCAAATCAGTGTCCTGTAAATTGAACTGTTTTAGTTTATTTTTTATTTTACCTCCTACTTGTGCATACATGAAGTTTTAATTGGTTTGCGAACAGTAGTTTGTGGTGATTGCGAACACACAGAACAGAATTTTTATGTCAAGAAACATTTATATGCAAATAAATATTGTTTTTCTTGGATATGTTTGATTTCAAAATGTTTGATCAGAAAAATCATTCTACAATTCTGTAGTAAACTATTACATATTCTATGAGCAATTTTGACTAGTTTCATTTTGTATATGCATAAACCATGCATTTACAATAAGTAGAAATTTGTAATAAATAAATAAAAATAAAAACATATAAATTTAGTTACAGCTTTTATTTGCAATTAAATAAAATAACTTCTTTTTTTATTAACCGAGTAAATTAAAATTTGCTTAAACTCAACATTTCTTCAACTGTGTTATACGAATTTTAAACCTATCATAATACAAAGACAGGTGATTTATAAAATAACTTCTTTGTTTATGAACTGAGTTAATTAAAATTTGATGAAACTCAACATTTCTTCAACTATAGTATACGAGTTTTAAACCTATAATAATATAAAGACATTTGACTTTATAAAATAACTGCTATGTTTTTTAACCGAGTTAATTAAAATTTGCTTAAACTCAACATTTTTTCAACTTTATTAGACGAATTTTAAACCTATCACAATACAAAGACACTTAATTTTATAAAATAACTTCTTTGTTTACGAACCGAGTTAATTAAAATTTGCATAAACTCAACATTTCTTCAAATATGTCATACGAATTTTAAACCTATCACAATATAAAGACACTTGATTTTATAAAATAACTTATTTGTTTATTAACCGAGTTAATTAAAATTTGCCGAAACTCAATATTTCTTCAACTATTGATATTATACGAATTTCAAACCTATCACATTATAAAGACACTTGATTTTATAAAATAACTTATTTGTTTATTACCGAGTTAATTAAAATCTGATTAAACTCAATATTTCTTCAACTTTATTATACGAATTTTAAACCTATCATAATACAAAGACACTTTATTTTATAAAATAACTTCTTTGTTTATGAACCGAGTTAATTAAAATTTGCTTAATCTCAACATTTCTTCAACTATATGATAAGAATTTTAAACCTATCACAATATAAAGACACTTGATTTTATAAAATAACTTTTTTGTTTATTAACTGAGTTAATTAAAATTTGCTGAAACTCAACATTTCTTGAACTATAGTATACGAATTTTAAACCTATAATAATATAAAGACACATGATTTTATAAAATAACTTCTTTGTTTATTAACCGAGTTAATTAAAATTTGCTGAAACTCAACGTTTCTTCAACTATTGATATTATAAAAATTTTAAACCTATATAAAGACACTTGATTTTATAAAATAACTTATTTGTTTATTAACCGAGTTAATTAAAATTTGCTAAAACTCAATATTTCTTCAACTACAGTATACGAATTTTAAACCTATCACAATATAAAGACACTTGCTTTTATAAAATAACTTCTTTGTTTATGAACCGAGTTAATTAAAATTTGCTTAAACTCAACATTTCTTCAACTATGTTATACGAATTTTAAACCATCACAATATAAATATACTTGATTTAAAAAAATAACTTCTTTGTTTATTAACCGAGGAAATTAAAATTTGCGTAAACTCAACATTTCTTCAACAATTGATATTATACGAATTTCAAACCTATCATAATATAAAGACACTTGATTTTATAAAATAACTTATTTGTTTATGAACCGAGTTAATTAAAATGTGCTAAAACTCAACATTTCTTCAACTATATTATACGAATTTAAAACCTATCACAATATAAAGACACTTGATTTTATAAAATAACTTCTTTGTTTATTAATCGAGTTAATTAAAATTTGCTTAAACTCAACATTTCTTCAACTATATTATACGAATTTTAAACCTATGAAAATCCAAAGATACTTGATTTTGTGTTAAATTTATTAGAATGAAATATAAATAAATTATTATGGGTCTAAATTTTATAAAATATATTTGATGATAAAGCTTGAATTTATCAAATTTGATAACGATTCTTGTATTATTGAAAGTACTGAGTTAACAAACCCTTTATTATTTTACATATGTATGCATAAAAGTTTGATTTAATATATCTTTGATATTTGTTATAGTTCGTTATCTTTAGAAGTTTGTCGCTGACACTTTATAATAATGAACAACGTTTAGCTTTAACTCTCTCAATATTGCATGAAATGACTACTGCGTATGTTTTCAGTATAATAATATTCAAAATAGTTTATTGTGTCACTATATAAATTTGATAAAATTTCATAAATAGAAATAGTTTTTATATGATATTTTAAATGCGAGCCTCGTTCTCCTTTCGAAAATCAACATTACACGCAAAATAATTTAAAAATTAAAAATGAAATTAAATTATTTAATTTTTATTGAAAGAAATTTTTCTATAACTGAAAATAGCATAATACGAGTAATTTACCTTATGCAGTTTGCAAGGCTTTATCATCATCATCATCATTATTATTATCCTTATTATTATTAAACTTTAAAAATGTGTGTTTAAAGAAAATTTTTCCTACTCTTGGATCTAATTTTGAATATTTTTAAACATTACTTGTCAAAATTTATTAGCTTGTGGGACTAAAGAAACAATTTACATTTACCTCAAATTGCATACAGAATTTTAAGTTGCATAAAATCGACATTAACAATTTTTATGGCTATTTTAAAGATAGTTTATTTCTGAATGTCTCATAATAACATGATTTCTTTTTCAAATATTTTTATTTTTAAAATTTCATTTTATCAAATACTCTTCTTAAAATATGCTTATGAATGCATATGAATCCTCAACAATATTTAAAACAGTGGATAGTATTTAAATCAAATTAGAGTGTAAAGGTTGATATATGTTTATTTATTACCAACTATGTGAAAAATACCAGAGCCAGAATCGAACCCGGGCACCTCCGCTTAACGCACGGATGCTCTACCACTGAGCTACCCTGGCTGACAACCAGCTAGGCACTTCTCACATAATTATCGTTGGCAAAGTCACCGAGTCTGCAAACGCAGATATATCTGGTGAGACAATAATAATTGTAGCACAACTCCATAGACCACGAAATTTCAATTTAGAAAATTTTTACTCATTAATTCATCAACCGTGAATATTTATTTAAATCAAATTAGAGTGTAAAGGTTGATATATTTTTATCAACCGAAATAAAGATAAAAATAAAAATAAAAATATATCAACATTTACACTCTAATTTGATTTAATAAAAATATATCAACCTTTACACTCTAATTTGATTTAAAATAAAAATATATCAACCTTTACACTCTAATTTGATTTAAATAAATATTCACGGTTGATGAATTAATGAGTAAAATTTTTCTAAATTGAAATTTCGTGGTCTATGGAGTTGTGCTACGATTATTATTGTCTCACCAGATATATCTGCGTTTGCAGACTCGGTGACTTTGCCAACGACAATTATGTGAGAAGTGCCTAGCTGTTTGTCAGCCAGGGTAGCTCAGTGGTAGAGCATCCGTGCGTAAAACGGAGGTGCCCGGGTTCAATTCCCGGCTCTGGTATTTTTCACATAGTTGGTAATAAATAAAAATATATCAACCTTTACACTCTAATTTGATTTAAATAAATATTCATGGTTGATGAATTAATAAGTAAAAGTTTTCTACAGTGGATAGTATTTTTAACTTACTTTGTTTTGAAAGAATATTTCGTTTCATATAAAGGACAAAATCTATTAGTGATTGCTATTCAGTTTGAAGTTTTAGGATTTTTATTTTCCAAATTAATTATTTAATTATTCTCAGAAACAGAATAATTCTTTAAATACGATAAAACTATTTTAAAAGAAATGCTGATAAATGAGGTTGTTTCCAACAGATTGATATGGTAAATACTAAATAAAAATCGAATAATACTAAGAAAATTTTGCAAATATAGGACAGAACGACTTATAACTAATGTATAAGCTAAAAATAAAGATACAAAATATAGTTAAGAATCAGAGAAACATAGAAAAGCACTGCCATGATAGTATAAGCAACACATTAACACATCGCCGTTGAGGTATTTTTTAATTTTTCAAAGTAGGCCTAATCCTCTCGAATTTACTCTGAAACACTAGATACTATAACAAATCTTTTATTACATTTTTTGTATTTACATCATTTGAATTTTATCCTGAGCAAAGGATGTCGCAAATACAAATGATGAATAAGTGTAAAGGTTATATATTTCAAACTCCATCTTGATTATTCATTTAAATTGCTAAAAACAGAAAAATATATTTGAATAAGCAAGAAATATTAAGCTCAATCTTTTTATTTGAATTTCTTTAAAAGGGAGAATTGACTACCCACTAATTAGTTCTACTTGTAGGGAAATTATTGTGTATCTACTCTGGAGTAAGCAGCGTCGTGACATGTGGATAAGCTCCTCATACGAAAAAGCCCTTCAACTATTTTTTCTGACTTGTGTAACTTGTAGGGAAACATGTATGATACGCTTAAGAATCTCTCTCATAAGCACACTGAGGTAATGAAAGGGCACTAAAATAGTTTGAAATGGAGAATCACTTGGCAAATATTAAGTTAACCATTTTCACAGAAACACTGATTTCCAACTGAACTCACCTGGAACACCCCAGGTTTCCAGTTAGGACTTTAAAGTGATTGCCGAAATTACCGCCCAAACTACCATGGACTTCTATAAATTGATATCTGTGCGGAATTTTGAGAGTTTGTGTGCATGAAGACTCACATTTTTTCATGTGTAGACCAATGGCCAATGGGGAGTTAATCCCGAATATATAAAAACCTTTTGTTAAATAAGTAATCTTTTAGGGGAATGCCACAAATAGGAAGATACCCCGTGCACAATCTATTAACATGCTGCGTAAATTGTAATTTCTGATTATGTTTTCAAATATTCTTTTGATTCCGAACTATGTTCTACAACGTGTCTCAAATTTTGTACTTAGAGCTGAAAATAATTTGGTATGTACACAAGAGTCTCCTTAATCCGGAGTATTGTTAGTTACCCGCCCCATTTTCCACACCACTTGATTTTTAGAGTAATTCTCTTCGAATGTATTTACGAAGAAATGAGAAGAAAATTTCTCTAAGAAAAAACTGGTGTGAATGACAAAGGCAGGTACTAACAATACACCAGATTATTAATCAAGATGTTGGCAACTATGTATGTATATGACAAATTTAAAATCTCCGAAAAAAAATGTAATTGCTATAATTCAAATAGCAACTATTTTCTAATAAAAATTGTAGATTACACTGCGCTTAAAAAAAGAAGGCCCTTAATACCATTTTTGCTGATTCTTTTGTAAAACGATCTCCTGAATCCGAATTTGGCGTCCATTTTGCCGTATCACCCACCGTTTTTTCGAGACACCATCCCCTCCCCAATTTTTATTGCTGTTCGGTAATTTTGTGGCCAAGAATCTGATTTGAAGAATAAAAAAGAATTAATTTAACACTTCAAAAGATATATATATATAATGTTTAATAAATAACATTAATAATAGGTTTAAAAAAAAAAAAAGAAATGTAATACATAATTTCAGTGGCAAATCGCCCCTTTAATTTTCACCTTGTCGCAAATGTTGATGCTTTAGCATTTTTCAATTATGTAGTCCCACAAGCGAATTTAACACTTAAAATAATCTTTCATCCCCCCCCCCACACACACACAAAAAAAAAAAAATAAATAAATAAATAAAATAAATTTATAGCCATAAAATTACCGAAAAGTGATAAAAATAGGGGACGTCTCTAAAAAACGGTGGGTGAAAAGACAAAATGGGCGTCATATTCAGCAGGTCATGTTACATAAGAATTTGCAAAAATGGTGCTGGGGAGAAATTTTCATGCAGAGCAATGTTATTAGTCAAAGCTACTGAAAAGTGCTCATCCACATACATCTTTATGAATATAGACAAATAAAGCAATAATGAAAGAAAATTATAAATTTATCAAATGACGTATCACCATGAAATACATTATTAAACAGAAAAATTACCTTTTATTTTACATTAATTTTTTTAAAATATACTGTACGGGTAGGGACACCAACAGTCTAAAACCAAATTTATGAAAATGGATTTTTACGTGAAATCTTAAGTAAATTCATTTTTAAATGTGTTTTCTTAATATTTCTTATTTTGAACAAAGAGAAAGAAATAACATTTACAAAATAAGATTAAAAAAAAAAAAACTGCATTCCTATCTTGCATTTTTAAGTAGATCACAGTTCACATTTTTCTATCTAATGAGCGGTATCTCATTAAGATGCATTTCCCCTAAAATCTTTCTTGTAAAATGAGAAGCATTAGAGAACCCATTATCATTCAGGACGGATGTTTCCTGGTAATTTTGTAGATAGCGAATTTAATCTTTGGCCGTTTAAAAACATTACATCGACTAATAAAGAGAAAAATCTTTCAAAGAATTCGAATTGCCTAAAAAATATATGTATAATATTATCATTTTAGGATTTTAAAGAAATAAAAACATCTGTTTTAACGCAAGTAAAACATAATGCTTTAGTAATATTTCCAGAAATTTATATTTATTTATTTATCTACTTATTTATTTTTTAGAATTGGTAATGGAAAATATTTTTTTTTTCTTCTTCTTTTTTTTTTTTTTTAATATAAGAGTAGGAAATATATACAAATGCCTTTTATTAAAAACAATAAAATAATAATATGAGATATTAAAATTGGTTACAGAGAACAGATTATAACAATTCGTGACAATTTCCTATAATTGTCACCAGTTCTATGTCTATAATGTTTTTGCAGAAACCTTGCTTTAAACATTCTAATAACGCGTGGACATTATGTTTGAGGAAGGGTGGCCATGTTAAAATTAACTTATAAGATATACCATATATAGAAAGTAATGGCAGGAAATTCATTTATGTGTTTCTGCCCACTAGTAACAGTAATTTTATACATTAATAAAAACAATGCAAATTTATTGTAAGTCATTAATATTTAAACAGAATTTAACACCGCTTGGATGATTACAGAATGTCATCGGAATTCCTGTGTATGATCCTGCAAATAAATTTTTGAGCCTGTACATACCTTTTGTCTAGATAAATCATGCGTTTAAGCATCTTAATAATGTATGCTGATTCCAGTATGCTCAGTGTTGCCAGATTTGGGGACTTTTTTATTCAACATCCACCATTAAATTTTTATAGCAACAGTTGCCTAATCACATCGAAGATTAATCGTCTATTATGTATATGAAATTTTACTTCTCAAAATTATTGGTGGAAGTTGAATAAAAAAGTCTCCAAGTCTGGCAACACTGAGTATGCTGAATGTAGCATAAGGAAATTTGACATAATTTGGATGATATTGTGACAATGTCGGAAGACTTTTATAAGGTCCTATACATGTACATTAATTATTGTCAAAACACACATTTACTTCTGAAAGCATGGTTTAAACTCAATAAAGTTTGTTAATTTCATTCTGTTAAGTGCAGTGTAACCATGTTAGTGTGAGTTTAAACCAAAATCTGTCTATAGGCCGTAATGATAATAAAAACTTTGGTGTGTAACTGCACACGAAGAAGAAATATGTACATAAAAAAATACACAGATATTTCTGTTTAGCTCCTAAGTATGTGTACCAATTTGCAAGTAAATCGGCGAATTTTTGCGTTGCTATTGCAATATATACAAATTCTGTCCATAGGCCGTAATGATAAGCAAAACTTTGACGTGTTCCTGTACACGAACTTCAAACAGTATACTCATCCAAAAGTATATAGCTAATTCACTGTGGCTAATGAATATGTGCATCGGATTGGAAGTCAGTCGGAAGCTTATATCGGCCGCTATTGCAATACGTACAAATTCTGTCCATAGGACGTAATGATAAGAAAAATTTTGGTATGTCCCTGTGCACGAACTACAAATAGTATACACGCCCAGAACTATACAGCTAATTCTGTGTGGCAAATAAATATGTGTACCAAATTGAAAGTCAATAGCGCGATTTGTCCGCCGCCATCACGAGACATACATGCATACGTACATACATACATACAGACAAACAGACAAAAGCATTTTGAGTCCCAACTTTCAACGTAGAGGCTCCACTGACGTTACGGCAAAAATGTTATTTTGAATTATAAGTCTGGATTGATGCAAAAATTTTATATTAATTATAGAGTGATGGCTTACAAGAATATGAAAATTCTGAGAATTACTATTTTTCTAGAGGAAAACATGTCAAGAAGAACAGGAAAAATCGGCAGATGTTACGAATAGAGGTTCACTGGCGTTTGTTTACATTTTGGCAATATTATCCGTGCGCCAACGAACCAAGGAAATCAATTTATCTAATGGCAACCTGAAAAAACGTTTGTTTACGTTCGAAATGAAATAAATATTAATGCAGACGACTATTTAACGAAAATAAATGAAATTATCGAAGAAATTTCATAAAATGGCGATGGTTAATTAACTTTTTAACTTACAAAACGTTTGTTTACGTTCGAAATGAAATAAATATTAATGCAGACAACCATTTAACGTAATTAAATAAAATTATCGAAGAAATTTCATAAAATGGCGATGGCTAATTGCCTTTTTAACTACAATATTTTAATAAATAAGCAAATACTTAACAAAATGCACGTTTTGTCATCGAAGTTTTAAGAGCAAATTAATTTCAACAACACAATAAATGTAATTAAATAAATGAAAATTCAGAATAAAAATATAACTTTAAAAGTAATTAAAAAAGCATGAAAACTTACAATATATGCAACATGATCTTTATTTATTTATTTATTTTTTACTATTTTGAAATTTCTGTTGACTCTATAATACGTAAATCATATATCAAATATTTCACTTCGCGCTCAGTTAATTCGTAACATTCGAGGATTCTAAAACCGCATTCAAATGAATCGAAACACATCGGTATAAAAATTATGAGAATATACAAATAAAATAAAAAACATATTTTCAAGTTATCAAATGATACGCTTTTATTTCTCCAAACTCATATCGTTTCGAATTTTTCATTAACACTTACATAAACTTGACCAACAAGTGATTGTGTGAGTGAGTTTTACGTCGAACTAGTACTACGTTGTGAGCAATCAGTACGGCAAACAAATATCCCCATTTTCTACAGACAACGTTTACATTATTCGCATTATTATAATTTGTTAAAAAATTATAGAAAGTAAACTATTTAATATTCAAATTTTATTTTTAGTGCTTATAAATTAAATTTGAAAAAAAAATACATGCATAATTAGTTAATTGTAGCAATTTAAAGCTTCTCTGTTTTAAAAGTTCACGGATCCGGCCACTGTAACGACGGAGGATGAATTGGGACATACCCCTAAGGTATATGAACCAACAAAGAAACATGGCTGTATAAAGCTATGAATCTGAAAACGCACGTAACTCGGCTCCGCGGCAATCACTGTCGCGCATGTTAAAACCAAAAAAAAAAACATCACTGGACACCCCTACCACGCCGTGCATGAATCTGAAAACGCACGTAACTCGGCTCCGCGCCAATCACTGTCGCGCATGTTAAAACCAAAAAAACATCACTGGACACCCCTACCTCGCCGTGCATGAATCTGAAAACGCACGTAACTCGGCTCCGCGGCAATCACTGTCGCGCATGTTAAAACCAAAAAAAAAAAAACATCACTGGACACCCCTACCTCGCCGTGCATCAATCTGAAAACGCACGTAACTCTGCTCCGCGCCAATCACTGTCGCGCATGTTAAAACCAAAAAAACATCACTGGATACCCCTACCTCGCCGTGCATGAATCTAAAAACGCACGTAACTCGGCTCCGCGCCAATCACTGTCGCGCATGTTAAAACCAAAAAAACATCACTGGCCCCCCCAACTCGCCGTGCATGAATCTGAAAACGCACGTAACTCGGCTCCGCGCCAATCACTATCGCGCATGTTAAGACCAAAATTTCCTATAATGTAGCTCTAGTGCAACGTAAAATGCGCTCAAAACAAATGATCCAATCAAATATCGTCTAATTTCCCATAATGTAGCTCTAGTGCAACGTAAAATGCGCTCGAAACAAATGATCCAATCAAATATCGCCTAATTTCCCATAATGTAGCTCTAGTGCAACGTAAAATACGCTCCAAACAAATGATCCAATGAAATATCGCCTAATTTCCCGTAATGTAGTTCTAGTGCAACGTAAAATACGCTGAAAACAAATGATCCAATCAAATATCGCCTAATGTCCTGTAATGTCGCTCTAGTGCAACGTAAAATATACTCAAAACAAATGAATCAATTAAATATAGCCTAATTCCCCATAATGTAGCTCTACTGCAATGTAAAATACACTCAAATCAATAAAAAACAAATGAACCAATCAAATGTCTTCATACTGCGTCATAATAGAATTGTTAAGTTATGTTTACAAGGATAGGCAGTTTCTCGCTACTTAAGTTCGCCAAGAAGAAAGTGAACCTCTAATCTACCCATCAACCGAAAAATCTACCATATAGTACATTTCGAGCCATTTCTGATGAGAACAATGCAAGCGGGTCAATTGTATTTAGGATTTACGCCCTCATTATTCATAACTGGACAAATTATAATGCGATGAATAATAATTATAAGAATTTTATTATAGATTTTGAAGAGTTCTCTAAAAATAAAAGGGCATTCATCCTTTAATTTTAACACGAATAGTTGAAGCCCTAACTTTCTAGTAAAGGATAACATTCCTTTAAGGAATCGGACCGATATGACTAAATGGATGGCTGAAAGGATCCTGAGTGACGACTGAACATGGCCTGCTATGATGCCATAATATCCCCTTCGTCTCTTTTTCAAATGGTTATAACATTAGCCATTTTAAAATGGTGAGATAGACAGTCTAATCGTTTTTACAGCCCTCACCGTCTTTTTTTCAAAAGGCAATATCTTTATAAATAATGTTTGTATCTTTATAATAAATTCGCATGTAATATTGTTTAGAATGCAATAAAAATTTACCTTTATGAAATGCTTCTAAGAATTACAATGAATATTAATTTTATTAAAACCTAAACTAAATGAAGCATTATCTTAAATAATTAGGTTAGTGACTTTTTTTTCCTTGATTCATTTATTAACTAATTTGTGAATTTGAGTTTTTATTAAGAATAGTCTGCCCAATGTAGTAATTTTTGAAAAACGTAAATTAATTCAGAACCTGTGAATATTTTACCTTTTTTTTTTATTTTATTTTTTTTTTTTTAACGCAAATCAATCAAATATTTATTGAGAAAGTTAAAACTCAATAATCATATTTTCCTTCACCAATGCTTTTACAACAAATAACTAAATTTGATTTACATGTAGACTTCAAGGTCATGATTGATAATAGCAATGATAAAAATTTGTAGCAAAATGTAGTTTATGAAGATATTTTAGAAATCAAAATAATTAAAAGTCTCCATAAAGTTAAATGAAGAAGAAAAGTACGTTTCTAGAATATTATCCACAAAATGGTTCTTACAAACGAAAAAAAAAAAAAAAAAAAATCAAGCTATTTATAAAAGCAACAAGAAAGTTACAAAGTTTGTTAAAACAAATTTCTAAAAAAAATAAAAAAATAAAATAAATAAAATAAAATAAATAAAATTAAATAAAAATAAACAAAAATTTACAAAATTTCTTACAAAATTTTCTTCGAATAAATTACTATTACATATCAGTTTCATTATACAAAAAATTAAGTATTCACAAAATAGTGATTTTTTCTCGTTTCGTATTTATTTATAAATTTTAATTCTTAATTTTAAATTTATTCTTCAATTTTAAAGGGAATTTCCATCATTAAGATTATGACTGAAATTTTGTTAAAGAGAGAACAACATGTTATAACAACTATTTAATATTATCTGTTGTAAATTATACTGTTGAGCCTACAAAATAATTAGTATGATATAACTTAATGTTGTATCTTTGAATATTATTATTAGATTAGACCAAAATTAAATTATCTCAATAAGTATGAGCTTAGATGCTTAGAAGAGAAACCTAACAAGAATTGTCTTATCGGATAATAATATCAGATATTCGAAAGCCTATCTAAACAAGTTAAAATTTCCATTTCATTAAACGCCCATAATATAAATATTCAGAACATTTTGCTTTGATGGAGGAGAGGGAGGGAATGCATCAGAAAAAAATCTTTTTAGATACATTTGTCATTATTTATTATATTCTTTGATAATCATTATTTTTAAAATATAATGCGAAGAGAATTTAAGAATTATGATACATAAATGAAATAGAAATGCTAAAGAATTTCCAGTGTTAAATTTTAACTACGTAACGGTATGTATAAGAATAATTATGTATAAAATATTTATGAAATTTAGTAAACAATTTGATAATATATGATATGACTTCTACATGGAAGAAATACTATTTATATTAGAGAGATTTTTTTTTACTCTTGCGTTTTAAAATAAAGATTATTTCCTCAATATATTATTTTTCTTCCCTTAAAATCTAAGAAATAAGCACATACTTTTTCTTTTTCTTTTTCTTTCTCTCTTTCTTTTTTTTTTTTTTTTTTTTTGAAAAGTTTATGACTTTGTAGGACGAAGTAAATTATTTGCTCTTTTTAAATAATTGTTCATAATATAAAATTTTACCGTAAAGTTTATCCCGAAACACTAAAATTTTTATAATAGCTCATTGTAAAAAATTAATAGTCCCCATTTGCGCACTTTTATCTTTATATTCAATTTTTCATTAACAAATTCACCTCTACAAAAATTAAAATTGAATGCTTAATTTAAGAGAATAGTATTATATAACACAAACTACTTTCACTGTTTGAACACTTTTCAAAAGCAAAATTGTGAATTACAAAATTAGCAAATTTATATGAGTTGGAGGTCACTAAAAAGGAAAATGTTAATCAAAAGTTAAATTAGTTTTAGTTTTCATTTTAAAAGCTTTGGTTGCAGAGAATTGTAATACACAATAAATATTACAGAATGAAAATTCAATTTTTTAGTAAAACATAAGTCGAGTATTTAGAGGTTTTTACATCGCTATTTTGCTACACTATGGACAAATTGCGACGATTAAAAGCTAAAAGAAAAAATTTAGTGCATAGAAGAGGTTACAAATGCTGCTTGATTCAATTTTATAAATGCATATTTACATTCAATCTCTTGATATCGTTTGTTTATAGCACGGTAATTTTTTCAATTAATGCCTTGACCTTTGTGAAATTTACATACAACTTTTGCTAGGTTTATGAGAAAGTATCCTTCTCAAGCCAGACACAATATATCACTCCACTAATTGTAATTGCTGAAATAATTACAAGAAGTTTAATTCCATATACGTAACATCTTTTTTTTTAATTGATACATTATTCATACATTCCTATATAGTAGATTCAGCTAAAAAATATCGATATCATTTACTCGTTTCTTATTATTTGTAAGTTTATCAATTCTACACATTATCTATGGTTTAAATATTGATTACATGTTAAGCACAAACAATTTAAGTTTGTATAAAATATAATTCTTTAAAATAGTCTATCTGATATATTAAAAGAGATTTTGAAAACAAGGCAGAATACACTTCCTAAAATAGTTAATTTGCTTAAATTGCGGTTATTCTGGCTTAGATCCAAGATTCTTAAAGAGATTATAAATCAAAATTCTTCGAAGAGTGTTTATGCATGAAATTAACCCGCTATATTTTATTCTTGTCATATTAACGCTTTCCTAATGACCCACAGTAATAAAATGCTAAATTTGATCTGGGTAGCTTAAAATTATGTTTTGGGTTCATTAGCCGTTATAATTGAATAAATCAAAGTTTGTAGAAGAATTTAAATTTCTAACTTCAGAAATGTTTTTAAAAAGTTATGGAGAAAAGCAGTAATTTTTAGGCATTAGTATTATTACATTATATAACTAATGAACCTGATTTATTCTAAAAAAAAAAAATGTTTTACTAGTTTTGAAATGCGAAGCATAACTTTTATGTAAGAAAAATGTTAAAATAAAATTTATTATATTGCTATAAAAGTAATCAATTTCGAGAATTATTTTGTAATCTTTAATTTTTATTATTATTTTTTTTTGTTATTATTATTATGATTTCCAATTTTTGCGATATAAACTAGTTAGAACAGTTTCAATTTGTTATTAAAATTAGTAAAATAATAAAACTGGTTTATTAATGCCAAAAGAAAAATTATTATATTTCGTTAAAAATATTTCTATCACATCACGACTGACCGAATGACTGAAAAACAGCTAGATAGACAAATTAAACTCGTAATCACACTAAAAAATTTTTTGAAAATGCTAAAAACATTTAACACAAACGGAAAAGTAGTAACAAAAATTCTAATTGTAGACTTCAATGTATCTGAATATTTAGTGTGGCATTGTAAAGCTTATTGTTAATCATGTCTTATTTTTTTTTCAACGTTTTCTTATTGTTTATATAAATTTTATTGTGCATATTTCGATTTCATTATCATATCAGCAAATTAAAGTTATTAAAATACGGCTTATAGGAATGCCTCTTATAGAACGCAATGCTTTGGAATAAATTCAGGTGTCTTTGCGCACACGCCAGTGGTGGTAATTACATCGTTTTAATTAGGAACTATCCCATACCGAACTCGAAAAACGTATATCAGTTTCAAGGTACTGCATGGGGTTAGACGCACACGCAGATAGAAAAACTGAAATAATTAACACTTTTCAACGTCATTGGAAAGTGTTGAAAACAGATATAAGATTAGGAAAAGAAAAAGAGTTTAGGAAAAGAAAAAGAGTAAAAATACTTACAGATTTTTCTGGTCATTAATGGCATTTATCATGAAATAAAAAATGCATTCCTTGAAAGCTGAAAATTATGCAATCAGGAATTCCTATTACCAAGAAAAAGAAATACTTCTTACTCTCTCAACCTTTCTTTTTCTCTAAGAGGAGAGCTTTTATGTTTTTATTTATCCTTTTAACGTTCATTGGTTTCACAGCAAAATCAAACATTTTACATAACTTAATATTTTTTATGCCGCAGTTATTTAATATTTTTCACTTGTTTTAATCGGTTATTGAATTTTTGTCCTTTTTTTTGTTTGGTGAAAGCAGCACTACTTCAGAATTTATCAAATGGTGTTTTAGAGGAAGCTAAATGCAGGAGTCACTTGAGATTTCTTTGAAGGACCGATTATTCCTTGCTTGTTTGATGATGCACTCGTGACAGTTTTTTTTTTTCACTTAATGAACGCCTGGGATATTATTTCTATTTGGAAATTTTTCTATGAGTTTTTGCAGGTTAAAATATTTATTCACAACGTTTTTTATTTATTAAATTAATTATTGTTTCAATTTAATATGGTTAATGTATAGATAATTTCACTATTTTAAGTATTTGTCTCTACTGTTTCGATGTTAATAAAGATATTTTTTATATTTCTAAAAATATTCGTGCTGTTAATATACAAATTATTATAAATAATTTAATAACACATCATAACTATACGCTGTTGCTATAGCATAGATGAGGGTATTTATAGAACGATACGAAACATTTTTATCGTAGAATTTGATAGCGGCCCTTTTTATACCTTCGGAACAAAACGTTTACATAAATATTTAGAATAATACGAAAATAGATATTCCAAAAGGCATTTGTTAAAATATACTTTTGTCTGATATTATTAATTCAATTAAAATATTTTTTTAAACTATTTTTAATGTTTTTCCCTAAAAAAAAACAAAAAAAAAAACAAGAAATTAAAAATTGTAAAAAATGAGATAAAAAGCAAAGCTGCATTCTAATCTTACATCGTTTAGGAGATCACAGTTCACTTTCCGCCCTTTCTAAGCGGTATCTTAATGCACTCCTCTAAAATATCATATTTAAAATCAGAAGCATTAGAGAACTCATTATGACGCAGGATAGACGATTCCCTGTAAGTTTTATGCAAAATGCTAAATCTCATACAGATTAAAAACATTACATCGTTCAATACTAAAAAAAAATCTTAAAAAAAAAAAAAAAGTATATATAATTCCGAAATTTCATTTCAGTTTTTGTAAGAAGTTCCAGAAATATTTTTTATATTTATTTATTTTTATTTTCTGTTTTAATTTCCTACATTCTTTTATTTACATTTAACGTATATTTTAAACATTGGTTATGGGAATAAGTTTATTTCGAAGTTAAAAATTTAATTTATGTTTCAATTTTAATGAAATATTTTTATTCTTATAAAAATTGTGTATAAAATATCAAATATTTAAGAAAGAATCTTACAAAAGTTTATATAACTAAGTTTTTTAACAATATATTTTTCTGTGTAAAACAGTACAGTTAAAAACCTGTATACATATTTTAATTCTTAATTTAAAATTTATATAGAATTTTTAATCAGAATATCAAGGATTAGAATATGGCGAATATTTATTTATTTAATAAATTTGTATCGCAGACCATTATTAATTATTTAAAAGCAGATAACGCTAGTTATTTTATTTTGCGTATAGAATAATTGGTATGAGATAACCTCATATTATGTCTTTGGAGATTATTACCAGATTCTCCCCAAATTAAATTATCTTGTCCTGCATGAACTTAGAAGAGAGACGTGACTACAATAAGTATAACTACAATAAGGATACAATAATGATATCAGATCCGAAGAATATCTACGAAGGAGAAAACGAGAGAATTTCTCTTTCATTGAAACTCTATAATAGAAATTGACAAAACACATTATTCTTACAAAAAAAAAAAAAAAAAAAAAAAAAAAAAACAGAAAACATTATTTTTTTTATTATTATATTCTAAATCTTTTATGAAAAAAGTTTTCTTTAGAAAAAAAGAATGATTTACAATTTTTAAAAACGAAATGTTTTTCAAAAAATGTAACTTTTTTTTTAAAATCAAATAAAAATGCATAACTTTTCTTAGTGCACACATAGTTTATCTATTTAAAGCAGTCTATAGCCATATTTTCCAATCCTAGATGATTACAATTACCTAGGAATCACCTAGAATAGGCCGTCCCTCTGCAGAACATTGACAAAGGTTGAAATTGATGATGATAGCTGTAGTTATTGAATAGATACTTATACTTTTAAATAATTAATGATTAAGTTGATTATTAAATTAAAAAAAATATTTCTATCATAAAAACGTTTAATATATAAGTAAATAAAGAAAAAACCTTAATTATACTTCATGTACTGTCGTCGTAATATTTTCGGCTGGTCGCCCAGCTCTTCTCAGCGACTTCTGCAGTGGAACTCTTGGAATGATGTTCTTGTATAGTCGTCACCATAAGGCGGCGCCACATTCGGTCTGGTGCTATTGCGCCGCTGTCGTTGCACACCTCCAGATTTGTCGCGATTTCAATGGCTTCTCTGTACATTTCATAACTGTAATTAGTATAATTTGCGATTTTTTTTTATTTTTTCAAAATCTATTTTAATCTCTTAATTACTAAATGTTTTAGCTAAAGCTGTATTAATTTTACCGGTTTTTATATCGTTTTTATGCTCATTAATTCTGGTTAAACCAGAATTGTATAAATTTAATTGTATAAATTGTATAAATTAATTGTATAAATTTGTGTATAAAGGTCTTGGTATCGTTCATTACATCATGCGCAAATAAAAGTATTATCTCTCCAACCAGTTTGGAATTTATATATATGTTTGTTATTGACAAAATCTTAAAAAGAAGTTAATTTAAGTTGAAATTACTAAATTTCTGTAAAATAAATAATAAATAAATATAAATAAATAAAATAAATGGAATGATGGCCCATAAGAAAATTTTCAGAAGTATTGTTCTAAGGAGAGGCTCATCAACCCACACAGTCACTGACATCCATAAGCATCTATAAACACGTATAAAAGTTTAAAAAATCATCCATTGAACATCTATAAATATCCCACAGATATCTATTAGCACGACAAATGTCACTCTTTTTTACATCCATTAGATGCCTGTTACATATCCGACAAATCTCCAAATCTCCAGTAATTTGACTTGTTAGATCTAATAGATATTTAGAATATCTAAATCTTGTTTTGATCTAACATGTTACATCTGTTAGACATCGAAATAGACACGTCTAAATTTCGTCTATATTTAAACATTTAATAGATATCTATAATTAGTTCAGGATATCCAGGGCTTTTAATGGACATTGTTTAGATATTTTGTACCTTTTTATGGATCATTTGGATGTAATTTAGATGTCTAATGGATATCAGTGGATGTATGGGAAGAAGAGTAAAAATAATTTCCCACTCAGAAATTCTAACCATTTTTGGTGAGAAGGAGGCCAATGTAAGGAGGCCAATGAAGTTTATAATCTATGCCCTCACTTAACACAACTGGGGCAATGAAGATATAATGCATAATAGATAGAAGAATATGAATAGAGATTTTGAGGTACGTTGAAAAAAAATTCCATTGGTTGTGATATGAATACTTGAAGCAAAATCACCTCCTGAAGCCAAATTTCAATCTTAGAAGAAAAATATAACATTTTCTTGCAGACTGATTGAATAATAGGCTGAATGCAGCTTCAGTAATGCATGAACATGACCTGTTATATAATGCCATAATTTCCCCAACACTCTCTCTCGAATAATTAATCTCCATTTTTCAAAGGAGGGGGATATACATTCAGATCATTTTTTACAGCCCCCTTTTATCACAAGACAGAATCCTTATAAAAATTGTTTGCATAATTTTGCGTGTAGTACAGCTTAGCCAGCAATAAAAATTCACATTTATGAAATGCTCTTAAGTATTATAATGGATATTAATTTTGTTAAAATATAAACTAAATAAAGAATTATGTTAAGGATATAATGAATGATTGATTTATTTTTGAATGAATTATTGATGATTATAACGAATGATGATTATGATGATGATGATGATGATTATAATGGATGATGATGATGATTATAATGAATGAATGATTTTTTTCTAATTCATTTATTAATGAATCTCTGAATACGATGTCCAATTAAAAACAGTTTGCCTCCTGTAGAATTTTTTGATAAACGTAAATTATTGCAGAATCTGAGAATATCTGACACATTGTATACTTTAATTAAAACCATTCAAATATTTATTAAGAAAGTTGGAACTCAATGGTAATATTTTTCTTCACCAACGCTTTTACAATAAAAAAATTAATTTGGTGTGCATGTATATTTCATGGTCATGATGAAGAATAGCAATGATAAAAATTTGAAGCAAAAGATATTTTATAAAGATATTTTAAAACCTAAAATATCTTAGTCTCCAGAAAGTCAAATAAAGAAAAAATGTACATTTTAAGAATATATTCAATAAAATGTTTCTTACAAGCGAAAAGTATAACAAAGTTATTTAAAAAAGTAGAATGTTATTTGAAAAATTATTTATAACAAAATCTTACAAATGAAAATTCCGGAAATTTATTTATAAAAGTACGAAGTTAGTTACAAAGTTAGCTATGATAAAATTCTTACAAAAGAAAAATCCAACAAAAAAAAAAAAAAAATCCTATAATTTTTTTTTACGATTGAATCACTATTATATAACAGTTTAATTATATAAATAACTAAGAAGTTATATATTAGGGGATTTTTTTTTCACGTTTCGCATGGAAAACAGTACAGTTAAGAATTTATTTTAATAAATTTTAATTTTTAATTTTCAGTTTGTGTAATAAGTCTTAAACAGAACTCCAACCATTAAGAAATGATTTAAACTTATTCATTAAATTTTTATTAAATAGAAAACAATTTGTTAACTATTTAATATTACGTATTGTGAATTATTAAGCTATACCTACAAAATAATTGGTATGAAATGACGGTATATTGTATCTATGAACCTTATTATCACATTATCCAAAATTAAATTATCTTATGAAGCGTGAACTAAAGGGAGGAACGTGACTACAAGAATGGTCTTATTAGATAATAATATCAGATTTCCGAAAGCCAATCTAAGCAAGAGAAAACCAAAAAATTTCATTTCGGTAATCTCCATGATACAAATATTTACTACATTTTATTCTGTAGGAGGGAAAATAACCTTGCACTGGAAAAAATCTTTTAAATAAATTTGTTATTATTTGTTATATTATTTGATAATCTGTATTTTTAAAATATAATACGAAAATAACTTCAGAATTATGATACGTAGCACAAATAGAAATGCACATGAATTACCAGTGTTCATAAATTTTACCTACGTAAAACTAAGTATAAACATAATTATGCGTATAAAATATTTGTGAAATTTAACAAATAAATTGATACTATATGAAATATCTTTTAAATGAAAGAATTATTTTTTACTTCAAAGAGAATATTTTTAATCTTGATCTTGTAAATAAATATCAGTATAAATTTTGAAGGGCTTCCTAAATTTAACTTTTTAACCATACAATTCATATTCAGTCAATTTCACTACCTACAGGTTCTATTTCCCATACTAGAGCAAATTTCTTAGTTGTATGGATATAATCTGTTTTTTGAAGGTCATGTAAATGTTAAAAACTTAAATTAAATGGTTTTACAAATGTTAAAAAAAGAAATTGCTGAGCTGAGTAATTGATTAAATTAATATTTAAAATTAAAATGTATATGTAAAAAAAAAAAAAAAAAAAAAAAAAAAAAGATTTTTTACCACTTTCGTTTATTTGCGGTGTAATTTTACATAAGGATTAATAAATAAATAAAAGCTGTTTTTATACTAAAAATGTTAATGATGAATAACTATTTTTTTATGATAAATATATTTCTTATCCTTTTTTTGAAAATAGTTCCATGCTCGTAACTTTTCGGCTAAATGTTACGTAAATGAATTTTGGCTACTCATAAAAAGTTGTTTCTACGAGCAATTTCTCCTCTGATAATAAACTAATGAGAAGAAAGCTCTTTATACACGCCGAGAAAAAAATTTTAAATTGGTACCCTTTAATATGTTCTGAACACCGTCAAAAACAATTTTTTAGGCATTTTTTCACACAGCATTTAAAAACCTTTCATGAATTTTAGCGATCAAAAACATGATGAAAAATTGGCTCAAATGAATATTCCGCGAGAAATCTCATATGCAATAGCACCATTGAAAGCTTTAGTTTTGGTACATAATCCGTGTATTGAGAAATCTACAGAAAAGACATTTCTTCAGTTTTTTAAATCAATTTAAATAAAATTGCTCTTATTCTTTTGTTAACCAAAGTAACCATGCAAACTTTCATGTAAAACAACTTTTTTCTAATTTAATTATATCATATGGAACTGAAATTCATTGTAATATAAATACCTTTGAATTACTTTTTAACTCATTATAATTTATCTGCATAAGTTTCTACTGGTCGAACTTTCATAAAATGTTTTATGATAAGCTTGGACATTTGAAATTTGAAAACGGTGCATAATCTATTGAAAATACTGAGTTAGCATATTAATCCTTATTTTGCAGCTGTATGCAGAAAGTTTAAATAAATAAACTTCTAAAGTTTGTTATCGTTTGTTATGAACTGAAGTTTGCTATAGAAGCTTTATTCGGATAACAAATTTTTAAAATTAAGTACATTACATTAAAATGACAACTGCTTTTGATATCAGTCAAATAATAATTTTAAATATTTCTTATTTCAAAATTTAAATTCACTAACTTTAAGGTATTGAAAGTTGTTTAAATGCGTTTGTTAAAAAATACATTTTTTTTTTTTTTCCACAATTAATGAATAATTATAATTTTCCAGTAATGTAAAATTTATTTTCCTTCACATGTTGATTAAAAGTATTTAAAAAAAAATCTTCTGAAGAATTAAAATGGCCTAATATTGCTTATATAATATATGCATATTGCATGATAAGTTTTATTTTTTATTAAATTAGTATTTGCTATTTTAATTATTATTACACTTTTTTTTTTTAATATTATTCGTCAAAAATTTTAAACTGAAGTGACAAAACGCACAATTTACTTTTACGCAAACACAAAATAAGCTGAATTTTACAAAAAAGAAAAAAAAAATCTAACGAATTTATATTTATATAATATAACATATTATACTGAATATATATATATATAATTGCATCTTAAAACCTTGAACTATCATCGAGAGCAAATTCCAAAGGTTTTATATTTCTTCAGACAAATCTAGTATCCATGTTATATATTGTTTACCCACTATCATATATTTTGTTTCAATTAAATATAAACTGAACGTGAAAAGAATACAAATAAAATTAAATTTTATGAAACAATGGTATATAACAACAATGTAATATAAAAAATTTCCAAAAACAAAAGTATTTATCTTTAAGAATTGTCTCAAAATAAAATTTTCAGTAAGTTCAATACAATTCGTATTGAACTTACTGAAAAATTATTCTTCAAATTATTTAATACAATTTAATATAATTATTTAATACAATTTCGTAAGTTAATCCATAACATTTAGTTATAAAATTGACAAACATGTATTCAGTAAATTCAGTTTTTTATATATATATATACATATATATATATATATATATGGATATTAAAATCAGTTACTCACAATTTTAATAAATGTAAGCTCAATAATTTTAAGCAATAGATAGATTAAAAAAAAATAGCAGCATATTTGTACAATGTATTTTCAATAATAATAACAAAAAAAGTATATATATATATATATATATATATATATATCGATTAATTAATAACTGAAATAAATACAGCAAGTTCGTTTCCAAATGTTTAACTTTCTTTTTAATTGATACTTTTCATTTCTGCATCGTTTCTATCGATTCTTTCTATTTAGTAAATTTGAAATATTAATATTTATATCGTTTATTCGTACTTTCTGTTATAATTTCATTAATTTTACACTTTATTTATATTGCAAATGTTGATTACCTATAAAAACATAAACAATTCATGTTTGATTAAAGCATTATTCTTCAAAATAATCTATTTTATCGGATACATTAAAACGGATTTTGAAAACAAGGAGGATCCTTAAGTTCCTAAACTAATTATTTTGCTTAAATTGCGGTTATTCTGGCTTAGATCCAAGATTCTTAAATAGATTATAAATGAAAACTTTTCTAAAAGTGTTATGCATCAAATTAACCCGCCATATTTTATTCTTGTCGTATTAACTCCATCCTAATGACCAGCGGATATAAAATGTTAAACTCGAGTCGCGTAGCTTAAGAAATTATGTTTTGGGTTCATTAGCCATTGTAATTGAATAAAAGAATGTTTCCAGAAGAATTTAAATTTTTAATTTTATGGATATTTTTTTTTAAGTTTTGGAGGAAAGCAGCAAAGTTTAGTCCATAGTATTATTAAAATGTACAGTAATTAGCAATGAACCTGATTTCTTCTAAAATAACAAAATTTATTAAATAATTTTAAATGCTAAAGTAAATCTTTATGTAAGAAAACGATATGTGAAATAAAATTAAATATATTGTTATAAAAATATTCAAGTTCTAGGATTAATCGGTAATGCTTAGTAAGTTTTCAGTATTGAAAATTAGTCGGTTCTTTCCAGTACTATAAGTGATTTTTTTTTTTTTTTTTTTTAATATTCTGAGACTTTTACGCTAAAAATAATCATCATAATATACGTTCGTGTCAAATTTTTGGATAATCCTCCCATGATAAGAAAATCGTGAATATCAAATAACTTAAGAAGTTTACAAATTAGAACGTTAAAGATAAATGCACTTTGTGCCAGGATCATTTGTGGTATTTACAATCGTTCCGATCAGTACACGATAGCTCGTTATTGAGATGTTGTTTACATAGACAGATACTACAACAAATTTGTGAATTTCGACTGCTTTCCACCTTAAAATGTGTAAAAACATAAAAAAAAAAAGTCTAAATTTCCATAAATACCTAAGACGCCCATAGTTTTAGTTTGATGTTATCGAAATACTAATTTTTATAAATAGAAAGATTGTACACATATCTAAATCAAATATAAAATTTCAAATTCATAAAAAAAAAAAACTAGAATAATTTTTATACACACGGGGTATTAAAAGTATAAAGATATTTTTATACATTATATATATATATATATATATATATAGAGAGAGAGAGAGAGAGAGAGAGAAAGAGAGAGAGAGAGAGAAATAAACTATTAAATGTATATTAGTTAGATTTCGTGGAATCATATTTTGAATGTTGAACTCGGCATTTAAAAATCGTACATATTGAATAAACTGAAAATGACATTTATTGCATTAAAAATTGAAAAATACGAACTGAAAAATCTGTTTAAAAATCCTTTGTATTATGCTATCCTTAAAGAAAAACTGAAAAACGACATTTTTATACTACTTAGAAGTTCAGATTTTTTTTCTAATGTATGTATGAGAATTTTTCTTAAAGGAAACCAAATTAATTAAAAAAAGTTTTCTGGGCAAAATTCTTTCATGCATAGAAGATTATTAAATTAAAGAAAAAGTTAACTTTTCTCTTATAAATAAAAGTTTTGGCATTCTTTAAATAATTACAGTAGAATTAAAAAAAAAAAAAAAAAAAAGAAATAGAAAAACATTAATGTGAGATATTTTTAAAAAATGTCACTGCACAGTAAGCATTCCAGATTTAAAACACAAAGTTATAGAAATAATCTATGAAAATTGGAAATTTGGAAAAAATTGGGTACATTTCAGGATTTCTAAATTGTTTATGGTACTTATAATAAATCTAAGAAAATATTATTTTCTTTTTTTTTAACTAATGAAATTGGTTATGCACACACTTATGTTGTAATATAAAAACTCACTGGTAAATTTGTTAAAGGATAATATGAAAATATCCGAAATTATCTTCTTAGATTTTTTTAATTAAGTTTGAAAACGTTACTTTAATTTATAATGTGCTTTTGCTTGTTAATAGTTACGTATATATCAGTTGCCTAATATACGCATATTAAATTTGTTCTCTGTCAAATAAGTAAAAAAATATATATTTCTTTGTTTTAAGTAAAATAAAAATAAAAGGTTTTCAGTTTTAAGAAAAAAAAGGCAAATATTAAATAAGACTTTTTTTTTATGGAATAATATATTAACGAGATTTTTTAAATATTTACAGAGATTTTTTCTCATTTTTCTAAAAATGTCAAATGCTTAATTATTATTTCTATTTGCCGTAAATTCGAAAACACTAATTATTATACAAAATAAAATTTAGAAATTGTTTAGTTGTAAATGTGTCAACCCTGAATATAATTAAACATTTTTTAATGAAAAGAAAAAGATATATGGGTAATGGTATTAGGTCAAAATGATGAAAATAAAGGGTATTTATTTTTTTTTAAATAAAACGATTAATAAGTTATATATTTATCATATAGTATAAACATGGTTTTGTTGTTGCTTTCTCATAAATTCGAAGCAGTATTTTAAAAAATCTTTTTTTTTTTCTTTTAAGTTTTCAAACTTATGAAATATTATTTTGTCACATAAAGCAATTACTACCTAAAATACAATGTATTATTTCTTACTAATTTTTTTAAAAATTTCGTTATTTGAGTTTTGTCTTTAAAAATGTACATAGAAAATGCTATTTTATGAAAAAAAAATCCTATCTTCATGTACACTGATTATTTAAAGAAAAAATAATAATATTCTCATATTTTAAACATCATATTTGTACTCACTCATTATTAATTCAAAATATTTCAGATTAACGGCAATGCTTACATCCAAAAACAATACACATGTTCAACTAGTAACATGTTCTAACCTCAATGTATAATAATAATAAAAGGAAAGGTTTTATCTGTCTGTCTGTTCTTCTATACGTTCAGCCCCTATTGAACTCAGAAGTACAAAAATATACATACGGATGCTCAAGAGCCTTCCCGAGGTATTCCTAAAAACAGAATTTAAAAATTTTAATTAGTTCCGGAGATATTAATTAAAACGTCGATCTACGTCAGTTAATAAACCAGTCAATTTTGAGCTTAAGATGCGTTTAAGGAACGTTAAATTGCTAAATAAATTAGAAATATTGATCCAATCGCTAGAAATTCGGTACCAAATGAAAGGGGCGATTTTTTTTTTTTTTTTTTTTTTTTTTAATCCAGAGGTACAAACAGAATTTCAACACGACAATCAGAGTGTTAAAAATTAACTAAAGTATGAATTCGAATGAGGACATTTTGGAAAGTATAAAATTTTTATGGGGGGCGGAAAGGGGGTCGAAAGACGCAGAAGACCTGAAACGGGAAAAAGTAGCCGCAGGCGCCACCGAGTGGGAGTTTCGTAAATTCGGATTTTTTAAGGATTGTGAACCAGTTGGTCACCGGAGGTAGCTAGTGTAAAATAATTTTCACAGTTATGGAAGCAGTTTCACTGCGTGTAGTTCTACACTCTAAATTGAACAAACAGATTGGGAATGGATGGAAACTGAGTAAACGGAAATTACAAGCAAAAAAAAAAAAAAAAAAAAAACATGAATGATGGAAGAAAAAAATCAAAAAAATGTATTAAATGAAAGAAAAATTATCAAATATTTTATTAATATATATTTAATTATTTAAATGAATATGCTACCACTTTTTAAGTTCATTTAGGTTAAAAGAAAAAAAATAGAGACTAAACTATACATACATTAAAATTTTATCGGCTGAAAGCAGATTATACATTGCAAGGATAGATGAATAACTTACGCCTAGATTCAAAGAATAAGCTATTGTATAAAGAATTTTTTTATTACATACCGTTAAAAAAATAAAATAATAAATAATAATTAAAATAAAACACGTTTTCAACTTAAAGACACTTATAAAAGCTTAAGTCACTCACATAAAAGGAAACATTTTCATTCAAATAAAGATTGCAGGCAAAATTTCGCGAAATAACAGGCTAATAAGAAACACTATACTTTTATGAAAAACAAGAATTATAAAATGTATGAAAATTGTATTAAAGAATGTGTTTTAGAAAACGTACTCTTCGGGCAAAAATATTTGAGTGTAATTGGATAAATTCTAATAATAATTTCACGTAATTATTATTAATTATACATTGTGTACTAAACGCCAATTAGACCTTGACGTAATATTAATTTCTCCCTTCAAAAAAAAATTAAAAATCTAACAATTTGCAGTACGTGTTTATGACAAATATGACAGCAATTTTCAAAATTAAAACTAGTTGACATAGGTGGACTCTGCTCAGTTCCCCACCATATTTAAGGTCTCATAAATTTCTAGTGCGAGACATATTATAATCATGTTAAAAGAAATGAATTTGACCAAAGCTTGATACAGTGATAGAATGAAATCCCCGCCTAATACGCTATCCATCGTTCACTTCGATATATTTATCTTATTCTAATCTATTAATTTATTTTATCAGGGTCAATTCCGTTGGTTATGTTTCATGCTACTATTTCCAATGCAATAATCCTCAAAATTCATATTTAGATGAAAAAATTACAATTTCGCTATGTTGATAAAATCGTAAATTACGAATTATTTACGAAATTTTCCTATTAGAATATTGGTGTTCAATCATGTTCAAAAAATATCATAAATGTAATTTTGAGGTTGTCTAATGTATTTATGATCCTCAAAATGGAAGTTTATGCTCAATTTTGCCTTATTCTGACATGTTAAGAAAATCGTAAATTCCAAATAACTTACGAATTTTTTAAATTGGAAAAATCATAGTCTATGATATTCATGCCAGTAACCTAAATAATATTTCGAAAGTGGTTTGACATCTTTACGATGAAAATATCTCTGAAAATTGACGTTTATGTGAAATTTTGCTCTATTCTGCCATGTTAAGAAATTCGTAAATTTCCAATAACTTTCGAAATTTTATATTTGAAAATTCATAGTTATTAATATTCATGCCAGTGTCCTAAATAATATTTCAAAAGTAGTCTGACATCTTTACGATGAAAATATCGCCCAAAATTGACGTTTATGTGAAATTTTGTCCTATACTGCCATGTTAAGAAATTCGTAAATTTCCAATAACTTGCAAAATTTTCAAAGTAGCATATTTATAGTTACTGATGTTCATTCCAGCATCAAAACGAATATTTTAAAACTGGTCTGACATTTTACAGTAAAAAGTTTCCATTTAATGCACGTTTAAGTGAATCTTTGTCCTATTCTCCCATGTTAAGAAAATCGTAAATTTCTAATAACTTACGAAGTTTTTAAAATCGAATGTTGCAAATAAATAGGGTTCTTGCCAGTGTCAAAAGTAATATTTTAAAACTGATCTGACCTCTCTGCGACAATTTGTTCTTGAGATATCGTGCACACAGACTAACAAACTAACGGACTAACAGACTGACAGACACCATACAAATTTTGTACTTTTCGGATTCCTCACACCTGAAAACGTGTAAAAAAGTCAAAAAACCGAGGTCAAAAATTTTCACGATTACCTAAGTTCCCCATACCTTTCGCACATTTAAACTATTTCCGTAGAATCGCGCGTTTTACTAAGATATTATTACATATAATTTTATGAAAACCAAAAGTTACTATTTATTTACCTTTATTTTAAAACTCAAATGCAAATATTTCTTATCAGATCCTTAGCACTAAAAATTAGCTTCATTAATAAACGAGGAAAACAATTAATCTGAAGCATGTTTATCTATGAATAAAAATATAAAAAATAAAATGACAGTAAATCATAGAATTTAAAACCACTTAAAATTATAAATATTCAATAAATTATTTTATAGCCTTTCTTTTATATTTAAATGGCACATTTTCTTAAGTCACACTTATAACACAAAACTTCTTTCAATGACGAAAATACTGTATAATTAGAGTAGTTTTGTGTGAATTTCGTTTAAAATTTGTATCTGAAGAAATAATGATTTATCAGTAATGTATCAGCTTTTAAAGGCTTACATCTTTTAATGCATTTATTTATCTTTATTTACGTGTAGAAAACTACAATTTAATCGCAACTGACAACAGTTTTCTTTATCGATTACTTAAAGAAATAATAATAATACGCCTAGTATCCCTACTATTTACTTCGCAATAAGAGCGCCATAGCAAAGTAACGTGAAACTTTTGCCAGAACGCAGCGTAAGTAAACTGTTTTGTTAAATGTTAATGAAATATTTAATTTGACCCCTTTTCAGGCTATTATTGGAGAAATATACCACGCATACAAAATATCCAAAACACTTCAGAATCACTTTGTTTATTTACAAGTAAACACAAAAATCGTATCGACATACTTTATTGTATGATAAACATTTCACTCATCAAACATGAGTGGAACCATTTGTACTAAGACATGGTACTCGCCATCTTTCAAAACGAGATAATTATTACGGAGGAATGCTGCATTCTTAGTTGCAGCTCCCTCAGAATTACATATAAACGTCGCTCTAAGAAATGGGTAAATAATTTTTCCGTTTTATCAATAAAGTAAGAAAAAAAATCTGTTGTGAAAAAAACACACGACTTTAATTAATCCCTATTAAATGTATTTTATGCATTTTTTTTTTTTTTTTTTTTTTTTGAGATGATGTAATCAGAAGGCAAAAAATTGACCTAACAAATTAGACACTTCATTTTTTTTTTTTTTTTTTTTTTTTTTTTGGTAAGACAAAGCTGATACACATGTAAAGAGATATAAAACAGATTTTCATAGCGAATTTAAAAACAGTGAGAAGAAAAAAAAACGGTTGAGCCATTTTTCGAAACATTAATTTCTGAGATCTAAAACTGATCTATCTTATCCGGATAACCATTATTTTTCCTTCAATAACCCGTAATACACGAGAAAGTATATTTAAAATGGATTTATGTAACAATTTTCAAGAAACTCATTAGAGTCGTTGTTGAGATACCGACTTCTACCAAAACTTGGCATATTCAATTATTGGTCGGGAAACAATAGTTACATGCAAAAGGATATTTAAAAGGGAGTTAATATGGCAAGTTTGAAAAAAAAAAAATCCGTGCAGCCGTTTTTAAAGGAACGCACTTGCGAGGCATGAAATTGAGCTATTTATACAGGACGCCTACCAATTTTCCTGAACTAACCAACTATATCATTCGAAAGGACATCTTATAGAGTGTTTATATAGCAACTTTAAAGAAAATCGTTCGAGGCGCTTTTGAGATACAGATTTACGGTCCAACTTACGGTTTCCGATGTCCCACTTCCGTTTTTCGAATTTTTAGCAAAATTTGGAAAATTCCTCTGATCACCAGGCCATTCTAAATTCTGAAGTTTTGTAGTTCAATTTCTATTAATTTCGGAGATATGATAATCAGAATATTCCCCACATACATACACACACACATACTGACCGATTGCTAAAAACTACATTTTTGTACTCAGGAGACCTTAAAACATGCACATCAGGTAAAAATTCGATATCGAATTTTCGGACCGAATGCAATACTTCCATTATGTGCGGTAGTAGAGTAATCGAAGTAAAAAAAGGGTTGAAAGTGTTCAAGCTAAGTCATTTGATTTTTAGTGATGAACATTCGTAAAAATATAAATTTGTCGGTTATGGGAATTTTTTTTTCCTTAAAAAAATATGGAAAGATTAGAGTTCCAAATTTACCAACATCTATAAGAGTACAAAACTTCGAAATCTTACCTTGATAGAAAAAAGAAAATATAAATTGTATAAAATTGTTACGAGAATATAAGCTAGCTGGCGGAAAAAGAAAAAAAAATAATTGTACAATTTTCTTTAGGAGAAAAGTCTTCATTCTTCTATATTCTGTTCTAGTGAATTTAACAAAGAAATTTCTCTAAACTTTAAAACTTCATTGTATCAGAGAAATTTTATATTAAATACTGCAATAATAGTTATAACTAAGTTATTTAAAGTTTTATTATTTGAAAAAAAAATAACATTAGAAGAAACTCCCAATTTTACTTTGCGTTTAAACTGATTTTAAAAAACGAGATATAACCGAAATAATAAAGAAAGGGAATGTCCAAAGCTATAAAAGAAACAGAGGTACACTCGCACCTCTCATTTTTATTCACCTAGAAATTTCCTACACATTACGTATTCATAGACGAGTTTTAAAAATGCTCGGAGGCACATCTTTTTTTTTTTTTTTTCTTTTGTTATATTTTGTGGGCTGTAGTAGGGAAATGGAAACACATTCAAATCTAAACATTTCACAATTTTTTTTAGAAGTGTCATATTTTTAAAATTTCTTAGGGGTATTAGATAGAACATTTCATCGATAATAAAAGTATAGTTTCAATAGAGAAGTATTTATTACATAGATATAGTAATAAGACATAGATTGATCATTGGGGGAAAAAATATATTCCTTTTTACTCGGAAAAAAGTCCACAATATGGCCGTCTTTTTCCGAGTGAATACATACAAATAATTAAGAAAATAAAATTTATGAATAATTTATGTACTAAATGTGAATGAAAAACTGCAGATACAATTTCAAATTCACCTTTATTTTTCTTTCTTTCTTTTTTTCTTTTATATATTTATTAATTCAGTTGATATTTAACGTTAAACTCTTTTTATATACTAAAACTAACGTTCTTTACCTACGCCGCTGCTAAAAATATTTAAGAGAATTCTGAAAATTATATATTCCTTACTAATACAAAATCCTACGCCACTTCTAACTATATTTCAAAGAATTTTGAAAATTCTATATTACTTACTAATACAAAATCTTAAAAAATATCAAACTTTAAAAACCGTATTCCATTAAAAAATCAAACCAGTTTTTATTTCATAATAATAACAAAAC
Organism: Salticus scenicus; assembly: GCA_963930645.1. NCBI lineage: Eukaryota > Metazoa > Arthropoda > Arachnida > Araneae > Salticidae > Salticus > Salticus scenicus. Next base: position 260,322,162 of record OZ005655.1, read on the forward strand.
AACTGATTATAAAAATTATATTTTTCATAATTCAGTCAAATATAATTTACTTTTATGATAACTTATCCATTTCTTTTCATAAATTTATTACGAGAATTAAAAGACGCAATATTTCGACATTTTGAAAATTCATGAACATTCTATTCTATTCTATTACAATTGCCGAGTTTCAATGGTTCGAATACCACTATATGGCTGATGCAAAAAAAAAAAAAAAATTCGGCATCAAAAATTTTTGCATGTTAAAAATGGGATGATAGATCTATATATCTATATTTATGATTTATTACAGTCAAGTTAATCTTTAATAATATTCAAATATTTAGAAAGAAATATTTTCCAAAATATACGGATAAAGGGAACTGGTGACTTGTAAGGTAAAGCTAGAAGAGATCGCGCGGTAGGAGAGATCGCACACATAGGAGATCGGCGGGAAAGAGTAGAGTAGACGAGTTGCGATTTCAGGTGGTTGTACAATATTAATAGTGAAGTTCCGATTCGAAAGTGCAAGTTGATTTCTTTAAGAGTCTAAGACAAAACGTTAAGTCAAGTCAACGAGGTGCTTCGGAGTACCTGCATTTGGTCGCAACCAATGCTTACCTCCAAAGAAAAATGAAAAAAAAAAAAAAAAAAAAAAACCATAAAGTTCCATATTTCTAAGATAAAACGTGGTTATTTTATTTCGTTTACAAAAATAAATAATTGAATTTTCACAACTCTACCTTATAAGTTTGTTGAATGTCTGGAACTGTACCAGGAAATAATTTTGACAAGTGACTGGTCTGGACTATTTCAACCCATTCGAGACGGCGCACCTTTCTGGAGACTGTCCCAAGAATTGGAAATTGAGCGTTATTCAGGAGTGGCACAATCGACAAAATCCGCACCTCTGGTGGGATTTACCTGGTGAGAATTCTAATGTTAGTCTATGAGAAATTTATCGTAAAGTATTTAAACGTCATTATATATTTGTTTAGTTTTGCAATATTTTCAAGTACGATGCTCAAGTTTTGTAGAGCTGTCAGCTGCTTAAATAGAAGCGATAATGTTACATGCAAGCAAAAATTATCAGCCAACTCAAACTTCTTTTTAAGGACTGAAATCTTCAAAATTTCAATAAAATTAAATAAAATTAAGTAAACGTAAATGATTTTAAAGTTAAAACGAGAAGAATTTAAACCAAGTGAAATTTAGGTTTTGTGTTTTCAATATTTTTTTTACGGAAGATTATGAGGAAAAAAAAAAAGTTAATAAATGGTAAACGGCGGGTGGATTCTGAGATTAAAAGTGGGTGAGACTAGCCATATATCATTTTATACATAAAGTGTGCTACTTTTTTTTTTCGAAAATACATTGCACAAATGTTGTGCAATCCGTCTTGAACAGGCTCACTTCTAGCAGGTGGTTGCATGATACCTACACCATGTATGTAAGTACAACGATTGTGTACAACGAGAGATTTAGTCAGCAAACAAGAAACTCTTCAAGCTAAAAAAGAAATGTACTAATTTTAAGTTAAACGTGTTATTTAGTAACTTAATGTTATTTTGCAATGTTTATCTAGTTTTCAGTTGTTTCTTTAATATTTTTTGAAAATGAATTTTTGTATTTCTTTTTAAATTTCTTATATTTTTCTGATTATTTATTTATTGAATTGATAAATCCACTTCCAATACAAAATATTTGTTCACAAATACCTTACAATATCATTTAAGTGCAATTATTATTATTAACAATATAATTATAATTAAGTAGTTATAATTAAGCGTAGTCACTCCTAACCTATAAGAAAAGATTGCACACAATAGATCTCTGTGTTTTATTACAGTTTTTTTTTTTTTTTTTTATAAGTTATAACAGAACAACAAAATAGTAAAGAAAATACACAGAAGAAGGATCGAATCAAAATTATGCACCAGTAGTTTAGCAAAAAAAAAAAAAAAAATCATTTGGACTTCTTATGATGTTCTTTTGAATTGTGCGCAAACTCTTCTGGCTTTACTTTACAAAATTATTAGTATTACAATATTATGGCTCTAAAAAAACAAAGTTTATTTTCTCTGCAGAATAATATAGTTGGACCTTCCCTTCAAACGAAAATTCAGTTACTGTCAAATGCAGATATACATACCCTTCTATAAATTAGTTTTCGTATCCTGAGTGACTTTCTGGCTGTACAAGAATGCTATTCCCGCTCTTGGAGTCCCTACACTGCTGAAAATGGATATTTTACACTGACATTAAAACAGGTCGTAAAATGTTATGAAAATGATTTATTGTGGATGTATGAGTTATACGACTTTTAAAAAAATCCGGAAGAAGACATATAGGACCAGAGATTTAGAAAATTAAAATTTTTATTTTTATGTTTTTGTAACAATAAATAAATAAATAAGTAAAAACTATCATTTTGCTTCAAAAAATGAACAAATAATTTTTAATAACAGTTTCTGTATAATGTTTATGATAAAATGTTACGGTCATCAATATTATTATCTTGTTGCTTGTTTTCTTTTTAGATTTTTTCTTCTTCTTTTTTATTTGATTTAAACCGGATAATGTAAGCAAAATATAAAATTTAAAACTATTTTTTATCATAAGATTTATGAACAAATTTGCTAATGGTTTTAGTCACCCACCATAATTGAAAGAGTTAATGAAACTAGTATGTTGGGGCCACCACATGACTTTCTTCTATATTTTCGTGTACAAATTCACTCAGTAAAAATAATTTATTAAAATTATTATTTAAAAAATTATCTTCCATGATAATGCAGACGATTTCCATATTAGAGAAGTAGTATAACACTAAATGCCCAAAAAACGTCTATTTTATTCTCAATATTAAAAAAAAAAGAGTTAAAAGTAAAAAAAAATCGATAACTTTGTTTTAAATTATGACAGATCTATAGTTCAACCATTCGTTTTAAAGGTATTAAAGAGACCTTTCGAAAGATACCCATCTTGAAAATGGGGAGGGGGAGGAAAGGGGAAGCGATGCCCCCACATGCACAAATATTTTTCCTAGTTAACTACTATTATTATCAATAATTCATATTAATTTTATAATCACAAGTTAAAAATAATAACTCTCATTATGTACATTTATACGAAATTTTGTCCTATACTGCCATGTTAAAAATTTAGAAAAAATGCGATTAAAGCACCACCTGTTGAGCGAATGATCCCCAAATCTAATCAGCACCAGTTTATGTCAGGGTCCAACAAAATACCAAGTTTGGTTAAATTTCGTTCATTGGTTCGTAAGATACAACGTCCAAAAATTCGTGATACACTCACACAGAGGGACATTTTCTAAAAACTATCAAATCGTGTTCAGGACATCTTATAACGTGTAAATCCATCGAAAACCGGAGTTCGAAAATTTTCATGAATTCAATACTTTCTCTATATATACATATACACTAAGCGACAGAAAAAAAAAAAAAAAAAACGCACTTGGATATTTTCCTCTTCGCCTTATACAACCGCCAATTTTATCGTTTAAAAAGCAAATTTTCGAAAAGATTTTACTATGTTAACCTCCACATACACTATAGTTTTGAGTCCAGTGTTAAAAACAAAATGCAGTTGTCAGTAAAATTGTAATTTTAGAAATTATATAAAAAATGGTAAGAATAAGACAGTTAACGATGTCACAAAAAGTATAAAATTTTGAAGGAAAATCAAAAAATATTTTAATACATGAGATGGCAAAGTAATTAAATGTTAACGAAATATTGGTAAAAGAGGTTTTAGCAAGATATAAAAATTTTTGGCCTTTTAAACGGGAAATTTTATTTTAGGCAGTCATGTTGCTCATCCAAGCTAGATGACCGTAAGTTAAAAAGCCATTGCTTATAAAATCGTTTGCATTACATTTAGAACATAAAAGTGATTCAGATAAAGTGTTTAGCAGCATAATTTTTTTAAACTACAGTACAGCAACTATTAAACAAAGCAGGTTTAAATGACAGAAAAATGGAAAAAAATCCATTCTTGGTGAAGAGAAATAGGAAAACAACTCCTCAGTAGACTAAAAACATTAAAAAATGATTAGTTAATTATTGTGCTGAATTGGTTCTGTCTGATGAGTCAAGTTTAACTTATTTCGAGCTAAAGAAAACAAGCAGATCTGACAACGAAAATATGACCGACTTAATGAAAATCGCACTTCTAAAACAGTGACACATTCTCCGTACATTATCGTACGGAGGTGCATAACTTTTCAAACAGTTGGGCAAATTTTTATGCTCAAGGGATCAATTAACTCGAAATAAAACACAATCTTCATAAAAATGGTGCCTGACCGACTTTTCTTAGGTATCTTGGACATTTCCGCAAACAAAATTTCAAGATGATAATGCACCTTACTACACGACATCTGTGGTAAGTTTATTCACTTCAAATTGTGAAAATTTCCTATACATTCCCATGAGAACCTATAATTCTGTAAATAATCATAACTTTTTTCACTTTAAGTTAAATCCCACAAAGGATATAGTAGAATTTCTTCTTTACCAGACATGGAAAAGTTCCTAATCGCGATCTGCTCGAAAATGTTTCGTCTGTAAAAAGGCGATGGAGAGGGGAGAGGATTCGAAATTTGCAGCCAATAATTTTGCTAGAACTAGAAAAAGTTATTTGTGATATTTGACACATTGAAATTTCTGAGATTTATATTAAAACACTGTATAAAACTATGCCATTCCGCATTAAAACAGTAATTCCATATAAAGATGGAATTAACCCAATGCAGAATACATATTTAAAAAAAAATAATTTTGATCTAACATAATAGTTTTATTTCATATATTAAAATATAACTTGTTTATTTCATATAATAAATCATAATAGATTAGATAGTATATGGTTATTGCATTATGTTCAAAAAGAAAGTTTTATGCAGATTTTTAAAAAGTACTTCCCTAAAGTGCAATAAAGCAAATTATTAAATCAAAAATGTACATAGGTATCATTTCATCCCTTTGGTATTATGCAAACAAGACAGTTTTGTTTGTTTCAAACATGATTATTATTATTATTATTATTATTATTTTGTTATTGCAAATAGAAAAGGTATAAGTCATTTTTTCTTCAGTGCGGCTTTTTTTTTTTTTTTTTTTTTTTTTTTTTTTTGTCGCTTAGTGTAGAAGAAAGTAAAAAATAAATAAATAAATAAATAAAAAATAACAAACAAAATGCTGGGAAACAGGTTAAAAACTTTTGTCATTATATATATTATATTTTCTGAAAATGGTTCTGTACCGGGTAATTACCCAGTGCAAAACCATTTTCAGGAATCTTTATATACAACATTAGACATAGCATACTGCAATTAGAAACCAAACATTTTAAATATCTAATGAAATATGAGCATTTTTTTCTAAATAATGTTTAAGAGCGTATGCGCAAACTTTAGCGAAATTTCGTTTGCATAATTTAGTAGGCAAATGTATAGAGCTAGATATATAAAAACCCTAAACATGTATCGTGCAAATTTAAAACGTTGTGCATGATAGAATGCACTGAATTTCAGTTGTCCCCAAAAATAAGAAAATTTAAACGGGGATATCAATATATATTTAAAATCAACGAAAACTGCATTACCAGTGATAGAATCTAAAGTAAAAATTTGAGTAAAACGCCTTTTAGTTTAGCTTTTTTTTTTTTTTTTTCGAGAGAGAGAGAAACTGAATAGCAGTTTATTCGAACACGTATAACTTTTGTAGTTGACACGATATTGTTTGAGATTTTTATATAAATTGCTCAATACGTTGGTTAGTAAATTATCGAAATAAAATCTCGCTAAATCTTGCGCATTCACAGTTGAAAATTAATTACTAAAAATGATCATATTTCATTACATTCTTAGTATTTTTGCATTTTGATTGCAGTATGCTGTGTCTCGTATTATATGTCGAGTTTCCTGCAAATAGCTTTGCACTGTGTTTAATAACTTTCAGAAAGAAGTTTCATTTTTTTTTTTTTGTATTTTTTAAAGAAACCGTTATATCTCCATGATAATCTATAGTGGACACCTAAATATTTATACAGATTTTAAGAAAGAGTCCCATAAACACTTGTTACATTGGGACGGCATTTCAAGCACTACTTTTCACAGGGTGATGACAAAAATTTTTATTTTTCTTTTATTTTTTACTGGCCACCCCCTTTGTTTTTTCAGGGCAAAACTTTTACTGAAATGTATAAGGTATACCATGTTCTTTACACTTCTGAAGTTTCAAGATGATTTGTACCGTACTTTTGGTGATATTCTAAAAAATATCTGAAATCGAAAATGTTAAGTCATTCGTGGAAAGGTAGTGTATAAGCATAAACAAACTACGGGTTATTAAAATATAGTGCTCTTAACTTACACAAAATATTTTTAATGAAAAATAAAATCTATCGATCTCTTTACTGCTGAAATTATTATGAGAAGTTTATTTCTAAATATGTAAGTTTTTATAAAACTGATACCTTTCTATTTAGGGAATTCAATTACAAAAAATGTTAAGATCGATATCATTTATTTGTTTCTTATAATTGTAAGTTCAATTTACATATTATCTGTGTTTTAAATGATGATTATTATAAAAGCATAAACAATTCATGTTTGATTAAAATATTATTCTTCAAAATAGTCTCTTTATCTGATACATTAAAAAGGATTTTGAAAACAAGGGGGAATATAGTTCCTGAAACGCTAAAACTTCTAAAACAGATATTTTACTTAATTTGTGGTTATTCTGGCATAGATCCAAGATTCTTAAAGAGATTATGAATCAAAACTAATCGAAGAGTGGTGTGCATCAAATTGACTCACTATTATTAATCTTGTCATATTAACGTCTTCTTACTGACTCGTAGTAATAAAATGTAACATTCGAGCCGCGTAGCTTAAGAAATTATATTTTAGTTTCATTAGCCACTATGATTGAATAAAAGAAAGTTTGTAACAGTATTTAAATTCCTAATTTTTTTTCTTTTTAAGTTTTAGAGAAAAGTAGCATTTTTAAGGCAATAGTGTCATCATAATGTTTAGTAAAGAACCTGATTTTTTCTAAAATAACAAAATTGTCTTACTAATTTTAAATTGTAGAATATGAATTTTATGTAAGAAAAAAAAAAAATCGAAGAACGAAAAACTGTCATACTTTTATAAAAAGTATTGAAATTCAAGAAGTATTTGTTAATGCTTATTATTAAGTATTATGTATTATTATTACTATTATTATTACAATTTTGGAAATATAAACTAGTTAACACAATTTCATTTTAATATTAAAATCCGTAAAATAACAGAATTTTTATTAATTTTATCAAATTTCATTAATTTAAGTTTTAGATCATAAATTTTGTCAAATAAAAAAAATACCAGAATAAAAAAAAGGCATAAAAAAAAAAAAAAAAACTATTAATATTTAAAGATTAATTGTTAGTAATTAGATTATTATTATTATTATATTATTATTGTCAATTTTGGCAACACAATCTAATTATCACAAGGGGTTTATGTTAGTTTCTCATCATACGTATAATCTCATGAATTTCCATGAATTTCTTCCGTAGCAGATAGTGCATTCATGTTAAGAATAATGAATTTTGTCGATCAATCAGTAGAGTTGGTTAGTTAATTGTGTTTAATGTCACACTAGTGCTGCGCTATGAGTATTCAGCAGTGGTTTGTGACGCACGCCTAAGAATGTTCCGGAGACATGCTTTCACAATTTTGATTCTTCACGGAGGGAAAAACGCTCAGTTTAGTCAAAATGGAAATTCCCCACCCAAGAGGCTGTTCTGTTTCTAAATCGGAACATCTATTTTACCGTTGTATTGAACTATAGTTACTTTATTGTTGTGTGACATTAATGCTATTCCTGTGCATGTTCCTCCTAGAGCAACCACGCCGCGTCCCATAGATATTTTTCATTGAAATTAAAATAGATCATGAAAATAGGTCTAAAATGTCATGAAAACGCTTTATATTGTTGATATACCAGTTATATGACTCTTAAGAAAATCTGCAAGAAGACACATAGTTAGATATTTAAAAAATTAACAATTTTGTTTTTATAAGTTTTAACAATAAATAAATAAATAAAAAATATTATCTTGCCCCCCAAAAAATGAACAAATAATTTTTAGTAACAGTTTCTGTATAATGTTTCTGATGAAATGTTACATTCATCAATATTGTTATCTAATTGCTTATTCTCTTTTTAGCTTTCTTCTTCTATTTATTTATTTATTTGTATTTTATTTAATTTAAACCAGATAATGTAAACAATACATAAAGATTAAAACTATTTTTAAAGGACTAATTTTTTTATTATAAGATTTAAGAAAAATTTTGCTGAATGTGGCGGCAGCCACCCACCATATTTACAAAAGTAAATGATCAAACTAACAAACAAAATGGGAGGTAGATTAAAAACTTCTAACATTACATATATTATAGAATTAATTATGTATTTTATTTAATTATTATTACTTATTAAAATTTGATAATTAATCAAAGTTAAAGTACATGCATCCATTGACACTTGAAATTATCGACACATATGATATACTAATATTCTTCAAATATTACTGTCATCGCAAATTTCTACGTACATAATTAGTCATTCTTTATAATTGATTGTTATTGTTATAATCAGAATGTGATTCGTATAGGTTGAATCCAATGATTATCATCGAATAAAAGGATAAAAGTTCTCTAGCTACAATATTATTCTTTGAAAAAATTTTATTTAAAAAAAAAGGTAGTTTTTGTCTTCTCTTCTCTTCAGAAACAAAAGAAAATGCAGATTTTAATATCATTATGAATTGACGCAGCAACAGGCGGGAAAAGAAATTGCAATTTCCTGCTTTTAATATTCAAGACATTTGAATTTAAAAGTTTTATTTATTAACTACATGTTTATTATAAATGTCATCTTGAAAAAAATAATATAAAAATCTAAAAAAAAAAAAAAAAAAAAAAAAAAAAAAAAACTAATATAATGATAACTAATGTAATATAATGTAACTACTGTCTGTGGTCATGTATGGACAATGGTCGTTCCACTTATTAACATAATAAAATATACCAAGTAAGTCTTATAAATCATAATGAGGTTTTTTGAAGATTAATTTTAAGTTTTACAATACCTTTTATTATTTATAAAGAGCCCTTTCCACAGAAAATAGATTTAAGTAATATAAATCAACAGTAAAAGTTTTGCGATGTATAATAACTACAGAGAATTAGTTAATTATTGTCCTATTTGCTAAATATTATTAATGTTATATATATATCTAATATATAAAATTCTCGTGTCAGGCTTTGCCCGCTTTGCTGGTCACTATATTTAAAGGAAACTCTTTTCTATATAGCTTTATGAAAAAAAAAAAAAGAAGAAAAAAATACTGAAATCGTTCAAAAGCTCGCTTTGAGTTCTCGCTGCCTTTGGCATCGAATTGTTCGTCTTCACAGTCTCCGGTGCCTGTCCCTATTGCCTGCGAAAATAGCTTACCCGTGGGCTTCCATTTGGGTGCTTAGCATATATGACAGTTTCGATACAGACAGTATCGAAAAATCTGAATTAGCTTTTTTATATTTGAATACCAATTACATAAGAACAACATTATGCGTGATGTACATAATATTTGCTTTCAAGTTATTTCCTATATTTATTTGATTTAATCGATCAACCATAAAATGAGAGCAATTTCAAGCCAAATTTAATATTACAATATGCTATGATCGGCTACGTCTATCGCATGAGACAAATATTATTATTATTATTTTGTGGTTATATATACTTCATTCTTAGTTATTAGTAGTTGGTATATAAAAAAATAAATAAATTAATTAATATGTAAATCTCATCATGGTACAAACTTAATATAGCTCCCCTTGACGACATTTGAATTTTTGTCGCCGTTTTAGACCAAAATATAATTTATGCGATTATTGTTCATATTTCTTTCTATCTCTTTCTCTTTTTCAATACTTTATAATTTAGTTATATTTTTGATGAGCTACTTGGCTTTAAGTGGCTGTCCTTGGCGAAATATGTCCGATCTACTTCAGCCTCAAAATTTAAAAATTTGTCCAGTATTATCAATAAGTAAATACCTTTAATATAATGCTGAATTATCTTTTATGCCTAGCGTGATTCATCCGTGCAATATATATACATATAAAGTTGAGGTTTATAAAAAAAATGCTATGTGATAAAATTCAGATCATATTACTATTAATATTTTATTTTAGTTATAAAGACGTTATTTTCTCATTCGCCAATTTAACATTTAGTAATTTTTATTTTTCGCGTGAAAGTATATTTCATTTTATGTTGAAAAAATAAAATAAATAAATAAAAATACCTCGTAAACTTTTTTGGCAACAATTAAAAATTTAAATGGCTTAAGGCAATTACCAGTTTACTATTTTCATATTTTAATTAATTTTAAAAAATCTAATCAAATAGTAACATATGTCCTATTCCAGATTATTATCTATCTCGATACCAAATTTTATCCAGATCCTAAATAGTAGCATATGTCCTATTCCAGATTATTATCTATCTCGGTACCAAATTTTATCCAGATCCGTTTAACCGTTGTGACGTGATTGAGTAACAAGCATCCATACATCCAACGGACAACTCACGCCATCTAGTTAGAAAAGTTGTTGAAAGATTTGGTTAAAAAATAATTAAGAAAGAACTAATCAAGTTACAACTTTCATTAATAGATAAAAACCTATTCGCAGACCTACCGAATGTACATACAGTCGGTAACAAAAGTCTCCGAACACTAGCAAAATTTCCTATATAAAAAAAGTACACTTAATACAGTTTCGTTAAATAAATCATTGTCGAATCCTGTTCTTAGTCAGTCTAAAAACAGGATTCGACAAGGATTTATTTAACAAAACTGTATTAAGTGTACTTTTTATACATAGGAATTTTTGCTAGTGTTCGGAGACTTTTGTTACCGACTGTACAAAATTTCATTAAAATAGGTTAAGCCGTTTTGGAGAAGTATGGTAACAAACACTGTGACACGAGAATTTTATATATTAGATATATATAAAGTGTGTTAGATATAATAAATCATTATAATGTTTAAATGTCTCCAAACGTATATTTTATACTTTTTTTTTTTGTAATTATTTGACATTACGAATTACGAAATATAATGTAATGAAAATTATTGAATGTTACTTCTTTATTTACCACGATTATTATTATTATTATTATTAAGGATAACTGCAAATAAAAAAAAAAGTACTGACAAATGCGGAATAGAAAATGGATAAATATTCTATTTACTGCACATAAAACAGCTATTGTATCTTTACTATTGATATTTGAAAGCCAATTCTATTTAAAACTGATTAATTTAGGATTATATAAATTATGAATGACTGATACTCTATGGAGTATTTCGATTTCCATCGCTAACCGAATTCAAGATGTTTCATATTAAAAATGAATTATTGGTTTTCTTTTATAGATTTTATGAATGAAATTCTTAAGATAAATGACAGAGTTTTGAAATTGGATATTACAAACTCTTTTTTTTTTCTGAACAGTAATATATATATATATATATATATATATGTTTCATTTCATATATTAATGCATATTTTACCTTATTGAATTTGTTTGTAAATAATATATCGGTTATAAATTATGACTTTTTATAAGCTTTTCGGAAGATAGAAAATGTTATTAAATTATTTGACCCAATTTTTAGAAAGTATAACTTCAATGTATAATAGTAAAAAAAAAAAAAATATATATGTAATAAATTCTTTAAAGGCTGAGTTAAAGTAATAGCTATGTACCAATTTCGGAAATTGTCAGTGTGTATGCGTGTATGTGACTATGTGAGTTTGGGCAATATTTGTATGTATTATATATATATATCAATATCATATCTAAAAAAAAAAAAAAAAAAAAGTTAGAAAGACGAAACTTTATGCTTTAGACATATTTAGTTTATAGAGGATTTTGTCAAATATGTTGATAATTAGAAAACCGAAAGTCGGACAGGAAAACTGAAAAAAAAAATTGTCGTTCCATATCTCAGTAACGGCTTTTTTTTTTTTTTTTTTTTTTTTTTAAGTTTCTATATAAAAACCTTCTTAGATATCCTTTCGTAAGTATTAGCTAGTTGCTCAAGTAAATTGATGGATGTCCTTAAATAAGGAAGTAAAGTTTAGGTTACGCAAATAGGTTTCTAACTGCGTGGATTTTCTATAATCTCGCCATATTATCTCACTTTAAGATGTCTTTTCAATGTCATTGTTGGTTTCCGGTAATCAGATGGGTTTGCCAAATTGTGTTGAAATCGGAAGTGGGGCCGAAAATAGGTATATCAAACACGGCTTAAATAATTTTCTGCAAATTTGTTACATAAACTAATATTTCGGTGTCTTTTTAAGTTATCATTTCAAAATTAAAATATTATGTGTACAGATTAACATGATTTGCTAAATGTTTTCCACCACATTTTAAAAATAAAAGATATAAATCTTAAATAAAAATACATTTAAATGGACACAGAAGTTGAAAAAAAATATAAAAGAATATTTTCTTAGAATTGTCATTTTAATATTGGAAATATACAATTTATTTAAAAATGCTGTAATTTTTGGTGGATTTTGTATTTTTGTGTGTCTGTGTTTTAATATATATATATATATTCATGATGATTACATTGACAATAAATTTTACAAAAAATTGTCAATAAACACTTTATGAATTTCTATTAAAACATATATTTTAATAAATAATCTAAACTTCTTTTAGACTTTACATTTTAATTTACGGACAATTAAGTTAATAAATAAATTGCTGATTTTTAATACATTATAGCAGAATATATATATATATATATATTAGAAACTAATAACGGTGATTATAAAGGTGTAAACAGTAAACCCTGAATCTCTTCATCATTTAATCTCATAATAAACACCGCTTATTTATTACCAGACATTTATTTCTAACACCTTTCAAGTGCTAATCACCGATTTTGTTAAACAAATTCCTGGCATAATATTTAATTATAAACAATATTTTCCCGAAATGTCAGCTGCTGAGTCGCTATGGAAAAGTTATAAAAAAAAATTACTAAACAAAAGAGCATGTCTGCAATATCTACAAATAAGCGCCTGTTTGGCGATTTCATTTTGACGATTTTCTTGTTAAGATGATTAAATACATGCAGATGTTCTATCTCTTTATTAACCCAACAAATTCCACATAAAATCGAGCACTTTACAGTACAGAAGAGATTGACGAGGGATAGACATCCCAACACCCAAATTTCTAGATAACATCACTTAATTTTTACGGTTGCTAAAGAAATAAAGCATTTGCAATTGTAAATGTTCTTCTTTCTCTTTGGTTAGTGAGTTGGTACTAGTCGTACTAGTACTGCGCTATGTGTAATTTCTTTCTCTTTAAATAGTCCAACAATATCCCACGTGAAGTCAAACACTTGAGAGAGCAGTTAATAATTCTATGAAATTTTTAGTGCAGGTTGTTAGAAAGTTTTTAGTATTATTGTTTGCAAATTATGTAACAATACTGCCAGAGGTGTAAAGAATTTTAAATTAATAGTTACAGTCGGCAGCAAAAGCATCCGAGCACTAGCAAAAATTCCTATGTAAAAAAAGTACACTTAATACTGTTTTGTTAAATAAATCCTTCTCGAATCCTGTGCATAGTCAGTCTAAGAACGTGATTCGACAAGGATTTATTTAACAAAACAGTATTAAGCGTACTTTTTTTACATAGGAATTTTTGCTAGTGCTCGAAAGCTTTTGCTGCCGACTGTATATATATATATGAGGAGCAAACATTCAAACCGTGTTTTCTCCAAAAATAAAAAAAAATGAGTTAGTGATTTTTCTTTGAACTCAACATTAAATACCACAAAATTACACTATTGTTTTAAACCAAAAAATTTTTATCACATTACAAACGCTCTTAGAAAGTTGGGGTTTCAATCAAACAGTGTTTCCTCCAGAGCCTGTTTTCAATCAAACTGTGATTTCTCCAGCCGACCAGTCAGGACTGTTGTTTCTGGTCGCGTGACTCGTACAAGTACCAGCTTTTTATGTTTTTTTATTTCGTTAGTTCTATCTTGTTTTCTTCCTTTTAGAGGAGTGGTTTTTTTTTCAAATGGAAGAATTAATAAGTGGTGTATTAGTGAGTACTTCTAATTATGGAACTAGAAAAAGACAGCGAATTGGTGGGAAAAGAAAAGAAGCGAAAAAGAAACGATATTCAGCATCTTCAGATAACGTTTATGCTCCATGCAAACATTCTAGTAATACTTTTTCATGCACTGATGTTAGACTTAATGACGTTAAGAAGTTTCGGGATAGACATTACGAAACTGCGGACAAACAGCGACAAGATTATATTATAGCCTCATCGGTTGTTACAAAAAATGTAACTCGACGTAGACCTAATAACCCAACCCAAAATAAATCGCAATCATCTGGCTCACAGCATGCATTTTCTGCTTCTTATTTTATTACTAGTAGCAGTGGTAGGAGAATTCCTGTGTGTAAACACAATTTCATGGCTATAACTAAAATAGGTCGTACAAGGCTAGCCAATATTGTTACTAAAATACATGCTGGTGAACCTATTGAGGAAAAGAGAGGAGGCGATAGAAAAAGCCACTTAAGCATTAATAAAAATAAAAAAACAGGTAAGAGAATTCATCTCAAACTTAAAGGCATCAGAAAGTCATTATGGAAGACAAAAATCGAAGCGATTTTACTTGCACTGTACATTAAGTATAAGGAAATTGCATGAAGTTTACAACAAGAAAGGCAACGACGACCTGGACAAAGTTAATTTCGCTATGTTCAGAAGAATATTCATAAATGAATTTAATATAGGCTTTATGTCTCCTTCTAGTGATGTTTGCAGCACGTGTTCTTTACTTGACCAAAAAATAAAGTCCTGTTCTGCAGGGTCTACAGAAAAATTTGATCATATGACTTACAAAGAATTCATATACTAAGAGCCAATGCATTTTATTCCGTTAGGAAAGAAAATACAGATGAATCAGTCGTTAGTTTATGTTTTGATTTACAACAGATTCAACAGCTGCCAAAAACAAATATTCAAGATGTCTATTACTTAAGGCAATTCAACTTTTACAGCTTATGCATAATGAGTTTGGATGGTCTAAATACAACATTTTATACTTGGTCTGAGGAGTTAGCAGGCAAAGGCAGCACTGAAATATCGTCGGCTTCATATTGTCACCTAAACAAAATGGACCTTGAAGGTAAAAAATCTTTGCGGCTCTTTAGTGATGGGTGTATTGCCCAAAATAAGAATAACATAATTCTTCAAATGCTTCTGCACTTTTTGTACACTACAACGTCAAGCATTGAAAATACAGTATTGTAGTTTCCTGTCAGAGGACATAGTTTCCTTCCAGCAGGTCGTATATTCGGTCGTGTTGAGAAGATTCTCAGAAAAAATGTAACAATAACATCTAAGGAACAATACTATGAACTGTATCAGAAAGTTGGTGATGTAAAAATATTGGGTATTGATTGGAAACTTTATAATACGAAACCACTTAATGCTTATTGCAAAAATTTACCATACATATCAGAACTGAAAAGAATAGTTTTAGAAAAAAATAGAGAAAGTGTGATGGTCAAAGGATTCAAAAACTATAAATTCGAAGATATAAAAGAACAATCTGGAGCAAAAATTTTTAGGAAGGGGATTAATACTGCTATTATACGAAATGTTGTCTTACAATGTCTTCCTCTGGGTCAAGGAATATCACTTGAAAAGAAAAATGACGTAGACAAACTTTCAAAATTGATGTATGGTGAAAAGTGGAAAAATCAGCCGGATTTTAAATGGTTTAAAGATATCATTACTAATAACTTTCATGTAGAATATGAAGAAACAGATGAAGCATGCAACTGCTTATGTGAAGATATTGGTTTAAAAATTTAAATTTCAAATTAGCTTAAAAATTTTAGTTCTGCCCTATAATTTGCAGGATGAGTTTTCACGTGTAAATACTTAATTTTATTTTATAATTACGCAACAAAGTCTGTTCTATTAATTAGTTTTATTTCATTAAAAATGTTATTTCATCAATATGCGAGTTACATACTTTTTCATTCAAAAATTTTTTTGTCCACATTGGAAACATTCAAAACATGTTTTCTCCTCTGTGTTTCGGTCAAAACATGCTTTCTCCAAATTTCAAATGCATTTTTCTAATTAACTTTAAGTTTATTAGGTAAAGTATGCCTACAGATCTTCCTAGTAACCAGTAATACAACTAAACAAACGACAATTAGGGTCTAAGAAGGGTTATTTTTAAATTTATCAGTTTTCTGTGTTTTCTGAAAAATTGTATTTGAAGGAGAAAACACGGTTTGAATGTTTGCTCCTCATATATATATATATATGCTCAATTTTTTAATTACCCATTGCGCGGTACTAGTGCGACGTTAAACCCAACCATCGAACCCTCCATCGTGCTTCCAATTTTAAATACATTTTAATTTGATTTATTTATTTTATGTTAAATTCAAAGATGACTGATCCAAATTATACCGCATTTCTCCGGACTTTCTTTAAGCGTGAGACCCAGATCCTCAGCAATTGTCTATAGCGCAGCACTCGTACGACGTAAAGCCCAACTAAATAAATAATACCTCAGGGTGCCACTGAAGTGGGGGAGTCATTCAACACCTTCTATAATATCCTATTCCTAGAGGTGTTGATAATATCCTAATCCAGGAGGTCTATATATAGGATATAATATCCTGTTCCAGGAGGTGTCCCCTGTGTGGTACAACAAAATTGTATTGACATGTCTGCGGACCTGCCTAGGGGGAAGTCCCAATAGCACTATTGCGACGTAACATCCACTCAACCTCAACCGTGTTTATTTGGATTAATGAAATATTCTAATAATTATTAGAATTAAAATAATTATTAATAAGAATTATGAAATTCTAATAATTATTATAAAAAATTAAATCTATTATAATAGATTTAATTTTTTATCCTCTAAAACCAATTGTAAATGCACATGCCGAATAAATTTATCACAATTTATAAGTAATGCTGTTTGATGTACTGGAAAAGTATATCTAAAATTTAATTTGCATTATATTAATTTTTTGCAACATTTATGTTGAGTTGAGGTTGAATGGATTTTACGTCACACTAGATCTATGCGAGCGGAAATCGACGACTGTCTTTAATTCATCATTAGGGGTGATCCAGAGATCTTGGATTCTTCGCACATGAAATAACTTCTTCACTTCGTAATCCTTGAGGTATCAATGGAACTTATCAGCATTTTGGGTTTGAAGTTAAGTTATTGATTTTTTCACCACAGCTGATTTCTCATTCCTCATTCTTTTGTGAATATTCCCCAGAGAATATAAAAATTTTTCGCCATAGGATACAAGCATAAAAATAAGATTGTTTCAGTTTTCCCTGTACTGGTGACGTGTAAAGTGTTTCGTGACATTACAGATGTAAAGTCGTTTTGGAACACGTAGAACATTGCCGATATAATGGACTTAACGTACATCAGCCACCATAAGTGTACAAGACGGTAAAGCTCGGGCATGTCTTAGGATAAAGAGGTCCATCACCAACGGCCCACATCTTAGCTATTGTGTGGCACTAAACCTCTTCATCTCATCTCATCTCATCTCATCTCTCAAGTTCCTTGACATCAATAGACGATGGTTAATGTAATTTAGTTATGGCTATTTTGTATTTGGCGTTAAAATTATAAAATGTAACAATTTTTCGTAGCTTTTTTTTTTTTTTTTCGATACAGCAACTAAAAATTTTACCAGTGAATTAAGTGCAATAACTATCTTCTGTAATCTTCTGTGTAAACTATCTTCTGTAATTTTTTCAAGGAAATCGGTGATTAGTACTTGAAAGAGGTCCCTTTTAAGTAAAAAATAAATAAAATAAAAAAAAAATGATAATATTACATCCTTTGTGAGCGAGTTGCCCCCATCCCATATGCTTTATTTCATCAAATTTATCTCATGATTATTAAATATCTAATTAATTACAAAAATATTTAACCTTTAGCAATCCTCTTAGTATGTCAAATTTATTTCAAAATTATTAAATTCCTAATTAGAAATTAAAGTATATAATCTTTATTAAAATTAAGAAAGAATTCAGTAATAAATTCATTGATCTCCTTTTAACATAATGCAATATACAGTATATATGAGGGATCTTAAATGTAATTTAATTTCCTGTTCCCTAAAAAGAATCATTTTATTTCATAGCAATTCAGAACAAAATCTATTTATATCTCTAGCTATTAAAATACATTAAACGATTTCTGTCATAATTTATTTTTTCTTTGTTTAACTCAAAAACCATATAAGGAAATCAATTGATTATTAATTATAATCTAAATGTTTTTCTTCAGACTTTATGTCGCAAAAAATAATATAATTACTTTTTTGAGAGCACCTGCTCTAACTGTCGTTTTGGCGCAGATAAGTTATGCCAAATTTCGGGTTGCAATTTGCAACCGTCTTTTCTAAATTTAAAATTTCCCATTAGATTAACATTAAAACAAAGGAACTTTTTCTTGGCGATTTTAATTGGTAGTTTTATGGTGATGCCAGAGCTGGCGATCAAAAATACGAAATGAATTTTGTTCGTTACTGGACTTCGACTGAAATCACCGTACTCTGAACATGTAGAATTTTTATCCATAATCACTCTCTCTCCTCCACCGCCTTTCGTTAATGAAGCCATCATTTTTATGAATGTTTCTGGGTTGTCCTCTTGTATATGTTTTCACAACTCAATAAAATTATTCACGGCCTTTTAAAATAATGGATGGAGATTTATTTAAAAATGTCTCTTGTTTGACTTTAATTTTAGACGACTGTGGGATTTCTATCCCACTTCCTTGTTAATTTATTAGCCTGTCATGTTTTACTTTTTTCCGTCACTTTTAAAGTTCTATAATACAGAGATATAAGAAATATCTAAACAGAATAAAATTATGATATTAATGATTATTGTAAGTATATAATACAAGCTTACAAGTTATTCATTCTCAAAATCACTTCTTTTTCTATTAAATAAAGACAATTTGTGGCAATACATTGAGATATTAAACAAACAGAATGTGACACATATATTAAGTAATCACCTTGAAACAAATCCTCAAAATCGTATAAAAATAAATAAAGTTTTATATAATAAGGAAAACAAGTAAGGAAACAAGGAGTAAACTACATGCTTGATTGTAGTACAAACAGAAAAATCTGAAACGTTAATGGAATGATTGTGTTTGTTTTACCCGCATCTACTTCATTCTGATTCCCAAAAGGAAATGAGACGCTGTCACTGCTTACTTAAATTATTTATCAATTTTTCTTGTATATTTATTCTCTTTAGTTTTCTTTTATTTATATATAAGTACTAGGCATATATAAAAGTGATATGTATACATTACTTTGCCATATTTTGTTCAAGTATCACATACACATTTTCAGTACATATTCTGAAAGCGAAAAGTCTTAGAAATTGAAACGCATATGAAAGTTTATGTTACAGAGGATGTAAAACATTTCAAAAAAATCTAATATTTAAATTACCGTTCATTATATTTTATTTTCTAAAACCTATTAAATTTATTTTTAATGACACTATTTTTATAAAGTTTCATATTGAAGAATTATTCATCGTAATGAAAACCACAATATACTATTTTTCAAAATAATAATAGTAATAATAAAATAAAATATGCACTGAAAATGAATTGAAATACAAGGATCGAACTCGAACTCAAATATATGTAAAATCATAGAAATATCGGAACAAACATTATAAATATACACCTAAAAATTGAATAGAAAGAGATAATTGATAAATAATTTAAGTAAGAGGTGATAGCGCCTCTTTTTCATTTTTGTCTTTCTTTCTTTTGTTTCTCCAAAATGCATATATAAAAAAATATTTTTTTAATAAACCGTAAAATCATCCTTGTAGACGACGTAAGAAGGTAAGTGTTAGGGGATTCTATTTATCTGAAACCAATGTCCCGTTGTCTTCCATTCTACGCAAAATGCAATGACTGCTCAATTAGAAATTATTGGAGATGGGTTAAATCTTCTATACAGCTTGTCCCAAAAATAGGTGATTAATGCAAGATCTACACCTATAGACAATATCGCTATGATAGTCATCGATTTCTCAGCCTAGTCACTGCTAATCAATTGTAATCACAGCCTTGGACATAAGTGAATGAAACGTGTTGGCAAATAACGTCAAATTTTTCAGACGGTCATTGTTTGCGCAGACGTAAATACTCTCCCTGTTAAGTAATCTCCTGACACATTGGTGATGCGGGGATGTACTCTGGCACTTCGATGAATGTTTGCTAACTTCCATCAACCACTACTTCCAGGACGAGTCAATTATTCTTATTGCTTTGTGAAACATGTAGGTCAATCTATCTGTTCGACCAATCGCCTTTTTCAGGTTCATGGTGTACTTACTTTAAATGTCGAGACTCAATGTTTAAATGTTTCAACACCTGCGTTTACGTACAGTCGGCAGCTCGGCAGCAAAATTATTGAAGTGCAGATCCATACTTTTCATACTTTTTTTTTCAGTTTGGTCGCTAATTTTTATTATCAACTTACTTTTTTATAAACAGTATAAAACGAAGATCATGACTCGACAAATATTTACTTAACAAAACATTATTAGATGCACATCATTTAAATAGGAATTATTGCTAGTGCTTCAATAATTTTGTTGTCGACTGTATGTAAGGAATCTTATGTGCCAACGGCATGTATGGAACTGATAAATCCAGCTGTAAATATGGATCACCGAGGGCACCAGCCTTTTCAATTATAATTTAATAGCCATTTACGCGCGCGTTACATAACTCTTCAAAGTTCAATCATGCTACACGATTGATCGTGTGCAGAATTTCCCAAACCAAATTAATTCTATCCAAATGCACATATATTTGGAACAGTACTTTCATGATAATTTGAAATATGTATAAGAAAACCCATTTTTAAAAGAAATAACTGCACGGAATGCTATGAGAATTTAGTCATACATTACTTTATCTTAAACATTAAATACAGCTTAAAAAGTTTTTATTATGTCTTAATTGATTTCTAACAAACATTAATAAAAATGAAATATAAGAAGCCTATCTTAAATATTTCAAAATATTTAAGTATATTTAAGAAAATATTAAAACGTATATTGATATTATTGTAATTATGTTAAAATCTTTCATTGTTACAGACATAAAATATTTTTTCTATAATTTATTTTCAAAAATTAGAAAATGAAAAAATATATATATAATGATTTATTACTTATTTTATTTATAAGAGTTTACTATGTTCTTAATTCATTATTTCCTTTTAAATTTTTGATGAAACGCAATTAAAGATAAACTTAAATATCCTTCAAAAAAAACTTTTCCTAAAATTTGAATAAAAGAGAATCATATTTCTTGAATGGATCACATATCTCTATTTGACATTTTCTTTTGAATTTAAAAAAACTATAAGTTTTATGTAAGTTTTGTAAAATAAATAAAAAAAACTTAAGGAATTCATGCGTTTGAAAGAACAGTTTCTAAATTTTCTTAACAAGTCTAAAAAGATTTTTCTTTCCCAGTTTTCATTTGAAAGAATCTCATATGTAGCTTCTGCATAAAAGAAGTTTGATGTATAGAAATCTTACTTACTGGTCTCGAATTGCATGAAGAATTTTTTTTTTCTTTTTTGAAAAAAAAAAAAAAGTTTCAAATAAAAACCTATTTGATTAATCAATTAATCTATTTTTATAGATCTAACATATTAAACAGTAATGATATTTATTTATTTAGTTAGTTTTGTTTTTTACTTTTGCATGATTTGAATGTAAATGAAAAGACAGTCAATCAGATATAGTCAATCTCAAAGTCAATCAGACATTTTAAAGTGAAATATATAAAAGAAAAAAAAAAGTAATAAAAATTGTGTAATAGTTTGTTGCTATCAATATAACTAACATTTGAAAAACAATTAAATGAAATGCAGCTAAAGAAAAGCAATAAATAATAATAATTAAAAGAGAGAAGGAAGTTTTACAGAATAATAGATAATAAATTAGATAATAAATAATAAAAATAAAAACAACTTACAATATTTAATAACTTGTCGATTTTCTATTTAATCTGATAACATTAAATACTTCATTTTTCATTGTGAATATAAAAATTTTGTATCAGTTTTGAAACATCTATTCTATATCAAAACATGCTTTCTAAATGTCATTCTTGATACGATCTATAATAGAACAAATTACTTTATCCCATTTATGTATGCCAGACATATAAAGAATATTCGAACGTTTTCGATTAGGTTGAGTTCTGGGTTCAATTGAGGCCAATCCAGAACTAGTACATTATTCCAAACCACAAGATTTTTGTGACACTGGAAAATATAGAGGGCGCATTTAAATTCTGGGAAATTCAATAAAGTCTTCCTGAAAAATCTTCAAAGGTATACAAAGGAATTTTATGCGTCTCTATATACTTTTCTGTTATTAGGTTTCCTCTTCAGAATGCTATAGAGGTTTGCCCATTTAATCCAAATACTGCCTAGACACTCATACACTGCCGAACTTTACACATCAGTAAATGGTTCTTGGTTCTTTAAGTTATAGTCCAAATAATGTATGAAATCATCTAACCTATAATCTAGGATCCCTGTTTTATCGCTAAGAAGCACATGAAACCATTTTTCACAACAATGTTTGTGATTTCGAGTTCATTGGAACCTATTTTCTTAACAATGTATTTTCTGAGGACGTTTGTTTAACATCCCTTACTGTGTCATGTAGTCTTTTTTTTTTTTCCTTACATGAACTGTATCGTTCAAAATATGCATTTATAAAAAATTTATAAATTTATAATTTCTAAGTTTTCTGAATTACTGAGTTTATTTATTTATTTTTATTTATTTATTTATTTATTATTATTATGTAATCATTTTCTAAAATCTTTCTATCATCTGTACTATATAAAAATTCTTTTATTTATTAAAAGTGTTTAGGTAAAAAAAGTGGTAAAAAATTTTCATAATACATTCTTCGTAAAACATGCATTTTTGCGCACAGAAAATACATGTTAATATCATTTTCTCTAATATATTTTTTAAATGAGAAGAAGTTTTAGCAACAAGAATTGTTTTCTTTTAAATATAGTTTTGTTAAATTAGTATATCCTTGTACACAAACCAGTTATCCGATCTCAAAAAGAAAAAAAAAAGTTTTAAATAATATTATTTATGTCTCCACATAATTTATATATTGAGTTAAGACTGTCTGATTACAAGTGCTTTTCTGTTATTTTGTTAACAAGTACAGAGTTACACTCACAGAGACATATCGATTTACTGACTTACGCAGACACACAAATGCACAGATTAACTATTACAAACCTTATTTTTGAAGATACAAGGAATGCGAAAACAACTTTTTATTTTTTACATTAGTTAAATTTTTGATTTTTATTTATATGTTTAACTTGCTTTGCTTTCACTGAGAAAAATTTCTGTAATTGACATCTAGAATCTAAATTGTGGCTCTAGTAAAAATAGTTCCATGTCATCCTTATAAATTCTAGTCTTCTTTGAAAGTGGGTTCTAGAAACCTTTATTAGACTTCTAGAGCGTTTGCCTATATTCTCGAGAGAAAAGTTATTTAAAAACCTCTGCAAATAAAAGCGAATACAAGAGGCGGGTTCCAGTAACTATAATCTTGGTTTATGACCCAATTCTAGAAAATCAAGCAAGTATTTCTCGCCATACAAAACAATCAGAATATTTAGAATATTGTTTCACCATCTAGAAAGGTGTAGACTAGAAATTCTCGATTATTTCGTCTATTCAGATTATTGGAGTGCCTTATGCGCATAGCTCAGAAATCTATAATCCCAGTTAAGGGATTTAGAAAGTGATCACTTATTCATTCTAGATGAAGGTGGTATATTTTTTTTTCTCAATGTTGATAATTCGTTTTATGTTGCAAAATCCATTTATTTAAATATTTAATTCAGAAATTATTATTTTTTTATTTTTAATTCACATTCATTTAATTCACTCTTAAAAGTTTAATACTGTTATGCAACAGTTTTATTTAAAGAGAAAAATAAATATTTTTACAAAGCGCATAAATACACAAAAAAAGAATATAAAAAAAAAAGTCATCCTCTTTTGTGAGAATAATATTTTTCTTTTCCTATGAAGTCAATTCTATAAATATTTTTATAGCAAATAAAGTTTTATTCTTTGTCGCAGAGAATTCAAAGAGTGGAAAGGTTTTTTTTTTTTTTTTTTTTTTTTCTTTCATAGACAGAAAAATTTTTAGAGAAATTTTTGAACGCAACTATGTATTTTAAAACAAGATTTCTATTACAAATTTAAAAGTGAAAAAAAAAAAAAAAAAAAAAAAAGTTTTCAAAATTTAAAAGTTTTATTATGAAACACTAAATATTACAAAACAAATAAAGAAACAAATCCATTTTTTATTACAAAATTATAGAATATAGAGCAGAATATAGAAAAACAGATAACACTGCTCTGAAAAAAAAAAAAAAAAAAAAAAAAAAAAAAAAAAATAGAGTTCCGATACCGTTCTTTCTTAATCTTAAGTAAAATGACCTCCTTAATCCGAATATGACTCCCATTTTGCTCAGTCACCGACTGTTTTTTCCCTCAATTTTTATCCCTGTTCAGTAATTTTATGACCATGAATTTGATTTGAGAATAATATAGAATTAATTTAACACCTAAAAAAAAAAAAAAGATGTTTATTTAATAACATTAATAATCGATTAAAAAATAAAAGAAATGTAATAAATAATTTCAGTGGCAAATCCCCCCCCCCACACACACTAAATTTTCCCCTTGCCGCAAATGTTCATGTTTTAGAATTTTCCAACACTGTAGCCCCTCATAAGATATTTAACAGTTAAAATAATTCTACAGCCCCCTAAAAAAAATTTTATAGCCATAAAATCACCGAAAAGTGATAAAAATAGGCGGCCGTTTCTAAAAAACGGTGGGTGATAGGGCAAAATAGGCGTCCTATTCGGTATCAGGGGGCCATTTTGCATAAGAATTTGCAAAAATGGTGTTGGAAGCAATTTTCATGCCGAGCAGTGTAATTAAACGAAAAACGAAAATTAATAATTAAATAACAAAATTAAATAAACCGCACACACATTTAAAGAAGATGAAATAATACATTTATTTAATTATATAGATAAGCACATACGTTACATACACTGAGAAAAAATTCTGTAACTGATATCTAGATTCTAAATTGTGGCTCTAGAAAAAATAGCTCCATGTCAGCCTTATAATTTCATGTCCCCTTTGCAAGCGTGTTCTAGAAACCCCAATTAGAATTCCAGAGCGTTTGCCTATACTCTCGAGGGCATAGTTATTTAAAAATCTCTGCAATTAAATGCGAATACAAGAGGTGGGTTTCACCAACTATAACCTTGGTTTACAACCACATTCTAGAAAATCAAGCGAGAATTTCTCGCAATACAAAAGATTTAGAATATTCAGAGTATTGTTTCACCATCTAGAAATGTGTACAGTAGAAATTCTCGATAATTTCGTCTGATAATTTCGAAATGCGTAGACTCGATCATTTCGTCTATTCAGTTTATTGGCGTGCCATATGCGCACAGCTCGGACATCTATATTTCTAGTTAAGGGTTTTATAAAATCACCATTTATTCATTCTAGATGAAGGCGGTATATTTTTTTTCTCAGTGCACACACACACACACACACACACACACACACACATACATATATATATATATATATACTAGCTGACCCGACAAACGTTGTTTTGTCATATAAATTATTTCTAGAAAATATTTTGCTTGAAAAAAATAACTAACTTATTGTAAGTGTGTAATGACGTGGTATATAGTGAAACAGGTATGGAGCGCTGTGAATTCCGATTATAACGTAAAAGACATAATTAACAATTAAATAAACAATTTAAATTGGACTGAATTGTAAATCTAAACCATTCTCGAATACACCTGAAGACACACAAAAAATTTCATTAAAATCGGTCCAGCCGTTTAGGAGGAGTTCAGTGACATACACACGCACAAAAGTATGGGACCCGTTTGGTGACTTTAAATATTTTAAGCCATTTTTGCGATGAATTGAAATGGCTATCTCAATTGTGGAACTAAAGATCTTGGCGAGAAGCGTCCGAGCTACTTCGGTGCCAAATTTCAAATTTTGCGAAAGGGATCCGATACTAAAAGCGTTCCATACAAAAAATAAATAAATATAATATAATAAATTAGCTACACAAATAAATTTGTAGGTTAGGGTGGGTGTTAATCAACGCGCGTGTAAATTTGATAGAAAATTATATAAAATACTCACTCCAATTCCGCAAAATGTATATAGTTTTTTTATGCACACTTCAAAACTCTTCAAACACTAATTACATCTTGATGTTTTCAATTAGGACACAATTTTTTGTATAACAATAATAACACGAAGTTACAAAATATTTTCCTGGATTTGATCGCAGCACCAACTGTCGGGACAAACTGGAATTACAATAGCATATACGCAAGCGAAGTGTGACGTCACTGACCGTCAGTGGATGCAAGAAAAAGATTTCCTATGTTAATCTCCCATTGGATTTTTTATAAAAAATTATGAAAAATCGAGGAAAAATATTTCTCGATTTTAATCCCCGTATTTGGGTATAGATATGTATTAGTTATCGTATGCATGTGTTCGATTGAGTTATTTTGCTCTGAAATTGACAAAATTTTAATTTTAAATTTCAAAACTCTGTCTTCCTTGGCGTTTTTTGTATTTGGCGATCAAAAACGTAAAACGAAAATATACATGCCAGATGTATATTTTCGTAATATGTATTGTACGAAATTGTTTCATATTATTCATTACTCTCTTAATATAAGTTGCTGAAATAACCATTATTTTTGAAAGAAATTAAATATGTTCGCCAGATGATATGGCGATATTTTTTTTCCGCCAAGGCTGACAGAGTTTTGAGATTAAAAATTCAAATTTTATCAATTTTACAGCAAAAACAACTCAATCTAACGCATGCACATGATAACTAATACATATCTAAACCCAAAATTGGGGATTAAAATCGGGGAATAATTTCCCTCGATATTTAGTAATTTTTTACAAAAAATCTAATGGGCGATTAACATAGGAAATATTTTTCTTGCATCCACGGACGGCCAGTGACGTCATCACTTCGTTTGCGTACTATTGAATATCCGATGCTACGATCGTAGCGCAGTCTGCCGGATCCAATGTGAAACATTCCAAAATCAGCAACAATTTAAAAGTGATAAATTAATTAAATAAACAATTTAAATTGGACTGAATTGTAAATCTAAACCATTCTCGAATCCACCTGAAGACACACAAAAAATGTCATTAAACTCGGTCCAGCCTTTTAGGAGGAGTTCAGTGACATACACACGCACAAAAGAAATATATATATAAAGATAAATACAAAGGCACAGCTTTAGTATAGGCCTCCCCCCTCCCTTGTTGACTTTAAATATTTTAAGCCATTTTTGCGATAAATTAGCATGGCTATCTCAATTGCGTAACTCACGATCCTGGTGAGAAACGTCCATACTACTTCGGTGCCAAATTTCAAATGTTTCCAAACTAAAGCTGTTCCATACAAAAAAAAAAAAAAAAAAAAAAAAGAAAAAAAAGAAAAACTGTTTTATGATATATACAAAATAAAAATAAAAAATTCGAAAAAATTCGAAATTATTACTATTTACAATTAAGGTGAAAACATAAAAGAACCTTTATAAGTTACATATAAAGTATCAATTAAAACGAAAAATTTTGTTTTACTGTAGAAAAGAAAAGTACTACTAATATAAATAAAAATTTTAAGCTAATACCAAGTATCTCTATGAAAATATTTATTTACACGCGAATATTTTCATAGTATATTAATTTTTTTTTCTAATTTTTATTGTTTATCACGCGAAATTAAAAATATTTTATTTCCGGAAAAAAAAAAAAAATAAACGTGAATTTTGTTTATTTTGGTATCAAATATATTTTTCTTTTTAATCACTTTAAAGTTAAAATGGAGTTTTTATTTAATATCTTTTGATCCAATTATCCGATTGAACTGAATTGTAAATCTAAACCATTCTCGAATCCACCTGAAGACACACAAAAAATTTCATTAAGCTCGGTCCCGCCGTTTAGAAGGAGTTCAGTGACATACACACGCACAAAAGAAATATATATATATATATATAAAGATATATATAATATCAATTTGAGGGAGGGGGGATACATTAACACATTAACCGTCAAAATTAGAAATAATGATTTTTTTCCTAGACACAAACAGTAATACTCATTATTTTGATCATATATAACAATAATTTAAAATAAAATTATTAAAATTAGTCTTATCTTACGAAATACAGGGTGCTACATTTGTACAACCTCAGTAGAATAAGAGTATATAAAGAAGACAAATAATTGTTTACAGAAATATCCTTGTGGGAGTATAAAACAGCAAACACTACAGATGACTTCAAAAGTAATTATTTTATTATGAAACATTTTTTTTACAAGTTATGTAAACTTATTCAAATATGATGATTTTCAAAAGTTTTGAATTGATTCGTGCTTCAAGTTTGAAATTTATTTTTAAATATAAAACTATTTTTCAGATGAAATTTTTTTTTTGTAATAAAATTAACATCTATCCTTTCCTTACTAAAAACAATACTTAATATAAAGTATCTGTTTTAGTTTACTGTTACACACAATTATTTCTGGTGTTAATTGGTTAAAGCAGAACTCATTATACTGCTTTAATAATTACACACCAGGGAAGCAAGATATAGCATCTTTCGTTTCTGGTAAAAGCAATAATCCTTTCAGTTTTGCTTAGTTAAAAAATGTATAGTTTTTTAAATTATTTTCTTTTTTATAGTTGCATTTAATGTATTTTTACTTGTTATTGTTAATGTAACTGTATTTGGAAATTTAAGCACTAAAAATTTGAAACTTCATTCATTATAATCTACTATAGGAAGTATAATTGGTTGCGGAAAACCATTTTTAGAAATAAATATTTTGAATGTAATTTTTGAGATTTGATACTAAATCAAAATGTCGTAATCGAAAAAAAAAAAAAAAAAAAATGTTAAATTGGCAATAATTTTTTAAATATAGAACACTTTTATTGAAAATAGATAAGCTATTACGACCTAGACCAGAAAATAATAAACTATAAACAATTCTTTTCCAGCACGCCTCAATCTCCATTCTTTAATTTTATACCATCGCAGCCCAGTAAATACAGACAAAAAAATTGGATAGTTGTTAATTCAGATAGCAAATATATTTTGAAAATATTTTCTTACTTAGGAAAATAGGTAGAACAAGATCAAAACCAAAGACTTTCTAAATATGTTGGTTTAAGACAAACTAAACCGTTTCAAAATATTGAAAATTTCAAATATATATATACAATATTTAATGCCAAAACTTTCAATTCTAAAATCAGAAATTTATTTATATTCTTTGTAAATTCAACAGGAATTACCTTATCTCCTACCATTCTTAAACCATTTTTCAAACTGTACTTTTTAAATAACGTGCACCCATTTTCTTCCATTTTATTACAGTATTTTAAACAAGATAGCTCGTTCCTCTGTCATAATTACTACTGTTCTGATTTAAACAATTTGTTTAGTAAGGATAAAACTTTCTCCTGAAAGTAATTAATAAGGCATAATAAAGGATTATTTTACGATATTGATTAATACTGTTTTAAAATGCTCCTAATTAGCATAATGACATTTCTTTATAGAATGAAAAGCGCCATCCGAAGTATGAAATTTCAACAATTAATTTTTATTTCAGAATTATTTTTCCTATTGTAAATAGCACCACAGAAATGGCGTTTAAAACTAATAAGTACAAAACTTTGAATAAACACCATGAAGGGCCCTCTTCACTCACCGCTGCCGGAAGCCGAAGCTAATGTTATTCAATGGGAAATTTTTCTTTACAAATAACTTATTAACTAATACATATTTTTAAATTCTGTCTTCACATTCTGAATATTCCCAACTGTTGAACTGACGGACCTTTTTTAAAAAATTATTTTTTTAATTTTTTATATTTTACTTCGAAGCTGCAAAATACGAATTTTCAATATGTGAAATTTTTTCAATTTGCAATTTCAAAATAAAATATTAAAAATTAAAAAAAAAATACATTTTAAAAAAAGGTCCGTCAATTTAACAGTCGGGAATTTTCTGAATGTGAAAACAGAATTTAAAAATATGTATTAGTTAATAAGTTATTTGTAAAGAAAATTTTCCCATAGAATAACATTGGCTCGGGCATCCGGCGACGGTGAGTGAAGAGGGCCGTTAAATGAAAGAACTCTCAACCATTGTTTCGGGTCGAAGGAAGCCGCAACTCTTCGTCAGACGAAGAAAGTAGGCATAAGTGCTGCAAATAAATTGGAAAATCACCAACTTTCTTTGCAGTGACTCTGACGAAGCTTCGTGTTTTCTTTCGACCCGAAACAATCGTTGCGAGTTCTTGCATTTTATAATGTTTATTTAAAGTTTTGTACTTATTCTTTACCCCATGATCAATTTAATGCATATACCAATTTTCAACGAAAAGCATCATTTACCCTGACAGCACACTTATCAATAGTATGACCTAAGGATGTCAGGAGGATGTACTTTCATCCACAGGATATCCTAAGTTCATCCTCAGGAGAAGATGTGCTGTTAGGGTAGAACAGGACCTACGTAAGTTGTGAGGAATACGTGGTCTCCATATTCCTAAATCTTAGATCTTAGATCTTAAAGATTAACTTAATTACTTAATTACTTAATAAGAAGAGCTCGAGACAAAGTTAACAAATAAATAACAAAGTTTATTTAGCATTCAATATCAAGGAGGGTGTTGGGCTACTTCAAATGACCTCAGATAATAACTTTAACAAAGCATAACATAAAAGGTAGTTTATCTCACCAATACTGATCTTGTCGATGACGGCTCTCGGTTATCACTAGCTAATCTCACACTAGCACTATCGGCCGGATTCCCGAAGCGCGATAGATTCTTCTCTTACTTTACGCTACACCTCTCTACCGTCACTTAACTTCACCTCCTCACACACTAAGCAGCTACCAATTCATTACCGCTAACAATTCACTATCCCTTCACTATCATTCACTCTCCATCTTATACTACATTCAACAACTTCCTTTCTCTTCATTTCAATCAATACTTTTAAAATCACTTCTAATTCATCTAACCCTCAGAACCTAATTATTTCACTGCAGCACCATGCCGACATAAAACAAACTCAACCAAGACTTTCGCCGAGTTACTGGCGACGAAGTGATTTCCGCCCCAACTTTGGTGACGGTCTATAGTCTCGACCTCACAAAGTCAGAGCAAGTTAAATTTAATTATAACCACGAGGTATAATATTTACAATATTTCAAATAAGGACATGTCATCGATATTGAAATACATTATAGTTATGTTTAAATAATTTAGAAAATTTTTAGCAACCTTCAAAAATTATGTGAGAAGTGCCGAGCTGGTTATCAGCTAGGGTAGCTCAGTGGTTAGAGCGTCCGCGCGTTACGTGGAAGGTCCGGGTTCGATTCCCGGCTCTGGTATTTTTCACATAATTTGTAATAAATCAGCCTTTTACCCCTTTTTATAAAAAAATATGTTAAAATAACTTTATTCTTGATAGCAAAAGAACACATTTTCTCCCACCGATTAAACTATTTGCTATCTTACGAACCATACATTCCAAGTGGAAGAACGTTAAACCTCTAAGTAAAAAAAAAGTTACAATAAAAACACATGAATACGCAATGTAAGACATAATAAACGAAATATTTCTTTTCACGAGAACAGTCAAAATGCATCTTGTAAGTAATACACCGTTAGCTTATCAGAATTTCATGCTTCATCGAATAATGTTTCTTTCAGAATAAAAGTGAGAAACCATAAAAAGATTTATTCAGATTTAGAGAATATGATGCAAAAAAAATTCCATTCACAAAAATTCCTCGATTTATTTGCATGCAAGATGCAGCTTTCTTATATTAAAAAAAAAAAAAAAGAAAAAAAAAAAAAAAAAAAAGAAAAGAAACTACAGTCAAGAGATCATTCATCCAAAAAGAAAAATATTTTTTGGATTATGTAGAATATGTATGAATATTTTTTTATAAATAGTAATAAGAAACTAATGTATAAACTTCCCAATGTTACATAAAGCAAAAAAGCATAAATATTTTAGAAAAAAAAAAGTTTGTTTTAAAATGCTGTCACTTTTATTATGATGAAATATGAATATTATACATAACCTTTTTATTTCAGATTTTTGCATAATTGTTCAATTAAATGTTGTAGGTTTGAAAATGTGTGACGAAATTAATTTTATTCTTAATCATGCAAAATTTGGTATTAAACTTTACATTTTTCATTAAGTAGCGTTCTAATGAATACATATGAAAGTCCTGCAAAAGTTGTTTTATTGCTAGGATTAGAAATTATTGATATTTAATGGCAATGATTAAAAAAAAAAAAAAATCTGATGTGGGCACCACATGACTTCCTTATACACTTTTAGAAATATACATAATGTTAAAAAACATTGTCACTGGACCCGAAACAGTTGGCTAAAAATATTTTTAAAAAATGCATGCATACGTAAAAAATAAATAAATAAATAAATAAATAAAATAAAATTGTGCTTTGAGGGGACTCATGTCAAAGTTGTGCCTTGGGGGGGGGGGGACTCATGTCAAAGTTGTGCCTTGGGGGGACTCATGTCAAAGTTGTACCTTGGGGGGACTAATGCCAAAATTGTACCTTGGGGGGGACTCATGTCAAAGTTGTGCCTTGGGGGGGACTCATGTCAAAGTTGTGCCTTTTGGGGACTCATGTCAAAGTTGTACCTTGGGGGGGACTCGTGTCAAAGCTGTGCCTTGGGGGACTAATGTCAAAGTTATGCCTGGGGGGGACTCATGTCAAAGTTGTGCCTTGGGGGGGGGACTCATGTCATAGTTGTGCCTTGGGGAAGTTTTAAATGTCTAGCTGGTCGGGAAGTTAGTTAAAAATCGATTGCAAGATTTGTACTGGTAACGCTGCCGAAGGCAGCAGGAACCCTACACAGTTGGCTAAAAGTATTAAAAAATGCATTTTCACCGTGTTCTGATCTAGTCTGAAAGTTTCAAATGTCTAGCTAGTCGGGAAGTTAGTTAAATAATTTTTCTGTTGAATCGCATAAACGCTGCTGAAGGCAACAGGTATCAGAAACAGTTGGCTAAAAATATTTGAAAAATGCATTGTCAACGTGTTCTGAGCCTTTCTGAAAGTTTCAAATGTCTAGCTTGTCGGGAAGTCAGTTAAATTGCAAGATTTGTCTAAACCGTTTCTGAGTTATTACCGTTTTTTGATACATTATGGCCAAAACCTATGTATTTTTGTCATTATGAACCTAATTTTCCTAAATATCTCCAAAACGGAAAATCATAGAAAGTCCAAAAAGGGAGGTGCACAACTAGATGTTATAACAAACCTATGTACCAATTCGCAACTTTCTACGTCCAACCGTTTTTGAGTTATGCGACATACCCACACACACACAGACACACACACATACAGACGTCACGAAA
This sequence comes from Salticus scenicus, assembly GCA_963930645.1. Classification (NCBI taxonomy): domain Eukaryota; kingdom Metazoa; phylum Arthropoda; class Arachnida; order Araneae; family Salticidae; genus Salticus; species Salticus scenicus. The sequence continues at coordinate 260,356,014 of OZ005655.1, forward strand.
AATCGTGTAAAAACCCTTATATCCCTAAAACGAGAGCTCGTGTTAAGACGACACTTGCAGGTGTGCAACTAGACATCGTGACAGTCACACGTATAAATTGGCAACATCCAGCGATCATTCGTTTTCGAGCAATGTGAAATACAAAATCCATTTCGCAAATCGGGATTACTATACTTCCTTATACTTTGTATAAGGAAGTAAAAATGTTAATTAATTAGGTTTTTCAATTAAAAAAAAAAGTGTGCAATGAATTTGTGCATCAAATAAGGAAAATAAATAAATATATAAATAATTATAATTATTGATATAAATTATAAATAAACAAATAAATAAGTAAAATAATCTACATCTGTAAAGCAATAATTAAATTTATGTGTCAAAAATAAAAGAAAGAATACAATTCAAATTGCTTAAATAATAAAACTTTTATAAGTGTTATTTCTAATTTTATTAGAATTGCGGATTTCTGAAATTTTAGTGTGTGTTTTATCAATAAATGTGTTTTATAAATAAAATTTATTTATTCAATATGAAATAATAATTGTTAAGTTAAAAGTAAAAAAAAAAAAAAAAAAAAAACATTTAAAGTTAAAATGTTTTTAGTCCCAAGTATCCTCTCTGGAAGTAACTAGTGTGCTGTATTTAAAGATTTATAAATTCTTTTAAAAATTTTGTAAAATTTAAGGAGACGTGACACTTTTGACGGCGCCCTGAAGTAGTTTCAAATAAAAGCTTTATATTTCCATTTAAATAATATTCATAAACTGAACGGTATTAGATTTGATCTATAAAATATATATTTAGGTAAAATTTCTTATGATTTTTCATAGATTTTTTACAGATATGAAGTATTTAAATTCCGTTTTCTCAGTTTGCATTTTACACGAATTCGTGACCTTTAAAAGCCTAAAATTTCAGATATTTAAGAAAAAATATTTTTTTATGTTTAATAAAACCTATTTTTTCACGAATTTGTGATCTTTTAAAGGCTAAAATTTCAGATATTTAAGAAAAAACATAATATTTTTTAATATTTAATGAAACCTACTTAAAAGAATAGGAATGGGTTTTCAGATTTATTAATTAATTTTTGCGAAAAAAATTTAAAAGCGCACGGATATGTTAAAATGAGCAAAAACATAATTTTGGTTATACTCTTATCTTAAATTTATTTTTTAAAGATATTCCAAAATCCATCCCTAATTATTTTTAAAGTAGGTTCTATTAACCATAAGAAAAAAAAAAGGTCTTTTCTTGAAAATCTGTAGAAGTTTTCGGATTTTGAAGATCATGAATTCATGAAAATAGTAAACTGAAAAACGCATTTCAAAGATTCCGAAATCTGGCATATCAAAATTCATAATATTTTTAGCGTGAATGTGTATTTTACTGAGCAAATCTAATACAGTTTTATTTATCGATATTAAATGGAAATGTAAACTTTTATATGAAACCTTCACCGGTGAGAAGTCAAAGGTGCCATGACATTTCAAATAGAGAACAGCATCATGAATTAGATTCCATTCGTTGAAAAACATTTTTTTATATATCTTAAATAATCGAATTTAGCATTTTAAGAGAAACTTAAATACAGAGATTACTAAAAACAAGCATAAACTTCAAAACTCTTCACCCTTTAGCATATGTCACGTGAAAACAGATTGTATGGGTGTCACCTGATGATTATCAGAAGGGAAAATTGTCCAGGATTAGCATTTAAATTAAATGTTATAAAATTTACAGATTATCTAAGAAAAAGTTTAAAATTCGTCAAAATGTAAGGATATATATTAAAACCACAAAAAGTCAAAAGGTACACTATTATTTTAAAATCATAAATATTAAATTAATTTTGTAGATTACTTTAAATTCTTAATTATTTGCTATAAAATTATTTGTATGTAAATAATATCAATTTTTAATCTATCTTACTTTACGATGTATACTTTATGGCATGCACGGAGGAGGCAAACGAAGGGTATCCTTCTTTTTCCTTTACAGTTACCCTTTCTAATTCTTTTCCACACCTTAATGCATATTTTCATCTAGAAATATTATTATATGTGAAAAAAATTAAAATTGAAATAGATAAAAGCTAATTTATTAAATAAATCGTATTAATATTACAATATTTTGTTTTTGTAAGTATTGCTGTAAACCTTAATTAATTGAAAAACTGCAGTATGAAAAAACATATATTAAGTAATTAAGATTGTTTACTATAAATTTATGTAAATACAGTGCGGCCACATATCCTAAAACAAGCAGTGAGGACGCGTCCAAAATGTTGGAGGGATGACAGCTTGAAATTTGGAAAGCATCCAGAAATTCCGCGCTTTGTTATTGCTCATTTTCTCTGAGTTAGATGACTGTCACCCCTATCTTAGCATTGGACTCGGTAAGTTAGCACATGCGCAGATGCTTCCATGGTTTCATGAAAGTGGTCGAAGAATAAATGTATTTTCTTATAAGATGGGATGTTTGTTGATATGCATGTTTTATATATAAAAAAAATAATAATAATAAGTGATATGTATAAAATTTTCCTTATCTTAACCAAAAATTTTAAAAGCATTTCTAATGAACTTTTCAGCTAAAACGCGTATTTTTCATTTCTTGCAATTATGAAATTTGACATCGTCGCATATTTTAAAATTTGTTTTATCAATAAAATCTTTTCTAAACCTACCCGATGTATATTTTACGTTATACAGGGTGATTATAATTAAAGTTACGATTTGAAGACGCTATAATTTTAAAACTACCCATGAGAGCGATTTGATATGTTACCAAAGCAATCGTGAGTCAATGAAATTTTGTTTGGGGGAGGAAAAAGGTAGTTCCAACATGTTCCTATAGATGACGCTGTCAGGGTAATGTCAGGGGAAACACCTAAATGGACTGATTAAACACAGGAATGTTGTTAGCAACACAATAGAACAGCAGGAAACAATAGACTTCAATGGTTTGCTACAATCTTTTTATCAAAAAGACAAGAATACGTGTTTACAGCGGAAACAGTCATAGTGAAAAGAGAAGCTTCTTGAAACAAATACTTTACGGATAATTAACGACACATTTTGGAACTTTTTTTTCTTTCTTCGAAACAAAATTTCATTCCCTCACGATTGCTCTGGTAAAATACCAAATCGCTCTGATAGGTCGTTTTTAAATTATAGCCTTTTGAAATCGTAACTTTAATTAGAATCACCCTGTATTATAATAAACGATTTACATTTTCTTATAAATTTCAGTGCAAAATATTTCACAGCTCAGCAAATGTTTATTTTTTAAATAAAAATTAAAAGCAAAAATATTTATTTCTGTATATGGAAAATAATATACCATAGTATTTTGTAATATTCGTTTTAATATATTATATATATTATATTAAATATATTATATTTCTTTACTGTTTTGCAATAGAATAATCTGCTAATATTCATAAATCTGCAAAATATTACGAATTGCTATTGTTTTCCGAATTTCATCATATGTCTAGACAGTATCAAAACTAAAACAATTTTTTGTTTCTCCCTAGACAGAGATATACTAAAATTTATCTTTTGTTCTTTTGCATTCAGTATATCAGTCTCAAAACATGACACTATTGTATTACAAAAATGCTGTACTTCATATTCTCTTAACGGAAAATTTAATGCATTTATACGCAGATAAATATAATCTATATATATATATATATATATATATATATATATATATATATAAAGGTGAAATGACTGAGTGACGGTCTGTCTGTCTGTGCATTTGTAGCTCTGGTGCTCAAAACATTGGTCACCAGAAGAACAATTATGATAATTTATATACAAATGAATTTTTATTTACAAATTTAAGCTACATAATGATTAAACATATATAACTGCAATATGTGAATTTAAACAAAGGAAATTTAAAGCGAAAAAAAACCATCCATCATATTTTCTTAAAAATTATGGCAGCATAATGCCTCGAGTACTTTACGCCAAGAAGCAAAGAAATTCAAACTCTTTTAAGGATCAATAATATGTCATTTCTAAGCAAAATGCCAACACTAAGGGGAAAACAACCTAACGGAAAAAATGCATTTTTGCTATTCGCATACTTACTGAATTTTATCTATTATTATTTTTTTATTATTATCTATTATCTATTATTATTATTATTATTATTATTATGCTATTAAATGTAAATGTAAATTAACTTAAGTAACAATTAATTTAAATGAATTCTTTATGTCAAAAATAAATAAATAAATAAATATAGCACGTGTTACTTTTTTAATATCAAAAGATTTTGTCTTTTTTAATCTTTTTAGGAACCTCGAGATCCTGGTCATAGAATGCCAAACGAAGCTAGAAAATTGTAAGTTTTATACTATAGTTGTGCACGTCAGTAGTGTTTGGTGAACGCGAAATCCGTCTTGGCAGCAATGTCAACCATATCCTCATCGAAATTATACCTCTAAGCAGTGTTGAGCATAATTGATTAAAAAATAATTGAATTGCAATTAAATTAATATTATAATTGTTTTGTCGTCAATCGATTAACAAGTAATTGATTACAAATAAATCGAATTATTAATAATTAAATTTATTTGTAATCAATTACTTGTTAATTGATTAACAGTAAAATAATTATAATTGTAATTCAATTGTAATTCAATTACCTTTTAATCAATTATGCCCAACACTGCCTCTAAGTGCCATCGTAGTGGGGAGCCATGCCTTCCATGTTGGGTCAAAAGTGCACTCGCATGTCTCCAGACCACCCTTAGGGGTTAGTCTCAGACCATCGCTTATTCCTCATAATGTACACTAATGCGCATAGGAACAATCAAACAACCAAATACCATATTTTAAGAAATTTTAGCATTAAATTAAAGACATAAGTGATTAAAAAAGCTCTCTCTGTAATTAATGAACACTAACTTTAAATTTCCGCTATATAAGGTGATCCGTTTAAAAGAGTACCCGTGGGTTTTTCTTATAACCATTAAATCTGACATACGTGGCAACTATTCTAACATTGAAGTATGATTGTTTGAACCTTGTTTAAGTTTATGAAACAATTTCTAACACTGTTGGACTGTTGCAGTTTTATTTGTGAGGTAAAACAGAAATGGAGACGCATACTTTTTTAATCCTGTAATAATTTTATTTTTGAAAAACATAATTTTTTTTTTTTTTTTTTTTTTTTTTTTTTTTTTTTTACATTATCATTCCTCACAGAAAATGTTGAAAATGTTCGCCACCATTTTGAATGCAAACATGAATACGTCGAACCAGGTTTTTGACACACTTCACAGCATTGTTGGTGTTATTGACGAGATTTCTTCAGTTATGATCTGTTTTAATTCATCGATGTTTGCAGGACTTCTCTGGAAAAGGATAACGTAAAAATGATAATGATAATGTAAATGTAATGTAGGAATGATAATGTAAAAAATTTTAATCAAATTTTGTTTCTCATAAATAAAATTATTAAAAAGTGTTGGAAATTGTCTCCCATTGTTTAAACAAGGTTCAAACAATTATAGTTCAATGTTAGAATAGTTGCCACATCCGTCATATTTAAGTGTAATAAGAAAAACCAACGGGTACTCTTTTAAACTGATCACCTTGCTATACTTGAAATATAGAAAAGAAAAAAAATTAATAATGAAGATATGTAAATATAATTAAAATAACACCGTTTTATTTTTAAACAAACTCATTTAAATTTACTTATTTTTATATTACTATAGAATTTAAATAAATATTTATCGAATGGGATTGTAGATATTATAAAAAAATTTTATAAAATACCGCCTTTATGTTACAAAAATTTGCTTTTGTATGCACTGAAATGTGACAATACATTAAAATTTTTAGCAAAAGTTTTTACGTATAAAGCATAAAATTCCAATTCATACGTCAACCACTTTGTAAAAGTTCCTTTTTGTGAAAAATCCCTTAGGATCTCATAAATCTTAGTAAATAAACAAAAATATGTTATAATTACACGTTTATGAGGTGTTTGTCATAAAAATGTACTTTTGGAGGGTGGTTGAAATATTTAGATCTTCAAATTATTACAGGGGATGTAAAAAACCCCTTGTGAAATTTCAACTCTTCGAAAATACCTAAAATCTAGCTCGTTCTTTTGTCGACAATTTGCTTAATTTTTACTCTATTCAAACGAACTTTTGTTAAAAATTGCCTATGTATCTAGTTTTAAATCTGTGTAGTTTCTTTTTCTCTCTTTCGCGCATGCGCAGTTAAAACTTTTATCATAAAAATGCTCATATTTTATGAGATATTTATAATAATTGTAATGAAATTTCGGTATATTGTTTCAAAAGTGTTTTTGCAATTTATCTGAAAGTGAGAATAATTTTCGTTTAAAACTCTGTATTTTATAAATAAAAAACATGCTGATATATATATATATATATATATATATATATATATATAAAAAGTAGAAGGCTTGTTGCATTTGCTTTGTATTACTATGCAAACTTTCATTTTCCAATAAAATTTCAGATTTTTCCTTTTTGAGTTGTCAACTATATTTAATGTTCTAATTATACTGTTAAACACAATGTGATCAATCGGTGAATTTCATTGTGGCTTCGTGGCTTCATCATTGTTGTTCATCTGCTTTGAAATTTTGCATTTTTAAATCCATATGGTTCCTATTCTGGTTGTGGCAGGCTGGGGGAGTGTTGCCGGCGTAAAACTAGTGTAACCCCACAGGCAAGTCACAAGTCTTGCCGCCTGCCTCCTTCTTCCTATCTTGTGTTTCTTGGGTTGTTTTTTCATTAATTTTGATAAGTTAATGGTTTTAAGTTAAGATTTGTTGTTTTACTTTATTGATTCGTTTGTTTTTGCAGACTGTTAATCAATAGATCTGGTTTCTTTACATTAATGTATTTCATCCACTGATGATTTTTTTTTTTTTATCTTATTGGTCATTGGTGTTTCAGTGATCTTGTATCTGTTGCTTGGCTTCTAATATGCTTAATAGATCATCTTTATTATATATATATATATATATATATATATTTTTTTTTTGAGTTATTAAATAAATGCTTATATCTCCATTATTTAACATGCTATCCTCACACAAATTCATCCACAAATTGTACTAGGTTTGTTTTAACATATCCTAAAGTTACAGCCCATTTTGTTCATTTAACAATACAGGGTGATAACTAACATAGATTTTGCGCAGTTTGTTACCGGCTCCTTAAATGCTGTCATAAACCAGTCTTCACTGGAAAACATGAGGAAGAACCTGTTCTTTAAATACCCAATGTTTGAAAACATTTCATCGAGAGACAAATTTTTAAATTGAAAAATAAACTGATCCTTTTGCAAATCTTGCTAAAATATTCCGCAGAAGTGTATTATATGAAAAATAGATAGATAAATAAGATAAAATAAATAATTGCAATAGGCGGATATCTAACGAAATCAACCTAATAATAGGCTTTGATTATTAAAATTATTTAAAAAAAAAAAGTCTATTGCGCAAATTATAATTTAATCATTAAAATCGTTAAAAGTTTACTACAAACGAAAAAAAGCAAAACGACATTAATTTGAGAAAGAAAAAAAAAAAAGAATGAGAAAGATAATTAATAAACAGAGTAGTTTCTTTTAATGATGCAGTTATGAAATTTCTTAAATTTTTTTAGACTTTTTTTTAGAAATAAAATACTTTTTAATTATGGTTGTAAAGAAAACATTAAAATATGCTTTGTAAATAGATTTTCAGGATTTAAAACCTTAGCAGGATTATATAGCGCATGTATAATTTTTTATTTTATAAATTTATTTTATAAATTAAAGAGATCTTTACGTAAGCTAAGCAAAAATAAATTTTGTTAATTTTAGAGTTTGCTAAAGATTGCGAAGTAATCGAATTAATTATGTTTTTCGTGTGATAATTGAATTAGTAGTAAGTTGAATTATGACACACATACTCACACACACACACACAAAAAAAAAAAAAAAAAAAAAAAAAGAAAAGAAAAAAAAAAAAAAAAAAACTTAATAAAAAAAAAATTCTAGAGGTTTTCTTTTTCACGTCGCCATGTATAAATCTAATTTAGAAATTGTAAGCTTGAAGTCTACTAGATTTAAAATAAACATCATGATGATAGTAATTAGATAAATTTAGCTTATACGCATATAACGTACGATTAATCATAATCATTAACAATCAACTAATCATAATAAAAAATATGCTGTAAAATTGAAAGTGATGACAATTAGATAATAATTACAACTGTCTTGTTGCAATAGTTGATGTTTCTATGTTTTTAAGGGTTGTCATCAATTGCATTCTTCAAAAAAGACTAATAGATATATAGAAATCAATAAATTTATAAATATACTTTAAGATTTATATGTATATTATTCTTTGTATATGTAAAAATATAAATTTATTTGACAGACTGCTTGCAATATTATTTAAGTTTATTCTATTATTAGAAATTTCTTAATTTTAATTTTTTCACTCGCATGCAAATCAGATTTCCATCGTTAATCTAGTATACAAGATTTATGCTTGCCGAAATTTTTAGAAATATTTAAATTTTTTTTTTGCAGCTTAGTAACAATCTTTATGTTACGATGCTAATTTTTAAGCATGGGTTCTCAAATAATAATAATAATAATAATAAAATACATACCGTTATCAATTTAGTATAACAGTTTCAAAGTGAAAAATATACATTTGCTTTGGTTTTCTTTTCTTTTCTTTATTTATTTATCTACATAATTAATAGGCAAACATGAAATTTGTGGTACATTTTTAACATATTAATTATGGGAGTAGAGGATTGAAAGTGGTATCATACGAAACACATAATTAGCCAGACATGCAGAACAAAAATTATTTTCTTACGATGTCAAGAAGGTATATAAAAATACTTTTATTTTTTAAGCATTTTCCTATTTTATATACTATTCTTTTATATTAAAAAATACCTAAAGTAGAAAGTAGTTAAATCTTGCAATTTCTTAAAACTCAAATAAAACCGTAGACACAGACACATTAATTTGTATAGAAGTAGCATTACTATACTCTCGACTACAGAACTTTTAACACTTTCAACAAGTTTGAAAAGTGTTAATGACTTTGGCTTGTCTTCTCTGTATTTCTGTCTGTCCTTATGTATGCCTGCCCGCGCTCTTACTGCTGTAAATATTCACGTAATTTGTTGAAACTTATATATTTCATCCCAGTTCACTATCGGATGATTTCTGTTGAAAATAGAGTAAATATCTCTACGGTTTGTGTACAGGGACACACAAAACTATTCCAAAGCATTGTGTTCTATGAGAGGCATTTCTATAAACTTTAATACCGTCATTTTACACAAATCTTAATGAAATTGGAATAGGTTATCCAAGTTTACTCTCGGATGTTTTCTGTATAAAAAAGAATGAATACCAATACTGGTTTATCTACAGGGACACTTAAAAGTATTCCAAAGCATTGCGTACTATGAGAGGTATTTCTATAAACCAAATTTTAATAACTTTACTTTGTACAAATCCCAATAAAATTGAAATATTCTATTCATATGCACAAAAGAATGCTTTCTACAGAACGTAGTGTGATTAGCACTAGATTTAAAGGATCACAGAAAAATATTCAGTTACACCGAGGGCTTTTACTGGAAATTTGCTGGAATTGCAATTTCGTTTACATTAAGTGATTTTAACACTTTTTAAGAATTTTTAAACGTGAATATGATTCCAATTTGTGTATCTATTTGTCCGACTCTCCATCTGTCTGTTTATCCGTCTGCCCATCCCCAGCGTCCGTAAATATTTTCAGAATTTTTTAAGAAAATATATGTTATTCAAATTCACTATGGAATGTTCCCTATTTAAGACGACATTAATAGCATTATTGGCATTAATGATGTTAAAAGTTTACAAAATTTCTGCAAACAAGCCTGGCACCCATTTTACTAGCACTTTTTGCTGTTACTTCTCATTTTTCTTTTTTAAAGCTTTCCAACAAGGTTGAAAAGTGTGAATGACTTCGGTTTGTCTGTCCATCCTCTAACTCCCGTAAATATTTATGGAATTTCTTGAAACTGATATATGTTATTTAAGTTCACTATTGGATGATTCCTATTTAAAATGAAGTGAATATCTCTGCTGGTTTGTTTACAGGGTGAAAGTATTTCAAAGAATTGTATTCTACGAGAGGTATTTCTATAAACAATATTTTATACCTATACTTTACACAAATCTTAATGAAATTAAAATGTTATACAAGTTCACTGTCGAAAATGTCTTATGTAAAATGGAGTACATATCACCACTGGTTTGTGTAGAGGGACGAAAGTATTATAAAGCATTGTATTCTACGAGAGGCATTTTTCAAAAAACCGAATTTTAATAACTTTACTTTGTACAATCCTTAATGAAATCGAAATATATTATTCATATGCATAAAAGAGTTCTTTCTATAGAATATAGTATGATTTGCATTGGAGTTACAATGCCGCACTTTCCTTTACGTTTAGCGTTTTTAACACTTTCTAACAATTCTTAAGTGTGAATATGATTTCAATATGTATATCTGTCTGTCAGTTTGTCTGTTAATCTGTCCCTCTGTCTGCCTGTCCGCGCTCTAACTCCCGTAAATATTCATGGAACAATTACGAGGCAATGGAGTTTTGTTTGCCAAAGGAAAAAAATATGTTCCAAAATGTTGCGATAGTTGGTGCTGTCAGATAGTATCAGGGAAAATGACCAAATGTATCACGGAGCTCCTTGTGTGGACTGTTATTGAACTATGCATAATGATAAGCACGTTTGCAGTAATATCAGGATCATTCGAACTGGATTGTCACTGAATGGAGTAGAATTGTCTTCAGTGATGAGTACCACTCCGATTTGAGCCATGATGGCCAGTGAAGACACGTCTGGAGACGCCCCGAAAAAAGGTGAAATTCTATCTTGACTATCGCCATCTATACGGCCCGACAACGAGGAGTGAAGGTTTGGAATGTCATTTCATTTCATAGCAGAACACCTTTGGTTGTCATCTGTGGCATTTTTACAGCTCAACGGTATGTCAACGACATTCTACGTTCCATTGTGTTTCCTTTCATATCACGCAATCCTGATAGTATATTTCAGCATGATAATGTTCGCATACGCACATAGATAGTTTTTACTGCTATATGATTCCTGTTAGTCTAAAATTTTTTTTGACCAGCGAAGTCACCGGATCTCTCTCCTACAAAGGGCGTTTGAAACATCCTGAAAAGGACCATACAAATAGTTTGGGAATTTGCCAATCTAAAGCCCCAATTAGACAGAATTTGGCATGATATCTCGCAGGAGTACATATATTGTAGGCAGTTATTATACTATCAATTAATACCAAGCCAAATAACTGCCTACATACAGTCGCCAGAAGTATTCTTCGAGCAACTCCACCCCGTCAGAATTTTTGACGATTCAATTAAGTTGTCGGTTTGAATAATAAATATTTAGAATTTAAATATATTATTTAAATATTTTATTTTAATAATAAAATATTTATTATTTAAATATTTTATTTTAATAATAAAATATTTATTATTTAAATATTTTATTTGTTTATCGAATCGTTAAAAATATATTATTTGTTTATCGAATCGTTAAAAAAAATATATTCAATATTAGTACAGCATTCATTTAAAAAATGTCCTTATTCAATATTGTAAATTTCAGACAGAATGAAGGAATGAGTACGGCTATTTATAAAGAATGAATCCAAGTCAATCAACCAATCAACCAACCTTGAAAAAAAAAAAAAAAAAAAAAGATTTTTTTTTTTTTTTTTTTTTTTTCAAGGTTGGTTGATTGGTTCATTTAAAAAAATAATCCTTATACAATATTGTAAATTTCTATCTCAGAGACATTAGCTATCTCAGATTCAAAGGCATCGTTTCAATATTGAAATATTACTATTATCTCTCTCTCAGAGACTTATCCAATTCAAAGTCTCAATTTATAAACATCCAATATTGGCACTCTATCTATCGCAAAAAAATGGGCCGAACGAAGCGTCAAAGACAGAAATCTGCCATGAGACGCTTCGTTCGGCCCATTTTTTTGCCCCCTCCAGATTTAAGGCATCAGTTTGTACCATCTAGATCGATCCCCCACAAAGACTTTGATTTTGGACGGAGGGGTGTCTGTCCAAGAAATAGTCTCAAATCTATCTTCGTGGAGGCGAGGGTCGTCATCGTGGTCCCCATCGAAGAACAGCATGGTTCTGTCTATGAAATCTTTTAAGAATTCATTTATGAATGTGTCAGAGTCCCTCACGATCCGAATTCGGATGGCTTTATGGATGCATGAGGTGGGTACTATGGGGTCTAGAATCTGGATTTTAGAGGATGTCAGCATGGCCTCGAATCCCAACGACGACAGGGCATCTCCAAAATGTATCTCGTCGACTGGATACACCCAGGTATTGGCTAGAGAGATAGGTAGCCTGACCCTCCTGTAAACGAGATCGCACACCTTCAGCCTGGTCGTTTTTTTCACGTAAGATCGGCCCATCAGCTTGGCCACATCAGAGGCCCTGACGAACAAAAGTCCATCCGCAGAGACTACGAATAGGATTTTAGCGTCAAGCTGTGGATGTTCAATAGTAAATAGCATGACTTATGGCAATAAAAGTCAAAATGATGCAGGCTCTTAGAGGCAGCTCGTATATATACCCGAGTCGTGACCTCGTTTTATCAGGCTTTACTAAGAAAACAGGATGTATGCCGGTATCAGCTGTTTTTTGAGGATGCGATAAAATCTGTCCGCGTGACCTTCTAGAACGATAAAATTATTTATATAATTAGTTTAAACGGGATCTTGCATAAGCTACCGATAGCATGAGGATGTGCGTCACAGGACGTGCGTCACAGGATGCAGATAAGAAATTTACTTGGAATTTAGATAGAACTAAAGATTACCGCTAGTATATATACAGGCTGCTGGACAAGACATTTCATTCTGAGCTAGTCTTACTGTTTGATACTTTCCAAAATGATTTTCCAGATATTATCTGATGAACTGAATGTTAAATTGACATGCTTTTTGTCATTTGACAACCAAATTTTTATCAAAGGCCGAGACGTGGCCTATTACATGGGGCATGAAAACCCCAGTAGAGTGGTGAACTTGTGCCATATAACGGTAACAGACATTGCTCCTGAGGGCTTGAAACTACCCCCGTCATTAGCCAAGACATGCGTCTTTGGACTGGAGGATGCAAAAATATTGATGGATATGCATCCAGGAGAGTTTGATTCCCTATTTCAGGGGCCGATTGAAATTCTTACGCCCATCGAATGCAGCTTAAACCTGAGGCGGCCTGTCCAGGTTAAGCTCGCAGCCATAACCTCATCCAATGCCACAATGGAGAGTTTCTTGGCCGATTTAAAGAATGTCATGGAGGAGTACCTGGCAACGGTACCCATGGACACCTATGTGTTTGGCGAACGATATGGGGATTTGGAGCTAGGCTATTTCCCCCGAAAAATAAAAGTTTTGGTGGGAAACAAGCCCTACTTCTATAAATCCTCGTCTTAAGATCAGGACGAGGTGCAAAAAAATGGGTCGAGCGAAGCCTCTCATGACATTGTCATTGAGGCTTCGCTCGGCCCATTTTTTTGCGATAGATAGAGTGCCAACATTGGATGCGTACCGATTTGAACTTGTAATTTTCAAGGGATATGGCTTAGCTATAAGATAATTTTGTATCTTGATAAAATATCTATAGACAAATTTAAGGGATCTGAATTTAAAAATTTAATTTTTTCATTTAAAATTCACATTTTTTCGTGTAAAATTTAAAATTTTTAAAGACTAAGTGTGGCGGTCATTACAATTCTAAATTTTCAAGGGATATGGCTTAGCTATAAGATAAATATGAAACTTGGTAAAATATACAGACTCGATAGCTAAATTTAAGGGATCTGAATTTTAAAATTTAATTTTTTCGTTTAAAATTTACATTTTTTTCGTGTAAAATTTAAAATTTTTAAAGACTAAGTGTGGCACTCATTATAATTCTAAATTTTTAAGGGATATGGCTTAGCTATAAGATAAATATGAAACTTGGTAAAATATCGATAGCTAAATTTAAGGGATCTGAATTTAAAAATTTAATTTTTTCGTTTAAAATTTACTGTGTAAAATTTAAAATTTTTAAAGGCTAAGTGTAGCCAAGCCAACATTGAATGCGTACCGATTGTAATTTTCAAGGGATATGGCTTAGCTATAAGATAAATATGAATCTTGGTAAAATATCGATAGCTAAATTTAAGGGATCTGAGTTTAAAAATTTAATTTTTTCATTTAAAATTTACATTTTTTTTTGTAAAATTTAAAATTTTTAAAGGTTAAGTGTAGCCAAGCCAGTTATTATGATCTGATCTCTATAAAAAGATTTTCGAGAAACTATTGACAGGATGCTTGATAAGCGGCTCCCGGTTAAAATTACAATCGGATCTCTATAATAAGATTTTCCCAGAACTATTGACAGGATATTATGCAATTTCCTCAGGAAGCCCGGTTATAATCAGATCTATTAAAAATTGTTCGAGAGACAGGATATTATGCAATTTCCTCAGGAAGCCCGGTTATAATCAAATCGCTAAAAATTGTCCGAGAGACAGGATATTATCTCTTGATAAGTGGTTCGTAGAAAATTACTATCAGATCCTGTCCGGGTATATATACGAGTGTCCAGCGAGAGCTCTTCAATTGCTAGTCGATCTCTCTACTAGCTGCTTAGATTCATTAGCTCTCTGTCAGTCATGTTTTTCCATGTAAAAAATTATGCTTATGGCGTTGCCTTTAAATGCTTAATGGCCACTGATGGCACCCTGTTTGTCCGGGCTGAGGACCTGGCTATTTATTCGAGGCACCCTCTAGATCTTCATTTTGCCGAAAAATATGCAGGCCTCACCGTCCGAGACGTGATGGACCCTAAAATCGATTTACCTAAATGGCTCGCTAAGACGAGAATCTTCTTCATTAGCGAAGCCAAGCATCATTTGAAAGGGTACCTGGGCGAACAGGAATTTGATGAAATGTTCGACGGTTCGGCCATGGTGAAATACCAGGCTAACATGAAGCTTAGCTTCGAGAAAGCCATAGGTGTTCGATTTGTAGAAAGGTCCCATACCAAGTTCGAAGACTTCCTTGCCACATACCAACTACAGGTGAGGAAATTTTTTGAGCTTGAATATGAGGATTATGAATTATACAAATCTCAAATGACCGGACCGTTGAAGATGACCATCAGGAGGTCATCTAATGAGCAACCCATAGAGAGCTTGTGTTAATCTTTAAAATGAGAGTAAAAAAATGGGTCGAACGAGGTGTCTCATGGCAGAATTTCTGTCTTTGACACCTCGTTCGACCCATTTTTTTGCGATAGATATAGTGCCAACATTGGACGGGTTTAATTTAAGACTTTGATGCTAAGGGGGCTTAATTTAAGTATTTATAAAAAAAATCTATTAAGCTAGTATTGAAGAGGTTATCAGCATAAAAAAATAATTAAGACGTTTAAGTTGAGACTTTACAATTTTTTTAAGGTTGGTTGGTTGATATATATTTATAATGCTAATTGAATTAAGTATATTTTCAAAAATGAAGATTTAGACTTTGAGTTGACATTCGACCAACTTTAGAAACGTAATCTTAAAATAAAAATATTTTTGAAAACTAATCGTGGAATCGTGATTCTTATTACATATACATAGTAAAATAAGCAATTTAATTCAGTCGTTTTTTACAAATTTAAAAAAAAAATTGAAAATTTTGCAAATTCGACCAACTTTAGAAACGTAATCTTAAAATAAAAATATTTTTGAAAACTAATCGTGGAATTGTGATTCTTATTACATATACATAGTAAAATAAGCAATTTAATTCAGTCGTTTTTTTTTCAAATTTAAAAAAAATTGAAAATTTTGCAAATTCGACCAACTTTAGAAACGTAATCTTAAAATAAAAATATTTTTGAAAACTAATCGTGGAATCGTGATTCTTATTACATATACATAGTAAAATAAGCAATTTAATTCAGTCGTTTTTTTTTCAAATTTAAAAAAAATTGAAAATTTTGCAAATTTGACCAACTTTAGAAACGTAATCTTAAAATAAAAATATTTTTGAAAACTAATCGTGGAATCGTGATTCTTATTACATATACATAGTAAAATAAGCAATTTAATTACTTTTCAGTCGTTTTTTTCAAATTAAAAAAAAATTGAAAATTTTGACAGAGGTGGTGGCACATCAGCAAATTTAGATAAACTGTTACTTTAGCATGATATATATAGGCTAGCTAGAGTCAATCAATCAATCAACCAACCTTGGATAGGTTATCATGCTAAAGTATATACATTATCATTGTCCAGCAATGCTTATCTGTTTCAGCGTCTATAAAAATCTTTACTGCATCCTGTTTTCATAGCAAATGAGTTATACAATATCCTGTTTCCGCGACATCTATAATAAGCCTTATCTCATCCTGTTCTCGTAGAAACTGACTTATGCAATATCCTGCATCCTGTCTTCAGATTGGCAATATCCTGCATCCTGTCTTCAGATTGACAATATCCTGTTTCATCTATAATAAGCCTTATCTCATCCTGTTTTCGTAGAAACTGACTTATGCAATATCCTGTCTTCAGATTGGACTATTGCAAATTCGACCAACTTTAGAAACGTAATCTTAAAATAAAAATATTTTTGAAAACTAATCGTGGAATCGTGATTCTTATTACATATACATAGTAAAATAAGCAATTTAATTCAGTCGTTTTTTTTCAAATTTAAAAAAAATTGAAAATTTTGCAAATTCGACCAACTTTAGAAACGTAATCTTAAAATAAAAATATTTTTGAAAACTAATCGTGGAATCGTAATTCTTATTACATATACATAGTAAAATAAGCGATTTAATTCAGTCGTTTTTTTTTCAAATTTAAAAAAAATTGAAAATTTTGACAGAGGTGGTGGCACATCAGCAAATTTAGATAAACTGTTACTTTAACATGATATATATAGGCTACTAGAGTCAATCAATCAATCAACCAGCCTTGGAAAAAAAAAAAAAAAAAAAAAAAAAAAAAAAAAAATTTTTTTTTTTTTTTTTTTTTTTTGAAGGTTGGTTGATTGGTTGATTGACTCAAAGATTTTTTTTCACAGTTGGTAGTTTAACATAATTAAACTATCTCTCTACGAGCCAGCTTGACGGTCAACTCATACGCTCTGTCTTTTTCGTCAACTACATAGTCTTTCTCTATTTCCTCAAACTTTCTCTTAACCGTAGCAGTCAATTCTTGAAGCATGTCGCCCGATTTGACAGACCATATACCTTCAGCTCTCACACGCATGGAAAAGTTGCTAGGTTTCTCTTCTTCAGTATCCCCATACCTGGATTCTACCGACGGGGGTGCGTAGATATTCGTATGTTGTTCGCAGACTGCCCTCGAGTATTCGTAATACCCTTTAAGCCAATCTTGTAAATTCATCTCGCCTTCGTTTCGAACTGTGATTTCAAAGGCCATCTTTCTGCTGAACGGTATAATGCTGGGATACGTAGAGGTTACCCGGCCATCGGTCCACAGTTTCTGGATACGGCAGATTTCCTCGATAGGCATTCGGTGCGTCTTCACAAGTACCTGAAGTATATCATTGAAATCAAACACGCGCCTGGAACTCATGTTCAAGCGTTGTGCATTGGGATATAGATTAGCCAGATCCTTGTTGGAATATCGATGTGCAAAGTTGTAAGGTGACGCGTAGCCTAGATATTTGCCAACTTCGACGGCTATGAAATAAACATCTCTACCAACAGTAGCGGCGATGAGTGCAGGCTTGGTATCAAAACAAATTTTCAGATACATGATTGCGCTATGATCTTTCAATAAACAGAGGCAATGGACAGAATGATGGTAGCTTGAGTACGGAACCACTATTTATATAGAATATCCATGAGTGGGCGTGGCATGTTAAAAAAAAAAAAAAAAAAAATATTTTTTTTTTTTTTTTTTTTTTTTTCAAGTTAGTTGTTTATTTAGTTATCATCTTTGATCTAGAAAACTTCTTTATAAGCTTATCCGCCTCGTTTTCAATCTCTGTACGAATCGAGTCCAAGTCATAGCTGCAGCCCTCGTCCTTTTCATAGACTGAAATTATATCTTTTAGCGAATCGCTCACCATTTCTTCTTTGATTTTTTCAAAGTCTTCACCTATTTTGGAGTACGCAGATAGGTATCTATTATAATTTACATAATTTTTGATCTTGTACTTATTGAGAGCTTGTTCGTTGAACTGCTTACGCTTAACCTTAAAAATGTTTCTATTCCTTGGAGATTCTTCGGCGTCGGCCTTCATTACAAATCCTTCTAGCGGACACTCTGCATAAGCGCTGGGATACGTTTCAACTTTTTCGTACAGATCCCCTATCGTTTGGTAATCTAAATCTAAGATGGGTACGTGGGGTAGCATCACTCGCTGGAAAATGTTCACGGCTTTGCTATACTTCATAAACGTATCTGAATCCAGTTGGTAGATGTCGAAGGCCCGAAAAAAGACAGTATTGCTACCGAATACGGCTTCGGATTCAAAGTCACGATAGGTTATTCTCTTCATGTGGCTTCCGAATACTTCTCCATAAATGATAAAATTGTCATGTAAAATGTCTTTGATAAGCCGTACCTTTTCCGACAGCGGTTCCAAGATTGCGTTCAAGTTAAAAAGGCGTGTCTTTTCATCTAGCACTACGTTTCTAGATTGTATCCTGAACGTATTCTTCACGTAGCCAATACCGATATTAGAGCCATCCAATTTTTCGGTAGCAATTAAAGGTATGCCCGAATAAATTTGGCTTGTGATCTCGTGGTACTTGATAAGGGCCATCGTAAATAGATTAGAAACAGAACGTATTGTCTGGTCAGACTAGAAAATATCTAATAAGCTATTTCAATGAGTATGAAGACAGAATGAATGTAGCTTGAGTACGGAGCCGCTATTTATACTAAATATAAATCAACTAATCAACCAACCAACTGAAAAAAAAAAAAAAAAAAATTTTTTTTTTTTTTTTTTCAAGGTTGGTTGGTTGGTTTCTAAAGTTATATTTCTAAAGTTATATTTCTAAAGTTATATTTCTAAGTTGGCCGCTATAGTTATATTTCTAAGTTGGCCGTAAAAGCTATATTTCTCAGTTGGCTGCTAAAGCTATATTTCTTTAGCTAATCATTGTAGATGGCGCTACAGTCTATATATATAGTATATATATAGTATATCTATTAGGGTGGGTGGGAGTGGAATTTATTTCTTCTACTGTACGGTCATGCATAAACTCGCTCCTGACCCATTTCCTTTAAAATAGGATAAAATAGCGTTATTTATACAATATTGGCTTTGAAAACAAGATATTTATAGACTTTTGTCTGACAAATGACAAGATATTGCAGGTTTTCATGAAATCAGAATAAATCATGGGCTCTTATAGAAAAATCTAACTATCTAGTGTACATCTTGCTGAAAACCCATTACGAGACATAGTGACTAGACGACCGTTGCTGGCAAATGTCGAGACACAATGAGCGTGTAGTCATGTCAGCGATACTATATATAGAGAATGTAATCAACCAATCAACCAACCTTAAAAAAAAAAAATAAAAAAAAAAAAAATATATTTTTTTTTTTTTTTCAAGGTTGGTTGGTTGGTTGATTACATTCTCTATATATAGTATCGCTGACGTGCCACTTCATCAGTCTATCTCAATCTTTACCAGTCTAATCTGTTTCAAATTGAATGGCAGGATATTATGTAACCCATTTCTCCTCGCCGATAGCAACAGGACATCCTCTCTAAGCGATAATCTCCGGTCGAGCCTTATCAGATGTTCCGCTCGCCAGAGTATAAATACCGGCCTCTCGCCTCAGCTTATTCATTCTGACCCTCTGCTTTTTGAAATGGCCACTCTATCATTTGACTCTCTGACGGATGAACGAGTTGATTGCGACTGTGTCATAATACCGCAATGGAACGTATTGAACACCCCTCGCGTCTCTTGTGAGCTGATATGTAATTATGATCGTTCTATGAATATGCCAGCTCCAGCTATCATTCCCAAACCTAAGCCAGCTCCAGCTATCATTCCCACACCTAAACCGGCTCCAGCTATCATTCCTACACCTAAGCCAGCTCCAGCTATCATTCCCACACCTAAGCCAGCTCCAGCTATCATTCAAAAACCAGCACCAGTACTTAAACCAGATCCAGTTCTCATTCCCAAACCGGCACCTAAGCCTGATCCAGTTCTCATTCAAAAACTAACACTTAAACCAGCCCCAGCTCTCATTTCCACACCTAAGCCAGTTCAAATTTCAATACCCATGTCAGAGATGATGTATTTTAAAGTACCAACGCTATTAAGCCCGCTACCGGAATCTCCAGAGTCCAAAGTAACAACTTATCGTGCCTGGAAGCCTCCACCGAAGATAGATTTCGTGGTACGGCCTAAATTAAAAACTGCTGGCTTTGAAGATCCAAGAATTCGAAGACGGCAGGGCATAGTCGTTCTCAAGTCGGACGTCGATCTGAGAGATGGCAAATGTTACAGCTTCATACAAACAGAGGTCAGGAAAAATTACTGTTGGGTTTAAACCCAAACGATTTATAAAAAAATCGGGTCGAACGAAGTGTCTCATGGCAGATTACTGTCTTTGACACTTCGTTCGACCCGTTTTTTTTGTAACAATTATATTGCCAATATTGGATGCGTTTAAGATTTTGACTTAAGATTTTTGAATGGATACTTAAGAATTTGAATGGATATTTTTATAACTGAAGTCTTGGAGATATATATTTTTATCCAACTTAAAACAGTTTGGCAAAAAAATATTATTTTCAAATCAAAAACTATAAAATTGAAATGATAAACTTTGAAAAATTTTGGTGAAAAATTGCAAAGTCCAAAAAAAATAGTATCTTGAAAAAATTATAGAAATCGGCCAAAGACACTTTAACATGATATATATAGGTTAGCTAGAGTCAATCAACCAATCAATCAACCTTGAAAAAAAAAAAAAAAAAAATTTTTTTTTTTTTTTTTTTCAAGGTTGGTTGATTGATTGATTGACTCTAGCTAACCTATATATATCATGTTAAAGTGTATACACTATCATTGTAAAGCAATGCTTATCTGCGTCTATAAAAATCTTTACTGCATCCTGTTCAGCATCCTGTTTCATAGCAAATGAGTTATACAATATCCTGTTTCCGCGTTTAGCGACAAATAATTCTATAAATAGCCTTATCTCATCCTGTTTTCGTAGAAACTGACTTATGCAATATCCTGCATCCTGTCTTCAGATTGACAATATGCTGTTTCCGCGTTTAGCGACAAATAATTCTATAAATAGCCTTATCTCATCCTGTTTTCGTAGAAACTGACTTATGCAATATCCTGTCTTCAGATTGACAATATCCTGTTTCCGCGTCCAGCGACTCTATAATAAGCCTTATCTTATCCTGTTTTCGTAGAAACTGACTTATGCAATCCTTCAGATTGACTATATAAGCTCTGGCATTTGATCGAATAGCCATTCTCTCTTCGGAGCTTTGAACTGCCAAGATGTATAAAAATCAATGCTCTCTGAAGAAGCTTAAAGCGGTAAACTCGCTACGAAACCGTTTTGGGGTTATCGAACTGTTTCCCAAAAACCTTTCGCCTACCGTTAAAAAATTGGAAGAGTATCCACACTTCCAAACCATGATCGGTGAAGGCAAGATTTGTGTATTCTGTCTATACATGACGTCCAATTTGAAGATTGAATTCAAAAAACGTACTCTGACGGACAAGATAACAAATACAATCCCAGCCATAGGCAGAGAGGCCAAGACAAACTATCCGCTGAGACCTCAGGAAATAAAATGGAGCACTCTGATGAACCGATATAAAAGACCCCCCAGCGAAGCCAACAGAACCAACGCCGACGTGAGAATTGGTTTCAAGTGCCCCAACAATCAGTTTCTTGTAAAGTCCTATTTTACGTTTGGTCAGCGAACCGTCGGACAAGGATGCGCCCATATCATACAGACGTTGAACGTGCCATTCCTGTTCTTTGTGAGGCGTCCTGGCGAGACACGAGTGAGAGCGGACAACAGATACTTTGCTGGCGACAAGCTCCATTACTACGACCGTTTCATATTGATTGCCGACTCCAGTTACAAGGTGCCTGCTGGGACCACCTACATTCTGTTTACAACTCAAAAAAACTTTTTCAGTTTGGACATTGTGCCAGAGAATTTAGAGTTGGGCTTCGAAACCAAAAATCCTTTGGTAGAACGCATAACAAAAATAGATGGTATGTACGACGTACCCGTACCAACGCCCATGATACAGCATATAGATGATGAAGACGACTCTCCCGTAGAAATGAATATTGAAGTTCCCAGAATCACTTCTAAATATTTTGATAAGCCAACCTCTCCAATCTCAGAGCCATCCCAAGAGCCAGAGATCTATTTTCCTGAATCATCTCAAGAGTCGTCCCAAGAACCAGAGCCAGAGATCTATTTGCCAACTCCTGTGGACAGAAGAACAATAGTCATAACAACAAACTTTGCAGCCCAATACAAGTCTCTGACTTTTAAAGACTGGAAAAACTTGACAGATCGCCCCGACAATAACTTCGTACGCCCCTACGGACCAGATCTACCTGGACTTGACCTGAGAATTAAATCGGTAAAACGGAAGGCTGAGACAAATCCCAAGAGTGCCAAGAAACATAAGCCATCTTTCAAGGAGGCGGCCACAAATACAGAGCCAGTGTTTAAATGCCCACCTGAGCCAGTTTTTAAACGTCCAGCGCCCATTGAAAGTCCTGAGATATGTCCAGAGCCCGTTGAAGATCCTGAACCCATTGAAAGTCATGAGATATGCCCCATTGAAAATCCTGAGATATGCCCCATTGAAAATCCTGAGATATGTCCCATTGAAAATCCTGAGATATGTCCCATTGAAAATCCTGAGATATGTCCCATTGAAAATCCAGAATATTTTTATGGATGGCCTACTATTGAAAGCTCAGAGGTACAAACTGAACTGGATGAGCTTGATAATATTCTATGCACGCCTTTATCCATGCCAGCGGATACGCTAGACTCGTTGATGGATGATATTATGACGCCATCAACTATACAGTATACGATGGAACCGCTGGAGACTCAGTTCAAAGTGCCAGGATTTGAACTGCCAGATTTCACGTAAATATAAAAATATGTAAAATTTAAAAAATTTGGGTCAAACGAGGCTTCCTCATGTTTAGATTTGTCATTATGACTTATCTTTACGATGGAAGCCTCGTTTGACCCATTTTTTTTAAATCAAAATTCTACCAATATTGGTATTGAAAAAAAAATAACTTGTAAAATTTATCAGAACAATAAAAAAATTGGGTCAAATGGGGCTTCCTCATGTTTAGATTTGTCAGTATGACTTATCTTTACAATGGAAGCCTCGTTTGACCCATTTTTTTTAAATGCTACCAATATTGGATTTGTAAAAAAATAACTTATAAAATTTATCAGATTAATTAGAAAGTGACACATGACAATACTTTATAAAAGTCCATCTAAGTCACATTAAAATCAACCAACCAACCAACCTTAAAAAAAAAAAAAAAAAAAAAATTTTTTATTTTTTTTTTATTTTTTTTTTTTTCAAGGTTGGTTGGTTGGTTGATATATATTTGTTTCCTCGTTCATCACTTTTCATTCATCAAGATTAACTTTTCAATTTAATCCTATCATGTTTTTATCTAAAGGCTAAGTTTCAAAGCCTCATTTTAAATGAAACCTGTTAATTTTGATCATGTGGATCGCTTGGCCATGCAAGCCATTCGTAGCAATTAGATGTTTGAACTGACCCTTTAAAATTTATCTAAGCCTTTCAATTTTGACTGGTTAAACGTGGATCGGCTATGCAAGAGGTCATGATAAAACTGAGTCCTGTATCTGGACCATGTCAAAACGAAGACCTTTGACAGGGCAGGCAAAATTTAAACGGGCTGGGCTAGTCAGGATAAACGTAACCATTGAACTCTGGGCCATGCTTAGCAGTAGCAGCCCATATTGTAAAAATAATATTTACGAGATACAATGGCAAAGCGACAAATGAAAAGCTTAAAAGCTTAAAAGTAGCGGCCCTGGGTCCAAATACTAGTCTATGGCATCATTTTAAAAGAAACCATTGAGCCATCCAAGAGGCCTTAATAGAATCGGCTGACTGAACAAATCTATAGGTGAAAGGCGTAGAGAGCCCATATTGTAAAATTTTAAATTATAAAATTCAAAAGTGGATATGTAGAAAGGGTTAAGTTTCAAAGTCCACACCCACTCTTGAAATAAAACCAACCAACCAACCTTAAAAAAAAAAAAAAAAAAAAAAAAAAAAAAAAAAAAAATTTTTTTTTTTTTTTTTTTTTTTTTTTTAAGAGTGGGTGTGGTCATGTGACTAGTAAATATCATCGGATCAAAAAGTGATATAATCGAGATTAATTTCGGTGCTAAAAAGAAGAACCCAAATTGTCTTCCCAACTGGCTGAACCCAGATTAGGTATTTTTTAGCTTAAAATCTTAGCCGATCTGAGTTTGGTCGTTGGTAAAAAATATCAGCGGATTTTTCTAAGGCCCAAATGAAATTCTTTCAAACTAAATCTGGCAGACTAGAATTTAGTAAGAAATACATACTCATAATCATTAACCCTCCCGCTAACCCCGAGATATCTTTAAGAAGATACCGTACAACGTAAAGTCAGATCCGTCTCGGTACCACGTTTAAGCTCGTCCGACGTTCAGATCAAATGACTATTGTTAGCCCGTTTAGAGAGAGACTTGGCATAGTGCCAAGTTTTTACTGAGTCGATACACGGGAATGAGTCGATACTGTGTCGCATGAGAATACTGCTTAGACATCTTCATAATTGGACAATCTATATTTTAAACTATCATTTTCAGCTTGCAAGCTAGCCATTCCCTCTTTCAGGCTAGCAATTTCACCTTTTAAACAATCATTTTCCGCTTTCAAGATAGTGCTTTCAGGCTGGCCATTCTATCTTTCAGGCTAGCAATTGCGTTCACGTGTAACTTATAAATAATTTCCCACAAGCGTATTCTATCAGCCTGTAGCATTTTGATTTCGTCTTGCAGAGTTTCTCTGATATTATTTTCCTAAATCTCTTTCATATTTTTCATTTCGGCCTCTATCCCTTGGCAACGATTCAGTATGGGCATCATGGCAAGTATGGACTGGCAAGTATGGTAGTAGAAGATGAATGGCAAAATTAAATCTTGGCCAATATATATAGGTAAAGTAAAGCCACGCCCACTCAAAAAAAAAAAAAAAAAAATATTTTTTTTTTTTTTTTTTTTTTTGAGTGGGCGTGGCTTTACTTTGCCTATATATACCGACCCTGTAAATTATAAAATTATATCCAGCTATCTTCAAGCCATTATTCATCTTCTATGATGCCTGCCGGTCCCAATTTGAGAAGGTATATGAACGCTCTCGTATGGGACAGAACTCCGTTTTCATGTCCGCGCTGTAACGTTCTCGTCTTGCCCAAACATTATGAAAGGCATTGTAGGAATGAAACCACCATGGACCCTTTAACATGCTGCGTTTGGTGCGAGGGCCAATTTACATTCCAAAGAGGTGAAAAGAACGGGGCCGCTGATCATTTGATAGAATGCTTTAGAAATTTTAGATTTAGGATGACTGAACCTGAGCCTGAACCTGAGCCTGATTCTGATGACGAAGATCCTGCTGCCGACCCATACGAATTTTTCGATTTCGACCCAATGTGCGCAAAAAAAGATTTTTTCGAGCATACGCGTTACTTCATGGACGACTGGGCCTACGAACCCGTCTGGCCTATCGATTTAGAGCCTCCACCCGTACCTTTCGAAGACGAGACGCTGAATTTAGCCGCCTCTTGCGTGCTGAGATATCTTCAAGGCGACCTAGCGTTCATCCACGTCATGGTGCGAGCCGTAGCCTATAGAGATTTTATAAGATTCATGGATAGAGACGACGGCTTGACCCAAACCCTACCCTTTTCATGTTGGTGCGACGGCGGCAGAGAAACCAATCCCAAATTCAGGCAGCATAGGCACATGGTCGTAGTAACTCATTCAGAAGATCATTTTCACAAGAACGTGTGGGGTAGGATCAGGCCCGACGAGCGACCGTATGTCGGTTACAGATGCCTGAAAAGCAAATCTATAGAGACCGTCTGGCATTTGGTCAATACACTGGGATATCTCAGCAACCGAAAATCTAGCTGTAATTTTTCATTCGAAAGCCAACTAGGGGTTGGTAACAGGAAACATTTTTACATCCAAGAGACGCTTCCCAAAGATTACAGATTGGTCTTGGCTAAGCTCTGGAACGGAGGCATCATGAGGCTCCTAACCCAAAATTATGACTGCAGGCATCCCGATAAATTGCTCAAAGTTCCAATAGCGTTCATCGACGGAAAATATAAAATCAAAATCAAACATTTGCCAGGCATAAAACTGAAACTGGTACTACCCGTATCGAGAAATTTTAAGTCGTCTAGTGCGCGTACCCAATACTTCTTGCATCTGAACAACGAAAAAAAGATGTATTTTACGCCAGGCACGCAGACCGAAGAAGATTACAAATTGTTTTACGAAGTCGTTAAAGAAGATTATTGGGAACCCAGCAAGCGTCAACAGATGTGCTTCCAGTGCGTGATGCCCATAATGGGACGCTGCAAAGGGATAGAGGCCGAAATGAAAAATATGAAAGAGATTTACGAAAATAATATACGGACTCTCAAAATTGAAAACCAAACGCTGCAAATGCAAAAAATGGAATACTTGGAACATATTTTTGATTTACACATGCACGAAATTGCTAACCTGAAAGCTGAAGTTGCTAACCTGAAAGAGGGAATGGCTAGCTTGCAAGCGGAAAATGATAGTTTAAAAGAGAGAATGGCTAGCTTGAAAGCGGAAAATGATAGTTTAAAAGCTGAAGTGGCCAGCTTGAAACAAAGATTGGCCAAGTATGAAGATGTCTAAAATATTCATCTTCTACTACCATACTTGCCAGTCCCAATGCTCTCGACACAGTATCGACTCATTCCCGTGTATCGACTCAGTAAAAACTTGGCACTATGCCAAGTCTCTCTCTAAACGGGCTAACAATAGTCATTTGATCTGAACCTCGGACGAGCTTAAACGTGGTACCGAGACGGATCTGACTTTACGTTGTACGGTATCTTCTTAAAGATATCTCGGGGTTAGCGGGAGGGTTAATGATTATGAGTATGTATTTCTTACTAAATTCTAGTTTGCCAGATTTAGTTTGAAAGAATTTCATTTGGGCCTTAGAAAAATCCGCTGATATTTTTTACCAACGACCAAACTCAGATCGGCTAAGATTTTAAGCTAAAAAATACCTAATCTGGGTTCAGCCAGTTGGGAAGACAATTTGGGTTCTTCTTTTTAGCACCGAAATTAATCTCGATTATATCACTTTTTGATCCGATGATATTTACTAGTCACATGACCACACCCACTCTTAAAATAAAACCAACCAACCAACCTTGAAAAAAAAAAAAAAAAAAAAAAATATATATTTTTTTTTTTTTTTTTTTTTTAAGGTTGGTTGGTTGGTTTTATTTCAAGAGTGGGTGTGGACTTTGAAACTTAACCCTTTCTACATATCCACTTTTGAATTTTATAATTTAAAATTTTACAATATGGGCTCTCTACGTCTTTCACCTATAGATTTGTTCAGTCAGCCGATTCTATTAAGGCCTCTTGGATGGCTCAATGGTTTCTTTTAAAATGATGCCATAGACTAGTATTTGGACCCAGGGCCGCTACTTTTAAGCTTTTAAGCTTTTCATTTGTCGCTTTGCCATTGTATCTCGTAAATATTATTTTTACAATATGGGCTGCTACTGCTAAGCATGGCCCAGAGTTCAATGGTTACGTTTATCCTGACTAGCCCAGCCCGTTTAAATTTTGCCTGCCCTGTCAAAGGTCTTCGTTTTGACATGGTCCAGATACAGGACTCAGTTTTAATATGACCTCTTGCATAGCCGATCCACGTTTAACCAGTCAAAATTGAAAGGCTTAGATAAATTTTAAAGGGTCAGTTCAAACATCTAATTGCTACGAATGGCTTGCATGGCCAAGCGATCCACATGATCAAAATTAACAGGTTTCATTTAAAATGAGGCTTTGAAACTTAGCCTTTAGATAAAAACATGATAGGATTAAATTGAAAAGTTAATCTTGATGAATGAAAAGTGATGAACGAGGAAACAAATATATATCAACCAACCAACCAACCTTGAAAAAAAAAAAAAAAAAAAAAAAAAAAAAATTTTTTTTTTTTTTTTTTTTTTTTTTTAAGGTTGGTTGGTTGGTTGATTTTAATGTGACTTAGATGGACTTTTATAAAGTATTGTCATGTGTCACTTTCTAATTAATCTGATAAATTTTATAAGTTATTTTTTTACAAATCCAATATTGGTAGCATTTAAAAAAAATGGGTCAAACGAGGCTTCCATTGTAAAGATAAGTCATACTGACAAATCTAAACATGAGGAAGCCCCATTTGACCCAATTTTTTTATTGTTCTGATAAATTTTACAAGTTATTTTTTTTTCAATACCAATATTGGTAGAATTTTGATTTAAAAAAAATGGGTCAAACGAGGCTTCCATCGTAAAGATAAGTCATAATGACAAATCTAAACATGAGGAAGCCTCGTTTGACCCAAATTTTTTAAATTTTACATATTTTTATATTTACGTGAAATCTGGCAGTTCAAATCCTGGCACTTTGAACTGAGTCTCCAGCGGTTCCATCGTATACTGTATAGTTGATGGCGTCATAATATCATCCATCAACGAGTCTAGCGTATCTGCTGGCATGGATAAAGGCGTGCATAGAATATTATCAAGCTCATCCAGTTCAGTTTGTACCTCTGAGCTTTCAATAGTAGGCCATCCATAAAAATATTCTGGATTTTCAATGGGACATATCTCAGGATTTTCAATGGGACATATCTCAGGATTTTCAATGGGGCATATCTCAGGATTTTCAATGGGGCATATCTCATGACTTTCAATGGGTTCAGGATCTTCAACGGGCTCTGGACATATCTCAGGACTTTCAATGGGCGCTGGACGTTTAAAAACTGGCTCAGGTGGGCATTTAAACACTGGCTCTGTATTTGTGGCCGCCTCCTTGAAAGATGGCTTATGTTTCTTGGCACTCTTGGGATTTGTCTCAGCCTTCCGTTTTACCGATTTAATTCTCAGGTCAAGTCCAGGTAGATCTGGTCCGTAGGGGCGTACGAAGTTATTGTCGGGGCGATCTGTCAAGTTTTTCCAGTCTTTAAAAGTCAGAGACTTGTATTGGGCTGCAAAGTTTGTTGTTATGACTATTGTTCTTCTGTCCACAGGAGTTGGCAAATAGATCTCTGGCTCTGGTTCTTGGGACGACTCTTGAGATGATTCAGGAAAATAGATCTCTGGCTCTTGGGATGGCTCTGAGATTGGAGAGGTTGGCTTATCAAAATATTTAGAAGTGATTCTGGGAACTTCAATATTCATTTCTACGGGAGAGTCGTCTTCATCATCTATATGCTGTATCATGGGCGTTGGTACGGGTACGTCGTACATACCATCTATTTTTGTTATGCGTTCTACCAAAGGATTTTTGGTTTCGAAGCCCAACTCTAAATTCTCTGGCACAATGTCCAAACTGAAAAAGTTTTTTTGAGTTGTAAACAGAATGTAGGTGGTCCCAGCAGGCACCTTGTAACTGGAGTCGGCAATCAATATGAAACGGTCGTAGTAATGGAGCTTGTCGCCAGCAAAGTATCTGTTGTCCGCTCTCACTCGTGTCTCGCCAGGACGCCTCACAAAGAACAGGAATGGCACGTTCAACGTCTGTATGATATGGGCGCATCCTTGTCCGACGGTTCGCTGACCAAACGTAAAATAGGACTTTACAAGAAACTGATTGTTGGGGCACTTGAAACCAATTCTCACGTCGGCGTTGGTTCTGTTGGCTTCGCTGGGGGGTCTTTTATATCGGTTCATCAGAGTGCTCCATTTTATTTCCTGAGGTCTCAGCGGATAGTTTGTCTTGGCCTCTCTGCCTATGGCTGGGATTGTATTTGTTATCTTGTCCGTCAGAGTACGTTTTTTGAATTCAATCTTCAAATTGGACGTCATGTATAGACAGAATACACAAATCTTGCCTTCACCGATCATGGTTTGGAAGTGTGGATACTCTTCCAATTTTTTAACGGTAGGCGAAAGGTTTTTGGGAAACAGTTCGATAACCCCAAAACGGTTTCGTAGCGAGTTTACCGCTTTAAGCTTCTTCAGAGAGCATTGATTTTTATACATCTTGGCAGTTCAAAGCTCCGAAGAGAGAATGGCTATTCGATCAAATGCCAGAGCTTATATAGTCAATCTGAAGGATTGCATAAGTCAGTTTCTACGAAAACAGGATAAGATAAGGCTTATTATAGAGTCGCTGGACGCGGAAACAGGATATTGTCAATCTGAAGACAGGATATTGCATAAGTCAGTTTCTACGAAAACAGGATGAGATAAGGCTATTTATAGAATTATTTGTCGCTAAACGCGGAAACAGCATATTGTCAATCTGAAGACAGGATGCAGGATATTGCATAAGTCAGTTTCTACGAAAACAGGATGAGATAAGGCTATTTATAGAATTATTTGTCGCTAAACGCGGAAACAGGATATTGTATAACTCATTTGCTATGAAACAGGATGCTGAACAGGATGCAGTAAAGATTTTTATAGACGCAGATAAGCATTGCTGGACAATGATAGTGTATACACTTTAACATGATATATATAGGTTAGCTAGAGTCAATCAATCAATCAACCAACCTTGAAAAAAAAAAAAAAAAAAAAAAAATTTTTTTTTTTTTTTTCAAGGTTGATTGATTGGTTGATTGACTCTAGCTAACCTATATATATCATGTTAAAGTGTCTTTGGCCGATTTCTATAATTTTTTCAAGATACTATTTTTTTTGGACTTTGCAATTTTTCACCAAAATTTTTCAAAGTTTATCATTTCAATTTTATAGTTTTTGATTTGAAAATAATATTTTTTTGCCAAACTGTTTTAAGTTGGATAAAAATATATATCTCCAAGACTTCAGTTATAAAAATATCCATTCAAATTCTTAAGTATCCATTCAAAAATCTTAAGTCAAAATCTTAAACGCATCCAATATTGGCAATATAATTGTTACAAAAAAAACGGGTCGAACGAAGTGTCAAAGACAGTAATCTGCCATGAGACACTTCGTTCGACCCGATTTTTTTATAAATCGTTTGGGTTTAAACCCAACAGTAATTTTTCCTGACCTCTGTTTGTATGAAGCTGTAACATTTGCCATCTCTCAGATCGACGTCCGACTTGAGAACGACTATGCCCTGCCGTCTTCGAATTCTTGGATCTTCAAAGCCAGCAGTTTTTAATTTAGGCCGTACCACGAAATCTATCTTCGGTGGAGGCTTCCAGGCACGATAAGTTGTTACTTTGGACTCTGGAGATTCCGGTAGCGGGCTTAATAGCGTTGGTACTTTAAAATACATCATCTCTGACATGGGTATTGAAATTTGAACTGGCTTAGGTGTGGAAATGAGAGCTGGGGCTGGTTTAAGTGTTGGTTTTTGAATGAGAACTGGATCAGGCTTAGGTGCCGGTTTGGGAATGAGAACTGGATCTGGTTTAAGTACTGGTGCTGGTTTTTGAATGATAGCTGGAGCTGGCTTAGGTGTGGGAATGATAGCTGGAGCTGGCTTAGGTGTAGGAATGATAGCTGGAGCCGGTTTAGGTGTGGGAATGATAGCTGGAGCTGGCTTAGGTTTGGGAATGATAGCTGGAGCTGGCATATTCATAGAACGATCATAATTACATATCAGCTCACAAGAGACGCGAGGGGTGTTCAATACGTTCCATTGCGGTATTATGACACAGTCGCAATCAACTCGTTCATCCGTCAGAGAGTCAAATGATAGAGTGGCCATTTCAAAAAGCAGAGGGTCAGAATGAATAAGCTGAGGCGAGAGGCCGGTATTTATACTCTGGCGAGCGGAACATCTGATAAGGCTCGACCGGAGATTATCGCTTAGAGAGGATGTCCTGTTGCTATCGGCGAGGAGAAATGGGTTACATAATATCCTGCCATTCAATTTGAAACAGATTAGACTGGTAAAGATTGAGATAGACTGATGAAGTGGCACGTCAGCGATACTATATATAGAGAATGTAATCAACCAACCAACCAACCTTGAAAAAAAAAAAAAAAATATATTTTTTTTTTTTTTTTTTTTTTTTTTTAAGGTTGGTTGATTGGTTGATTACATTCTCTATATATAGTATCGCTGACATGACTACACGCTCATTGTGTCTCGACATTTGCCAGCAACGGTCGTCTAGTCACTATGTCTCGTAATGGGTTTTCAGCAAGATGTACACTAGATAGTTAGATTTTTCTATAAGAGCCCATGATTTATTCTGATTTCATGAAAACCTGCAATATCTTGTCATTTGTCAGACAAAAGTCTATAAATATCTTGTTTTCAAAGCCAATATTGTATAAATAACGCTATTTTATCCTATTTTAAAGGAAATGGGTCAGGAGCAAGTTTATGCATGACCGTACAGTAGAAGAAATAAATTCCACTCCCACCCACCCTAATAGATATACTATATATATACTATATATATAGACTGTAGCGCCATCTACAATGATTAGCTAAAGAAATATAGCTTTAGCAGCCAACTGAGAAATATAGCTTTAACGGCCAACTTAGAAATATAACTATAGCGGCCAACTTAGAAATATAACTTTAGAAATATAACTTTAGAAACCAACCAACCAACCTTGAAAAAAAAAAAAAAAAATTTTTTTTTTTTTTTTTTCAGTTGGTTGGTTGATTAGTTGATTTATATTTAGTATAAATAGCGGCTCCGTACTCAAGCTACATTCATTCTGTCTTCATACTCATTGAAATAGCTTATTAGATATTTTCTAGTCTGACCAGACAATACGTTCTGTTTCTAATCTATTTACGATGGCCCTTATCAAGTACCACGAGATCACAAGCCAAATTTATTCGGGCATACCTTTAATTGCTACCGAAAAATTGGA
The DNA here is from genome assembly GCA_963930645.1 of Salticus scenicus. Classification (NCBI taxonomy): domain Eukaryota; kingdom Metazoa; phylum Arthropoda; class Arachnida; order Araneae; family Salticidae; genus Salticus; species Salticus scenicus. The sequence continues at coordinate 260,389,313 of OZ005655.1, forward strand.
TGGCTCTAATATCGGTATTGGCTACGTGAAGAATACGTTCAGGATACAATCTAGAAACGTAGTGCTAGATGAAAAGACACGCCTTTTTAACTTGAACGCAATCTTGGAACCGCTGTCGGAAAAGGTACGGCTTATCAAAGACATTTTACATGACAATTTTATCATTTATGGAGAAGTATTCGGAAGCCACATGAAGAGAATAACCTATCGTGACTTTGAATCCGAAGCCGTATTCGGTAGCAATACTGTCTTTTTTCGGGCCTTCGACATCTACCAACTGGATTCAGATACGTTTATGAAGTATAGCAAAGCCGTGAACATTTTCCAGCGAGTGATGCTACCCCACGTACCCATCTTAGATTTAGATTACCAAACGATAGGGGATCTGTACGAAAAAGTTGAAACGTATCCCAGCGCTTATGCAGAGTGTCCGCTAGAAGGATTTGTAATGAAGGCCGACGCCGAAGAATCTCCAAGGAATAGAAACATTTTTAAGGTTAAGCGTAAGCAGTTCAACGAACAAGCTCTCAATAAGTACAAGATCAAAAATTATGTAAATTATAATAGATACCTATCTGCGTACTCCAAAATAGGTGAAGACTTTGAAAAAATCAAAGAAGAAATGGTGAGCGATTCGCTAAAAGATATAATTTCAGTCTATGAAAAGGACGAGGGCTGCAGCTATGACTTGGACTCGATTCGTACAGAGATTGAAAACGAGGCGGATAAGCTTATAAAGAAGTTTTCTAGATCAAAGATGATAACTAAATAAACAACTAACTTGAAAAAAAAAAAAAAAAAAAAAAAAATATTTTTTTTTTTTTTTTTTTTAACATGCCACGCCCACTCATGGATATTCTATATAAATAGTGGTTCCGTACTCAAGCTACCATCATTCTGTCCATTGCCTCTGTTTATTGAAAGATCATAGCGCAATCATGTATCTGAAAATTTGTTTTGATACCAAGCCTGCACTCATCGCCGCTACTGTTGGTAGAGATGTTTATTTCATAGCCGTCGAAGTTGGCAAATATCTAGGCTACGCGTCACCTTACAACTTTGCACATCGATATTCCAACAAGGATCTGGCTAATCTATATCCCAATGCACAACGCTTGAACATGAGTTCCAGGCGCGTGTTTGATTTCAATGATATACTTCAGGTACTTGTGAAGACGCACCGAATGCCTATCGAGGAAATCTGCCGTATCCAGAAACTGTGGACCGATGGCCGGGTAACCTCTACGTATCCCAGCATTATACCGTTCAGCAGAAAGATGGCCTTTGAAATCACAGTTCGAAACGAAGGCGAGATGAATTTACAAGATTGGCTTAAAGGGTATTACGAATACTCGAGGGCAGTCTGCGAACAACATACGAATATCTACGCACCCCCGTCGGTAGAATCCAGGTATGGGGATACTGAAGAAGAGAAACCTAGCAACTTTTCCATGCGTGTGAGAGCTGAAGGTATATGGTCTGTCAAATCGGGCGACATGCTTCAAGAATTGACTGCTACGGTTAAGAAAAAGTTTGAGGAAATAGAGAAAGACTATGTAGTTGACGAAAAAGACAGAGCGTATGAGTTGACCGTCAAGCTGGCTCGTAGAGAGATAGTTTAATTATGTTAAACTACCAACTGTGAAAAAAAATCTTTGAGTCAATCAACCAATCAACCAACCTTCAAAAAAAAAAAAAAAAAAAAAAAAAAAAAAATTTTTTTTTTTTTTTTTTTTTTTTTTTTTTCCAAGGCTGGTTGATTGATTGATTGACTCTAGTAGCCTATATATATCATGTTAAAGTAACAGTTTATCTAAATTTGCTGATGTGCCACCACCTCTGTCAAAATTTTCAATTTTTTTTAAATTTGAAAAAAAAACGACTGAATTAAATCGCTTATTTTACTATGTATATGTAATAAGAATTACGATTCCACGATTAGTTTTCAAAAATATTTTTATTTTAAGATTACGTTTCTAAAGTTGGTCGAATTTGCAAAATTTTCAATTTTTTTTAAATTTGAAAAAAAACGACTGAATTAAATTGCTTATTTTACTATGTATATGTAATAAGAATCACGATTCCACGATTAGTTTTCAAAAATATTTTTATTTTAAGATTACGTTTCTAAAGTTGGTCGAATTTGCAATAGTCCAATCTGAAGACAGGATATTGCATAAGTCAGTTTCTACGAAAACAGGATGAGATAAGGCTTATTATAGATGAAACAGGATATTGTCAATCTGAAGACAGGATGCAGGATATTGCCAATCTGAAGACAGGATGCAGGATATTGCATAAGGCAGTTTCTACGAGAACAGGATGAGATAAGGCTTATTATAGATGTCGCGGAAACAGGATATTGTATAACTCATTTGCTATGAAAACAGGATGCAGTAAAGATTTTTATAGACGCTGAAACAGATAAGCATTGCTGGACAATGATAATGTATATACTTTAGCATGATAACCTATCCAAGGTTGGTTGATTGATTGATTGACTCTAGCTAGCCTATATATATCATGCTAAAGTAACAGTTTATCTAAATTTGCTGATGTGCCACCACCTCTGTCAAAATTTTCAATTTTTTTTTAATTTGAAAAAAAACGACTGAAAAGTAATTAAATTGCTTATTTTACTATGTATATGTAATAAGAATCACGATTCCACGATTAGTTTTCAAAAATATTTTTATTTTAAGATTACGTTTCTAAAGTTGGTCAAATTTGCAAAATTTTCAATTTTTTTTAAATTTGAAAAAAAACGACTGAATTAAATTGCTTATTTTACTATGTATATGTAATAAGAATCACGATTCCACGATTAGTTTTCAAAAATATTTTTATTTTAAGATTACGTTTCTAAAGTTGGTCGAATTTGCAAAATTTTCAATTTTTTTTAAATTTGAAAAAAAAACGACTGAATTAAATTGCTTATTTTACTATGTATATGTAATAAGAATCACAATTCCACGATTAGTTTTCAAAAATATTTTTATTTTAAGATTACGTTTCTAAAGTTGGTCGAATTTGCAAAATTTTCAATTTTTTTTTTAAATTTGTAAAAAACGACTGAATTAAATTGCTTATTTTACTATGTATATGTAATAAGAATCACGATTCCACGATTAGTTTTCAAAAATATTTTTATTTTAAGATTACGTTTCTAAAGTTGGTCGAATGTCAACTCAAAGTCTAAATCTTCATTTTTGAAAATATACTTAATTCAATTAGCATTATAAATATATATCAACCAACCAACCTTAAAAAAATTGTAAAGTCTCAACTTAAACGTCTTAATTATTTTTTTATGCTGATAACCTCTTCAATACTAGCTTAATAGATTTTTTTTTATAAATACTTAAATTAAGCCCCCTTAGCATCAAAGTCTTAAATTAAACCCGTCCAATGTTGGCACTATATCTATCGCAAAAAAATGGGTCGAACGAGGTGTCAAAGACAGAAATTCTGCCATGAGACACCTCGTTCGACCCATTTTTTTACTCTCATTTTAAAGATTAACACAAGCTCTCTATGGGTTGCTCATTAGATGACCTCCTGATGGTCATCTTCAACGGTCCGGTCATTTGAGATTTGTATAATTCATAATCCTCATATTCAAGCTCAAAAAATTTCCTCACCTGTAGTTGGTATGTGGCAAGGAAGTCTTCGAACTTGGTATGGGACCTTTCTACAAATCGAACACCTATGGCTTTCTCGAAGCTAAGCTTCATGTTAGCCTGGTATTTCACCATGGCCGAACCGTCGAACATTTCATCAAATTCCTGTTCGCCCAGGTACCCTTTCAAATGATGCTTGGCTTCGCTAATGAAGAAGATTCTCGTCTTAGCGAGCCATTTAGGTAAATCGATTTTAGGGTCCATCACGTCTCGGACGGTGAGGCCTGCATATTTTTCGGCAAAATGAAGATCTAGAGGGTGCCTCGAATAAATAGCCAGGTCCTCAGCCCGGACAAACAGGGTGCCATCAGTGGCCATTAAGCATTTAAAGGCAACGCCATAAGCATAATTTTTTACATGGAAAAACATGACTGACAGAGAGCTAATGAATCTAAGCAGCTAGTAGAGAGATCGACTAGCAATTGAAGAGCTCTCGCTGGACACTCGTATATATACCCGGACAGGATCTGATAGTAATTTTCTACGAACCACTTATCAAGAGATAATATCCTGTCTCTCGGACAATTTTTAGCGATTTGATTATAACCGGGCTTCCTGAGGAAATTGCATAATATCCTGTCTCTCGAACAATTTTTAATAGATCTGATTATAACCGGGCTTCCTGAGGAAATTGCATAATATCCTGTCAATAGTTCTGGGAAAATCTTATTATAGAGATCCGATTGTAATTTTAACCGGGAGCCGCTTATCAAGCATCCTGTCAATAGTTTCTCGAAAATCTTTTTATAGAGATCAGATCATAATAACTGGCTTGGCTACACTTAACCTTTAAAAATTTTAAATTTTACAAAAAAAAATGTAAATTTTAAATGAAAAAATTAAATTTTTAAACTCAGATCCCTTAAATTTAGCTATCGATATTTTACCAAGATTCATATTTATCTTATAGCTAAGCCATATCCCTTGAAAATTACAATCGGTACGCATTCAATGTTGGCTTGGCTACACTTAGCCTTTAAAAATTTTAAATTTTACACAGTAAATTTTAAACGAAAAAATTAAATTTTTAAATTCAGATCCCTTAAATTTAGCTATCGATATTTTACCAAGTTTCATATTTATCTTATAGCTAAGCCATATCCCTTAAAAATTTAGAATTATAATGAGTGCCACACTTAGTCTTTAAAAATTTTAAATTTTACACGAAAAAAATGTAAATTTTAAACGAAAAAATTAAATTTTAAAATTCAGATCCCTTAAATTTAGCTATCGAGTCTGTATATTTTACCAAGTTTCATATTTATCTTATAGCTAAGCCATATCCCTTGAAAATTTAGAATTGTAATGACCGCCACACTTAGTCTTTAAAAATTTTAAATTTTACACGAAAAAATGTGAATTTTAAATGAAAAAATTAAATTTTTAAATTCAGATCCCTTAAATTTGTCTATAGATATTTTATCAAGATACAAAATTATCTTATAGCTAAGCCATATCCCTTGAAAATTACAAGTTCAAATCGGTACGCATCCAATGTTGGCACTCTATCTATCGCAAAAAAATGGGCCGAGCGAAGCCTCAATGACAATGTCATGAGAGGCTTCGCTCGACCCATTTTTTTGCACCTCGTCCTGATCTTAAGACGAGGATTTATAGAAGTAGGGCTTGTTTCCCACCAAAACTTTTATTTTTCGGGGGAAATAGCCTAGCTCCAAATCCCCATATCGTTCGCCAAACACATAGGTGTCCATGGGTACCGTTGCCAGGTACTCCTCCATGACATTCTTTAAATCGGCCAAGAAACTCTCCATTGTGGCATTGGATGAGGTTATGGCTGCGAGCTTAACCTGGACAGGCCGCCTCAGGTTTAAGCTGCATTCGATGGGCGTAAGAATTTCAATCGGCCCCTGAAATAGGGAATCAAACTCTCCTGGATGCATATCCATCAATATTTTTGCATCCTCCAGTCCAAAGACGCATGTCTTGGCTAATGACGGGGGTAGTTTCAAGCCCTCAGGAGCAATGTCTGTTACCGTTATATGGCACAAGTTCACCACTCTACTGGGGTTTTCATGCCCCATGTAATAGGCCACGTCTCGGCCTTTGATAAAAATGTGGTTGTCAAATGACAAAAAGCATGTCAATTTAACATTCAGTTCATCAGATAATATCTGGAAAATCATTTTGGAAAGTATCAAACAGTAAGACTAGCTCAGAATGAAATGTCTTGTCCAGCAGCCTGTATATATACTAGCGGTAATCTTTAGTTCTATCTAAATTCCAAGTAAATTTCTTATCTGCATCCTGTGACGCACGTCCTGTGACGCACATCCTCATGCTATCGGTAGCTTATGCAAGATCCCGTTTAAACTAATTATATAAATAATTTTATCGTTCTAGAAGGTCACGCGGACAGATTTTATCGCATCCTCAAAAAACAGCTGATACCGGCATACATCCTGTTTTCTTAGTAAAGCCTGATAAAACGAGGTCACGACTCGGGTATATATACGAGCTGCCTCTAAGAGCCTGCATCATTTTGACTTTTATTGCCATAAGTCATGCTATTTACTATTGAACATCCACAGCTTGACGCTAAAATCCTATTCGTAGTCTCTGCGGATGGACTTTTGTTCGTCAGGGCCTCTGATGTGGCCAAGCTGATGGGCCGATCTTACGTGAAAAAAACGACCAGGCTGAAGGTGTGCGATCTCGTTTACAGGAGGGTCAGGCTACCTATCTCTCTAGCCAATACCTGGGTGTATCCAGTCGACGAGATACATTTTGGAGATGCCCTGTCGTCGTTGGGATTCGAGGCCATGCTGACATCCTCTAAAATCCAGATTCTAGACCCCATAGTACCCACCTCATGCATCCATAAAGCCATCCGAATTCGGATCGTGAGGGACTCTGACACATTCATAAATGAATTCTTAAAAGATTTCATAGACAGAACCATGCTGTTCTTCGATGGGGACCACGATGACGACCCTCGCCTCCACGAAGATAGATTTGAGACTATTTCTTGGACAGACACCCCTCCGTCCAAAATCAAAGTCTTTGTGGGGGATCGATCTAGATGGTACAAACTGATGCCTTAAATCTGGAGGGGGCAAAAAAATGGGCCGAACGAAGCGTCTCATGGCAGATTTCTGTCTTTGACGCTTCGTTCGGCCCATTTTTTTGCGATAGATAGAGTGCCAATATTGGATGTTTATAAATTGAGACTTTGAATTGGATAAGTCTCTGAGAGAGAGATAATAGTAATATTTCAATATTGAAACGATGCCTTTGAATCTGAGATAGCTAATGTCTCTGAGATAGAAATTTACAATATTGTATAAGGATTATTTTTTTAAATGAACCAATCAACCAACCTTGAAAAAAAAAATTTTTTTTTTTTTTTTTTTTTTTTTTTTTTTTTTTTTTTTTAAGGTTGGTTGATTGGTTGATTGACTTGGATTCATTCTTTATAAATAGCCGTACTCATTCCTTCATTCTGTCTGAAATTTACAATATTGAATAAGGACATTTTTTAAATGAATGCTGTACTAATATTGAATATATTTTTTTTAACGATTCGATAAACAAATAATATATTTTTAACGATTCGATAAACAAATAAAATATTTAAATAATAAATATTTTATTATTAAAATAAAATATTTAAATAATAAATATTTTATAATTAAAATAAAATATTTAAATAATATATTTAAATTCTAAATATTTATTATTCAAACCGACAACTTAATTGAATCGTCAAAAATTCTGACGGGGTGGAGTTGCTCGAAGAATACTTCTGGCGACTGTAAGGGTCAGCAGTTGACCAATGTGTTATTGACTTTGTGAGGCCATTTCTCTTGATTAATTCATCCAAATTTTTTTAAAGCTGTAATAATTTTTTTGAGTCGTGTTTTTTTTTTTTTTTTTTTTTTTTTTTTTTTTTTTCTTAGAGTGTATTATTTCAATTTTCTTAAAAAAATTAATAATTCGTAATTTCAAATTATTTTTTTATTTGTATAGTTATTTAAAAATATTTTTGTATGTTTGATGCAGATATTAAGTTATCATATGATTTAGATGATTGCCAGACGTTCTCATTTTCTACCTGATATTTATTTTATGGATATATTCAATAAAAATTCTAATTTATCTATCATAATTCACAACCATTTATATTTCTATAACTTCAGAAAAATCATAAATTTTCAAATTCTATGCATGAAAACTAATCAATAGTTTACTTTAGAAAATGATCTGTCTAGTAAAATAATGTTCATAAGAAGCCAAAATGGAAAAAAAAAAGTAAAAGTAATATTTGGCAAGAGGACTTTTCTAGCAAAAGACCGTCAAACTTTCATTCGATATTGAAAAAAATGACAAATGTTGCGATACTTTAATTTTAGATTGGAGAAAATTTATTACCTTTCAGGCTTATGCTTTGTATTAGCAACTCAATTTTAGGAATAGATCAATATTTAATATATTTTTGCTCAAGGAAGACTTTAAATAATGTATTCTTTCACTTTTTTTTTTTTTCTTTTTTTTCCTTTCTTTCTTTCTTTTTTTCTTTTGATTGATTGATTACTTTTTTCCTTTTTTTTGTATATATTGAATTTTGTTTGCTTAAAAGTAAAATTGGGAAAATAATATAAAGAATAATTTTCTCATTTTCGGTGATCCATTTTTAAGAAAATTTACTTAGAATTTAATTTTTTTTAAATAGCTTTTATAATTTTTAGATTAAATTATCACAATTCTCATTTAAGCATAAATCTTTCATATTAGTTTAAATAATTAACTATAATTGCTATTAAAAAATATTTTTAAATGAACAATGGAAATTTTAAAATGTAGAGCTGGTTTAATTTTGAAAATGAAGAATTATTTAAACAAATACAGGCTGTTCGCACATTTTTTAGACGATTTTATTTCGCAGTAAGAAAAAATCGCTTGCATGGAGAATTTTATTTTCACAACAGTTATATTTTTGAAAGTTTTATTTATCTTCTGATATTTATAATTTTTGATTAGATTCAAAAATGCGCTTTTAAAATGGCAGTGGATGGAAGGATAGGTTTCCACTCTTTCCAAAGATAGCTTTTAGTGAAATCTTTATGAAACTCATATATCAGGAGAAAAATGGAAAAATGTTGCAACAACAGATGAATCTTGGGTCTATTTAAGTGGTTGCAATAAAAAAAGATCAATTTATTATCACAAAAGTGGAGAAAAAAAAATTGCTACATGGCTCAAAGCATCAAAAGAGAGTTTTTCTAAAGGATTTATGATTGCCACTGGTTTTTTAATACAAGCGCAAGATAAAAGCAAAAAAAAGTGACAAAAATGTCAAAATGTCAAAATCAACTCTAAATACTCTCAAGAACATATTTTCCAATTTAAAAAAATGAAAATCCAGATCTTTATCCACAATGCTATCAATCCGTTGAACTGCATCAAGACAAAACGAGCAGCCACATATCGCAATCCGCAATTGCTTTTCTAGAAAAAAATGGAACAAAAAACGGGAATTAAAACCATACCCTTCACTGACATTCCTGCTAAATCTTCTGATGTATCACAGTTGGATTTTTGTGTTTTTCGACTCTTAAAATCAACATTATCCAAACACCGACCTACAACGCTTTGTGGACTCTGGAAAGCCGTTCAAGAGGAGTAGAAAAATATACCTCTTTCGATATTATAAAAAGCATTATTATCATAGAAATTATGATGTAGAATGTTAGTTAAGAACAAGGGCTATCAAACTGAATAAATAAAACATGAAATATGAGGGAAATTGCTTCAGTACACTCCATCAAAATCGTCCAAAAAATGTGCGAACAGCCTCTGTATTGTCAAGTTTGTTCCGGATGAGCTTATTTTAAACCAAACAGATTTCAATCTTTAATGTATTCGCTTAAGATTTTTTTTTTTTTTTCAATCGAAATGCGATTCAAAAATTTTAAGTTAAAATTAATTTTAAGTTAATTCAAGTTAAAATTCTTCTTTTTCTATGTAATAAATATATAAAGAAACTAAATTCTTTATGATTAAAATGTATTTTAGATAAATAATTGTGAATACATGTTTTTCGAATTTTAATCGGTAACATTTTTAGTGTTATTGAAAAATGTACGTAAAATATAGCGAAACCTTGTAATAGCGTAAAATAAAATGAAAATACATATTCATCATTTAAATGTTACTTATCGGTCTAGTTAAATGAATAAATAATGCCATAAACATCAGTGATGAAATAACTCAAATAAATATTCAAGGTATGCGCAGGTTTTAGTTTTATAGAAACAATTTAAATATGATTTGGATTTTAATTACAAAAATGCACTATTTGATAGCAGAAAATGTTCAAAATATAATTTTTTATTTGTGATTACCCAAATTAAACTTTTTTTTTTTTTCAAAAGGTGCTTAAATAAAGGTGCTAAACAGGAAAAATATTTAGTGATTTAATAAACGAAGTATCGAACCATGGAATTACAGAAGATATGTGCAACAAAAAACGGTGCTGCTTTGATCAAAAGAAAAATCACGCCTATAGTATATTAAAAACATTCATATTATTATTTTTATTTATTTACAAAGCTGTTGCAAATAATCCATATCTTTTTATTCTTAATTTTCTTTTTAATTTCCAATTCAGAAACATATGGCAGTTTTTATAACATTAATAAATCCATGTATTAACGATACTTTGATATATATATATACTAGCAGACCCGGTCACGCGTTGCTGTGACTAAGTTATACATTGAATTATATTGCAGTAAACTATTTAAAACAGTCAAATTATTATTTACGAAAAAAGACGAAAACGTTGTAGCTGATGTAAATACCCACAGGATTGAGATTTGAAACTTAGGTCAAAATTTGGAAGCGATTGATAAAAATTTTCGTAGAGTTGATAGTAAGCACAAATTAATTTTATTGTAGGGTCTTATAAATTTTAATGGAGAAGTGATATATATTATTGCTAATGCTACTTAGGATAAAAATGCTAAAATGACTAATATATAAATTAAATTATATTAAAATTCTATTAAAATAAAAGTATAAAAGAGCAGACGATTTTAAAATCAATTTTTATGGAGGAGTGAAATATAATATATGCTATAATGGATTATTTTACTATAAAATGACCTCATCATTTTAAATATTTTAAAGATGGCAACAGCTGTAGTTATAAAAAGGAAAATAATATGGCTAAACCAGAAAAATAAGTAAATTTGATAAGTAATTTAAAACTTTAAAATAGGACATCTTATGAAATATTGGACACTTAAAGTAAATACATGTATCATTTTCAATAGAAAAAGATTTTGGAAAAGTTTAGTATATTTTAACGATGTGATGAGAAGGTTTTGAGTATGTTAAAATTTTAATAGTAAATTCAAGTTATAAAAGGTGGGAAACATTGAGGATTAAGATAAGAATAATTATAAGATTAAAAAAAAAAGACTTTTTATATAATACCATGCTTTTAAATTTTAATATACTAATAATATACTAATTAAAAGGAAAATGATAAATATTCTATCATAGTTTGAAGTCAAATTTGTTTTTAAATGTCTAAATAAAATATCGGATATAAGACAGTAATATCTTGCAGGGAATAGATTTCATTTCTGTGATCCTTGGCGAAAAAAAGAATATCGCCAAATTATCTGGCGAAAATATTGAATTCCTTTCAAAAATCATGGTTATTTTAACAACTTATATTAAAAGAGTAATGAATAATAAGAAACAATATTTCGTACAATACATATTACATGTCATACATACGTACAATGAATAATTCATATTACATTATGCACAATACATACATCTGGCTTGTATATTTTCGTGTTACGTTTTTGATCGCCAAATACAAAAAAAAAAAAAAAAAAAGAAAAAGAAACGCCAAGGACGACAGAGTTTAGAAATTTAAAATTCAGATTTTGTCAATTTCACAGCAAAATAATCAATCTAACGCACGCGATAACTAATACATATCTATATTCTATACCCAAATATAAGGATTGAAATCAGGAAATAAATTTCCTCAATTTTTTATAATTTTTTTAAAAAAAATCCAATGGGCGATTAACATAGGAAATCTTTTTCTTGGCTGCACAGACGGTTAGTGAGTTATACTTCGCTTCCGTGTAGAACTCATAGATATAGTATAGTATATACAGAGTGATCAATGGGGAGAAAAAAGTGATTCCTTTTCACTTGGGAAAAGACGACGTTTTTGCCAAAATATGGCCGCCTTACCGCGAGTGAATACACACGAAATACATATGAATATTTCAACAAATAAAATTTGTGAATAATTTATTTACTAAAGGTGAATGAAAAACTCCAGATACATTTTTTTCGGCATCAAAAATCTTTGTACTATAACATGGGGATAATAGATCTACGTATATATATTACTATATCTAATAGAACTACATTAGCACTTTATCAATGTGTATAAAATCTTTAAATTGATTATGACGTCAATTTTCGTAAGATGCATAATTTAACTTTTTATAATTTTTTAACGCTCACGTTTGATTAAATGTATTTATTTTCATGTCGAAAGAAAATGAACTCGTACTTTTTTTTTTTTTTTTTTTTGGCAACAATTAAACTTATGGAACTCACAGATATTTTGGAGCAACTGTAACAAAGGTCTATAATTAACAAATAATTGCAATAAAAAATATTGTGACAATAAATTGAGATAAAAACTATCCTATCTCTCAAGTTGGACCAAACTGCACACAGTGTGCAAAATTTCATTAAAATCGGTTCCTTAGTTCAGGAGTTTATCGCGGACAAACATCGTGACACGTAATTTATATATATATACAGATATATATATAGGGTGTCCAAGAATTATCTCTACAACTTTGAAATTTAATAACTTTTGAAATAAAAAGGATATTTGCATTCTGTGTTCTGCAGTTATTAGTGCAACTCATAAAGTTTTTTTTTGCACCTTGTGGACTGCTAATTTGGGTATTTCTAATTGTGTAGCAGCCGAACGAACTGATTTTTTTGGACTGCGCTGGAATGCTTCGCGAACCTGCTCAACAGTTTCATCACTTGTGCTGGGTTGTCCTGTCCTTTCTTATGTAACACTGTGAGCCTGTGGTCATGAAGCTGGTGTGCCATGCACGGATGGTGGGTCTGGATGTTGGCGCCTTGCCAAATTTGGTCCTGCAATTGCGTTGAACTTGTGTGTCCGATTTGCTCTCAATTAACCATGCCATACATTGTGCTTTCTCTTGTGGGGTCCACATGCTCAATTACAACTGGCTAACCAAAACAGAAAAATAACTTTATGAGTTGCACTAATAACTGCAGAACACAGAATGTGCATATCTTTTTTATTTCAAAGTTATTAAATTTCAAAGTTGTAAAGATAATTCTTGGACACCCTGGTGTCCAAGAATATAAATATAATTATCAATGTATATATATATATTTCATATATATGTATATACGTATTTTATTATTGTATAGATAAATAGATAGCTTTGATCAAAATCTTACTCAAGTCTTATCTTTTATATACTTTAAATTATATATAATTGTGCTTTTTCCGCTTTTTTATAAAATTGCATTAAAAAAGTATTAATTAGAGGAATAAAACATACATTTTACAATACTTTTCAAAAACTTTGTATAGAAAAGAATAAGATTTTTTTTTTTTTTTTTTTTTTTTTTTTTTTTTTCAAATCTGTTTCTTCAAGTCGACAATCTCTTTATATCAAAGTTCAAAGAAAAACGTTAAATAAATTTAAAGAACAAAAACTACGCAAAAATTAGAAAATTTATTCAAAAATAAACAAATAAGTAAATAAAATCTTTGTTAAATAATTTCACCTAAATAAGACAACAAAATAAATCTGTTGTATGTAGAATAAAAAAAGAAGATTTTTCAGAAAGTTTACTCTGCTTTTTATTTGTATGTTGACAACTTTAAGCCCCTCATAAATCTTAGTTACCGAAAAGCTAGTAAAAACATTGAAAAAACTTCAATACGATATCATCAATCTACTCAATCTGAAAGGATGGGGATGTTGAGATTAGCTGCAAATCCTGTATTTTTTTTCAGGAAAGATAGAATGGGGAAAAAGGGGTCATTCATAAACGGATTTTGTATGGTATTTTATCGGCAGAAAATTTCAGAAAAACTTTCGAAAAAAAAAAAAAAATATTTTAAATTGACTTAGAGTATGGATGCAATATTATAAAAAAGAACAAGTTTGTTCGATGCACGCTACAATAATAAATCAACTATTTGCATGGAAAAAGTGTATACTGGAAAAGTATGTGTGTATAAAAATATTAAAAATTGTGTATGCATGGTTATATACATCGAAATGTGTACATGTACATTTAATATATATTTGTGCGTAATTTTACATATACATTTAAATGTGTGTTTATATAACTATATCAAAATCCTTATCACTATATATTTATTTATGAAAGTGTGAATGAACAGGTATCGTAAATCTTTGAATTGTTAAACAAACAAAACAATAATGGAGGTTCAATTTTGATCATTATCAAGCATTGAAATTTTCATAAAATAGGAATTTTTGATGGAACTCTACCTTAACACTATGTACATTTCAAATCCCTCTGTAAATTTGGAATAATTTTTTTTTTTTATTATTTCGATGAAACTTAAAAGAAATATTCTTGATCCAAAACATGAAAATATAATTTTTTTTTTCATATTTCCAACATTCAGTTCAAAGGATTCCTTTCTTTTTCTTTTATTTAACACATTGTGTTCATAATTACATAAGAAAAATTAATCTTCAAATCTGTTTTTACACATAGAAATAAATCTGATACAATCACGCTCTAAATTAAAAATTTGAAAAGCTACATTTTTATATTTCCGTGTAAACTTCTCTTATTATTTACCAAGAAGTGTTTATTTTTTCTTAAACATTTCATGTTTCTTATTTACAATAATGTCTGTACTAAAAATGAAATTAGAATTTTTTGTTAGTCGAATTAGTAATTAAACTAACAACAGTCTGAACTCTTAGATTTAATTTAAACAGATTTTGATGCTACATTTTTTATTCCAAAAATACATTACACGAAATTTCTTGGACACACATATGAACAACAAAAAGAAAAAAAAAAGTATTTCTGATATATCAGGTTATTACCAGTGGCCTAAAACATCTTCTCTCAAAGATGGTAGATGGGAGATGCCGATTTTGGTTCACTTTAATCTTTTCCGTGTTTTTTTTTTTTTTTTGCAAAACTTGCCTAAAAATGGGCTAGATCTCATAAGAAAGACCTCTAGACCTCATTCCACCTAGACCAAAGTTTGCGGCGGTACCCAGTTGGCAATAGTTACGCTTCCCTATTTTGCGTTGAAATAAGAAAAAAACTTTCAAATTTTATATAAAAATACTTAATCATATTTTTTTTTTTAAATATATACACACAATTTCATTATTATTAATTTTCCACAACATTCAACCAAATTTAAAGTACTGCAGTAGTAGGGCATTTATATAATGTTCCACGATATTATTGTACTGAAAAAATTTCATACTTTATAATATATGGAATAAATTCTAAATTAAATATTCAAAATAAAAATAAGAGCAAAATTTATTTTTTAAAGAAATGTGTAAATGATTTAATATAGCAAAACAGAACTACCATTTTTAAGAACAGAATGTTTTATACTTTAATAAAACCATAAAAAAGAATATTACGTATGAATGAAAATATTAAATTGTAAATTTAAGTATTCAATAGTAAATTAAGAACATGATATTTAAATTTCACTACGTATGTGTGCATTAAAGAAAACTCAAGTTTCTTTTGGGCGGGAAAAATATTCACAGTTTCAAAATATTATTTAAATAATAAATGTTTAATCGCTTACCTTATTAACTTGAAAAACATAATTATGAAAGCATATAAATAGGGATCGTTTTATTCGTTCACTATTATTAACATTTGCAGTAGCCGGATAAAATTAACTTATCAACAGAAGGTTACTAAAACATTTTTTTTTCTTTATATGTGCCGGCCGGCTTAAAATGATATATTTTTAAACGAAATAACAAAAGCTTTTCCTCTAAATTCGGAAATCACGAAACAGAATGCACGAATTCTAGTTGCACATGAATACTAGATGCACAGAATTTCTGCGAGCCCACAATGTCGCGCAAAAACTTGAATACTTTCTTGGATGAATAGAACATCACTCTTTAAATACTTCGACGAAAAGGCACACCCTTGATTTTTCGTTTTAAAAGAATCGCACTCACACACCATTTGACGTATTAAACAGTGTTGTGCACGAACGCGTTCATTTGAACGCGTTCATGAGCGTAGCTCAAAATTTTTGAGTTTTGAGTTGAACTTCGCTCGTTTTTTAAATTATGAACTTGAGTTGAGCGTAGTTCGCTTTTTACACGAACTTGAGCGTGAAAAAACAATTCAAGCTCAAACTCATTTTAAATATTTCTGTCTGAAATAGGAAAAGGAAAGTGGAAGAAGAAAAGAACAGAAAAGAGAATAATTGCGCAAAATGGATCCCGGAAAAAAAGGGAGCTTGGAAGAAAAGGGCACTTGGGAAAAAAGGCACTGGTAAAAAGGGCACCAAAAAAAAAAGGGCACCCGAGAAAAAAGGGCATTTTTGAAATTTGCAATTTTCAAATACAATAAACATCAAATAATGAATTTAAAGAATGATTTTTCTTAATACATTTTTAGAAATTTAAATCAATGAAATTGGTACCACTTTCTCTTACTATATACCTGGAGGATGGGGAGTCTAGGAGCAGATTGAAAGACAATAATTGTTTTTATATCACTTTCTTTTTGATTTTAATGAAACTGTGTCTAATATTCACTTGCTCTTTATGAAAAAAAAAAAAAATACAGTGTCACACATACTTCGGGGACTGAAGGCAGGGGGGGGGAGGAAATTCTTTTAATAACATAGATCTGAGATCGAACCCAGCACCCCAGCACTTCCTGCCTAGCAGCTTTGAAGGTATTTGTGCATATATTAATTTGCAATTTGAATGTAGTATTACAGTGATATTTAATTAGATTAAAAGTTTTTATGGAAATTATGTTATCAAAGAATGGCAAAGTCTCGTTAATTGTATATTTTACGAAATATTAATAAATTGTCTGTATTTTACGGGATGCTTTTTTTTTTTTTTTTTTTTTTTTTTTTAATAAATATTTACGATTTTAAAAATGTTTTATATAGATTCAGTAAACTTTTAGTTACCAGAAACGATAACTATATAATATAAATAAATTTTGAAATATTTAAGGCAGCGTTTAGTGGAATAATCATCATTTTTGTATAATTCTAATTTTAGTTTTAGGTGTTTTCCAAGATGAAAATGGTGATAAAAATTTCCAGCTTTCATACATTCAATAGTTATTTCTTAAGACAAATAAAGAAATAAGTCAGAGACGCACCCACGGGGGGGGGGGGGGTTGAGGGGCTGAAGCCCACCCCAGAACCGGCTAACTTGGTAAAAATGTTAGTCCTACATGAAGAAAATATCGTTAAAAATATTTATAATATTTATATACTATATATAAATAATTATATAAATCTTTGAAATTCTTACTGTGAATAACAAATAAAATAAATTGATTGAAATAAATTGATTTAAAATATTTGATCTTTCATCTACATCCACAGATAGAACTTTGTACAATTACTCTTATCCCCTTAGGGCTCACACACACATCTCCCAGCCCACCCTACAAGCGAAGCAAATGGCTTTTGGGAATAGCGGAAGTACCATTCTCTTAAAGAAAAAGATGGACTATGGGCAGTTTCAGTGGGGCTTTCAGTTTTCACACTTCATCCTTTTATCAATGAAAGGAAATGCTCGGAAATTAGTTTTATGAGCGTGGTTCAATTTGTCGCGGGTGTATAAGTTTTTTTTTTTTTTTGTTGTTGTTCTCCTATATTTGTAGACAACGGTTTCGGTAACAAAATCTCTGCAATCTGCTGCCCTTAGGCTGCACCACCCCCTTGTTGTGTATACATTGCATCCTTTTAAGGCGACCTTGGAAAAAAAGAAGCTTTTAGATTTGGACAACCAGGCACCAAGTCTTTCCAGAATTAATGAGAAAATAAACACACACACAAAACAGGATGAAATCATTATATTATTTATAATCAGTTTCACTGCATGCGAAAGACGCACCACATCTCATTTTCTGAAATTCGAATACTGGTGTACACATTAACAAGACTAAGAGGTAAATACTAATTTTATATTTGAATTATATTATACATTATTATTATTGCCTTGTTTTAAAACTCACTCATGTTTGAAAAGATTTTTAATTTTTTTATTATTGTAATGATAAATATTTGCATATTCAATATATTCGGAGAATTAATCCGAATTCTATCGCTTTTATTTGTCTTTGCACCCGAGATTTAACTTCAGTATATATGCTTGAAATCAAATGTCCTGTCATTTTAATGCTTGCATTAAGGTGCAATAGAAAATGACTGTCCCTTTAGTTAAATTTCTAAAAATTAAAAAACATATATATATTTAATATTTCAAATATAAATTATCAAAGCTGATAAACAGAAGTGTTGGGTTCGAACCCAGGTCGCGCTCCTCGACCTGACTGTTCGGAGCTTTTTGTGGTTTTCTCCAAAACTCGCGTAAATATGGACTAAAACCCTTAGAAAGACGCCCATTGAGGGCATTCCACCTATAAGCTAGGACCTGGTATAGTCAATCGGTCTTATGCTATACAACCAACCTAATATATAAATTTCAAAACTATCTGAAATAATCGTAATAATAAAAAATAAATTTTGTGCGTGATAACCATAAACATATATATATACTTACATTAATATCATTATTGCTGTTATTATACTTACAAAGTTTAAAATCCAAACTTCCGAATAGAAATATTGTGTTCATGATTTTGTGATTCTAGCTAATCTAAAAATGTCCAGCAAAAAGGAAAATTGAGAATGATTTTTTCAAAATTGTTTTTCATTATAAATACACTTTAACACTTGTTTTTTTTTTTTTTTTTTTTTTAGCTTATTCCTTTTCATTTAAGAATTTTTCTTAGTCTGATTTGATTTCTTGTTAACTTATAATATAGTTTAGTTGGAAGATTTAAGGCCGATTGACTCCGCATGTGTCCTAGGCCTATAGGGGAAATGCCCTCTGTGAGAGTCTTTCTAAGGGGTCCTAGCCCATATTTATGCGAGTTTCGGAGGAAACCACGGAAAATTCCGAACGGCTAGGCCGATGAGCGCGACCTGGAATCGAACCCGTCACCTTCCATCTACTAGCATTGAGCGCAGAACCGTTCAGCCGCTTGTGGGCCCTTATAATATTATAAGAAAATGCATATTTATTAAAAAATATTAAGTTGTTTATCATTAATTTTTAAGAGGGAAAAAGTTGATTATTTTTGATGAATATAGTATTAAAAAATTATCTAATTCTGTATTTCAAATAAGTAGTGGTTAAGAGAAAAATTAATTCGTATTCGGATTAATATGTCCCGTACAGATTTAGCTTACAGAATACCAAAAATCTGTATTTAGAAAATTAAACTTATTTCTCAATCAAGAATATGTTCATCCAACGTTGGCAATGATTCTCTGTCTTACGGCTTTTTCCGAACATAGAATTTTTTCCCTATTTAATCGTAAAAAAAATTATTCAAAATCTTGTTAAACAACGTTATATAAAAATTACTGAAGATTAAGATAGGAACCATTCACAGTTTGAACAGCGAGATTTTAGAAGAATTGGACAGGAAAATGTTCTTTTTTTCTAAGCAATACTAATAAAGGGAAGAGGGGGCTCTTCAACTGTTGTCGCTGATAGCGAAACCCCGTGATATTATATGAGGAAACCTGTAATGTAAATTACCCATCACCTAATGTATTTTTTAAAATAATGTTTAGATATTTCACAATCGTTAAAATAATTCATCCTTTCAACACATTGATTTTTTTTTTTTTTTTTTTTTATGTTTTGTTTAAAGCTTTAAAATGCGCATAATTAACTAAAAGTATTTTTCGCCCTTTACAGCTTCAAAACAAAATGTTAAAAATTTAAAAAATCCGTTTTCGGAAAACAAAAATCAGTTTAATGATATTACGAGTTTGGCTGTCAGCGACGATTGGTAAAGCATCCCCTTAAAATTAAAAACTGAGCAAAATAATAACTCACGCTAAGGCATTGATTGATTTAATGTAATGATGATGTATGTAAATTTAGAAGATAATAAATAAAGCTATGTCGTAATCTCCCCCCCCCCCCCAAAAAAAAAAAAAAAAAAAAAATTAAAAATGCTCTGTGTTTATCACTAGCTGTATTCATAATATTTGAAATTTTAAAATAAGTATTTTGCCAAAAAAAAAATATATATATTTATTCTGTCGAAAAATTATTCTATGGAAGTCAGTTAAGATCTCACTTTTATTTATTTATTTATTTATTTATTTATTGGATGTAATTGAGGAAATTGCCAAAATTTACCTTGTGAAAGGAAATTGCTTGAGAATGATAATTATTTTCGCTTACTTTTATGTTACACAAAATTTTGTTTAGAGTTCTATACTTCACGTTGCCTTTATAGGATAATTTCGCATTTTGAGTTGCCTTGACTATAGAAATAAAACTTTTAACAGCTCCTGTATGGTTCTATTATCGCAATAAATGAAAAGAAATAAATGGAAGAAATTTAAATTTAGAATGCTAAAGATTATCTGGAAATGTTACTTGAAATTTTTGTCTAAGATCAGTAAGTTACTGATACAAGTTCTCTGAAGAACTTGAAATGCATATTTTAAAATTTCCTTACAACTTTAAGTTTTTTTTTTTTTATGAATATGTAAATAATTGAATGGGGCATTGGGGGGAAGAGGGGAAATCCCGTCACTCAGAAATATAATATATATAAAACAATTTATACGAATTCAGATTTCTATTTTTAATTTCATTAAACTTATATACTAAAGAAAGTATTGCTATTTACTGAATTTTCGAAAATAAGATTTCACTACCTTTTCAAGTTTTAAGTCATAAATGTATAAATGATATTTTTTAAAACTGGATTGACCTCTGAGATAATTTGTTCTTGAGACAATTTGTACGCAAACTAACAAGTTGACACACATGCTTATTCCTGCATAGTAAGCTAAATAGCAAGCGAAACTTTCTAATGATTTATCCAAGAACTCAAAACCGACATTGACTGTGGCGCAATCAAACAAAGATTAATTAAATCAAACCATCACACTATTTTTAAAATAGTGTAATACTTCAAAACAACGGAACCTGAACCTGCAAATGATGGAATTTGTCTCCTATTAATAAGTTTTCTCATGTGAATAATGAAACGTATTGGAAATTTGAGAATAAAAACCACGCAAAAACAGTGGGTCCACTATTCAGAAGTGTCCGCTAAATAATTTTTACTACACTTAAATTAATAATTTATAATTAAGAACTATAAGTTTATAAATTTAATTAAGCATTAAATTAAAAATAATATTCATGGTAATTGGTAATTAAAAAAAATGTAAATTACCTATGAAAGTGTTCACAGAGGAGATCTATTTAGAAAAGAAAAGACAAAAAAAAAAAAAAAAAAAAAGCACCTAAAAATGAACTTCTAATGAGTTTCGCTCCTTTTTAAAAATGAACTTGAGTTGAGCGCGTTCATTTTTTCAGACATGAGTTTGAACGCGAACTAACTCGTTTTTTGCACGATGAACTTGAGTTTGAACTAGTTCGTTTTTTTCGTGAACTTGCACAACACTGGTATTAAAACGTAGTTCTTATACAAGAGATTTCCCAAAGCTAACTTCAGAATTGTAGCTCCAGGCTGACTTCTTGTTTCCCTCTACCATATGTCCTGTTACTGCTAATACGCCTTTCCAGACCCTACCCAAAGAAGTTTCCATACAAGCTCTTCAGCATTTGCAGTTTTGAAGTTACACCATGCTATCATAGTAAAGCTCCAACTAAATGCAAGTTCCTTACCTTTTCCAGACTTCAGTAAAACTCCAACTAAATTTCTACAGCTTGTGATTTCGGACTGATTTATCAAGCTTGACTGTAACTGCAGCGTGTTTTTTATTATGATATATAATGAACGTGTTACTGCAGTTGTTATCAAACTATGTCTTAAATTTGTCCTGAATATGCCCTGATAAAAAGGGCGAAAAGCTTTGACAATATTATTTATGTATTTTTAAAATGATTTTAATTAAATATGTCTTTTTTAAAGAGTATTTCTACGTGTTTTAAAGTGTAATTTTTAACAAATTAGCTGTTTTTACGACGCACGTGTTTTTAAATGTTTCTATATGAGATGTGATTTCATCTTCCTGGATTATCAACTAGGAGGAAGTTGTATCTGGATTCCATTTATTTTGTAAAATTTGTAGCTATGACAAATAATTTAACTCACAAATTCAGAAGGCGAAGCGATCTTTTGTCTTCCTCGAGTGAAACTTTCTTCCTAGAGTGAAGCTTTGCCTGCTGTCTTACATATAATCAATTCGAGTTTGCTTTCTTTATTACTTATTATTATTCCTTTAGGGTATTTAACTGAGTAAGAGTTTTATATCGATGCTAAGAGATAGCTGTGTAATGTTTTTCAGATCAGCGATCAAGAAAATATGTGCCCACGAGACCTGTGTTCACGAGAAAAACTATCTAAACATTCCATGCCTATTGTATTTAATAGGATACCTTTGAAATGTGACGGTTTTGTCTTAATAATCCTACTAAATTTCTTTTAGTTGCAAAATTTAGTGAAAAAACTTCTGTTAGATTTCTTTACATACCGAATTAGAAACCGCTATTTGAGAATTGTGTCTTTTGTCATATTTATCGCAAATTTTGGTTATTATGCGCTCACATAAGGGATATAAATATTATTTTTTAATCTTAATAATCTTTTTTTAAATCTGTTCTTTTATATAAGGAATTGGAGAAGAAATAATATATTTCATATATTAAGAAAATATATTTAACTAAAGATTTAAAAAACAGCGCAACCATGTTATCGCATGAAACTATCTAAAACTATAATAAATAATAATTGAGAATGCAATGATATTTACATATTTTGAGAATTTTTTATTTTTTTTTTTATAGATGATTAGAAAACAGATAATATAGACTTACTATAATTCCATCACGGTTTTCAATTTAGCAATCATTTTATGCAGTTCAAATACTTAGCTTTTATTTAGAAAATTTCATAAGCTTCAAGCTCTAAATTTGAAATGAAACACGAATCTATAACTAAAACAGAACTTTTTCAAATTATTTTTATGTATATATTTATTTCATTTTTAAAAAAAACAGGCATATTTTAAATATCATAAATACATATATCATTTTGAAATCATTTTGTTAAAAAAAAAAAATAATAATAATAATAAAATTTATAGCACTTAATAACTAAATACAGCTACTGAATAATCAATAAAAACTTTTTAAAAAAATTAATTTATAAATTTCCCAATGGATAATGTTAAAATAGTGATTCATAAACAGTGTTACCAGATCTAGCGGATTTTTTATTCATTGATCACCAATAATTTTGAGATGTGATATTTGATATCCATGATAGACTATCAATCTTCGAAGTGATTAGGCAAATACTAAAATTAAAAATTATTGATGATTATTGAATAAAAATTCCGCCAGATCTGGCAACACTCTCCATAAATAATAGATTCATAAATTATATTTATATTTAATAGATTATATAATTTCATAGATTATATTTAATAGATTTTGTAGGAGCTTGATGTTTGGTTCGTCGAGGTACGTGTAGGTGTGGGGAAAATGTTTCCTGATAAACAGTCACTGATCTCGCTAACAATTGCAGTATTTAATAAATATTTACACACTTATATATACAAAGATCTATTTGAAGATTAAAGCAGCTTTCTTGCACTCTTATAGTGCACACACAATAATAACAGATTAGAGCTAGAGACCGGCAGGACAACCTCCTCCGTCTCTTCAAAACCAGCTCACACACATTCACTGATGCTTCTCTCAGCATCCCTCTTGACCCCTTTTAGGGTTGCAATGACAGCTCTTCCCCTCCACAGGGGATACCATAAAGGTGTGGGACTCGCCGGCATTACACCTCCCCCCCAAGATTGTGTCTCTCAGCGGCCGCCCGAGTGACACTATCTGAGAAAATAAAAGTATGCCGGAGACTCCCACTCCACAATATTATTTAAATCACACACTACTAAATAACAGTACATAAATTAATATTGATAACAAAACCACAATTAAATAATGAAATTAGCAATTAAAATAATAGAATAAAATTAGAAGAACCTTATAAAAATAAGTGTTGCACATGCTGCACAATTTTCTTTCGCTACGTTCATTTTCTGCAACAGACAAAATAGTTTTAAAATCACATGCACACAAAGTTTTGATTGAAATTGTTCATTAAAGAGTTCGAATAAAGTCTATGATTCAAATTTCACTTAGTCTATCAAAATCTAAATTGTTCATGAATACACAATTAACTCTAAATAGTTAATCAATGTCTGAATTCGCACTTTCAGTACCACAAGTTCAGACATATGAAAGCTGAAGTTCCATCATTTTTTTGGTGAAAGCACAATGTTATTTCTAACGAAATTAATTTATTGATAATGAACATATAATTGAGCACTTTTAGCTCCTTCGAAGACACTATTAACGGTTTCGTGTGATTTCTTCTATCACTGGGGTATTCAGTGACATCCTCGGGTATGCCAAGTCAGGTTCCATATAGTCTGTCACCATCGCGTTCACATTTTCATTTCGAACATTAGATCCTTTGAAGTTGAAAAACATACGTTTACGTTTAACATGAGCCCTATGTGCTTTAATTGGCACGAAGACTGAGTTGCTTTCCCCTGGAGGAGTTTTCCAATTCTCCTTCACAATATACAAAGATGAAGTCACATCTCTTTCGTCGAGGGTAATTCTGAAGTCGGTGGCTTTTCCCTGTTTATTCGACTGTATCAAGTCAAAATTTCCATCAATTGGCTTGATCTCATAAGATTGTGAGCATTGTCGTGCTGTTTCGCCAGGACCGGTCCAGCGAGCGTATAGAATCGCCTGATCGTCCGCTTTAAAATTCCTAGAAGACGAACGTCTAGTTTCGCCAGCCCAAGGTAATGATTTCAAATTACCAAACGACCAATTAAATTCCCCATTAGTCATCCCACAATCATTAACAATTACATTCGGAATCCCAGTACGCATAAAAATATCGGATAAAGCACTATAAATTGCCTTGGTCATTAACGTTTTTAACTCGATAGCTGCCAGCCACCGCCCATGCTGTTCCCCTAAACATAATTCAGCGCACGCGACATCTCTCAAACGCACTTCAGAATGCCTCATCCCAGGCCAAATGAAACTATCCCGAACTCTCCCTTTAGTTTCGTTTTTGCATACGACCGCTTTTTGAGATAAATTCAATCTTTCCTCTTCCTCTCCCCTAGGTTGCAACATCACCGTTTTATCCAGCGCTTTTCTACCCCTCTGAACCTTCACTCCCTCGATAACGATAGTTTCTTCTCGTTCTTCCAAATCCGTACACTGCATCTGGAATTTCAGATGGTCAGCTTTGACCCTCTCTTCAATACAAAGCGTACTTTCCCCATCGACTTCCATTCCCCCCTCCGCAAAATCCGAACCTTCTCTTTCTCTACTTTCAGGAGATCCACCTTCTACAAACTGAACGCTATCTCTGCTCTCTCTCTCTTTTTCATCCCCTTCTTTAGACTGCTCCCTCAACGAATTCCATATCCTAGGTGAGAGTAAGCAGGGAACGCAAAGTTTTCGAGTCACCGCCGCGAGAATTTCTTGAGGTCCGTCAACGGATGTTGCGTTCGTTCTGAGAGAAACGGGAAGTTTACATAATTTAGCTTCGGTCTGTTCGCCAAAAGCTGATGTGAGAATTATCTTTTCTTGCTCTTTAAGTTCTATATCTGGTAGCGCCAAAGGGTTAAAAATCGCAAAATTTGTGCCAGAATCGTTTATTGCTTTCACGTTCCGTCCCTCAATCATTATTTCAATATGCTCTAAAGGTTCAATCGCGAGTTGGGAATTTAAAAATTCGGTTTTTACCATCGCGGTAAATATTTCGCTATTATTTTGCTCCGATTTAATATTTTCACTATTAAAACTTTGTTTTCGTTTATCACAGTCTCGCTGTAAATGGGAATTAGATCCGCAAGAATAACAAGATTTGGTCCTAGGTTTATAAGCATAACTCGACTGGTTTTTGGGTGTACGCAAATGAGGAGGTATGTATCTTTGCTCTTTTTCCCTATCTAACGATTCTACCGTATCGCGTTGTTTTGCATTCTCTGAAAAATTTTGTTTGTGTATTGACTTGCCTCGGGACGTATCAAAGTTATCGCAATCCTTGCTCATTTCTATAGGTCTAAACCAATTGTCACCCTGTCGTATGCCTATATGTGTTTGTGTTTCCGGATCTAAAGTAGAAAATAGCTTATCCGCTACTATCAAATCACGCAAAGTATCAAAATCCTCGCATTTTCTTAATCGGAGGTAATAGTCGAACGTCGTTTTAAGACGAGACGCGAACTGCATGTGCGTCTCGCCCACCTGCCTTTTAGCTGTATTGAAATGCTGCAAACAATTTGGTGCTGTTGGTTCGAATTCTCGCAACACGAGTGTTTTTATTTTTTCATAGTCTTTAATCTCTTCATCGTTAATATAAACTAAAATATTGGCAGCTTTTTAGCCTAATAAATTTAACAAAATTTCGGCTTGAATACTTTCGTCTACATTTTTCGTCTTAAATGCGCGTTCCAGAGTTGTGAAGAACAAATACCACAACTCTGGTTTTGACGGACAAGGAATCGTTAGCGACCTTATTGTTTTAATTATCCGATCTAAATCATCCCTTCCACTACGCTGGACAGGTTCCGGCCTAGGGCTTGAGCCTTGAGCTCTAGCAAGCTCCAATGCTCTAATATGCTTTTCTCTTTGCTTGCGATCTTCTACGGTAGTAATGATGAATTCAGCTACAAAATCAGGTGATGTTTTAAATTCATCGGATTTCAAGATCTTCTCTTTAAGATCTTTTATCTTCAGGTCTAACGTGGTGCTAACACCTATTTCTTCTGCGACCGCGATTAAATCTTCTTTTTTAAGACCTTTCTCATTAAAAAATTTCGACCATGTTGGCAAATATATTAAAATTTATGTTTCAACAACAGTCACTTTTCATTCTTATTTTCCCCCAAAACATAAACAAGATAAGAATCTTCTTACCTCGATCCTGTCGACTGCGCCAGTGTAGGAGCTTGATGTTTGGTTCGTCGAGGTACGTGTAGGTGTGGGGAAAATGTTTCCAGATAAACAGTCACTGATCTCGCTAACAATTGCAGTATTTAATAAATATTTACACACTTATATATACAAAGATCTATTTGAAGATTAAAGCAGCTTTCTTGCACTCTTATAGTGCACAAACAATAATAACAGATTAGAGCTAGAGACCGGCAGGACAACCTCCTCCGTCTCTTCAAAACCAGCTCACACACATTCACTGATGCTTCTCTCAGCATCCCTCTTGACCCCTTTTAGGGTTGCAATGACATAGCTTCCTCTCCACAGGGGATACTATAAAGGTGTGGGACTCGCCGGCATTACAGATTTATATTTAATAATTATATTTAATAGATTTATAAATTTCATTTCATCGAGTATATTTTTCTACTATAAAATTTAAAATTCATCCCATAAAAATAAAATAAAATAAAAATAAAATATAATAAAATAAAAAGAATAGTTAAAGCAATTTCAATATTTATTCAAATGTTAGAATTACCTAGAACTATATTTTTTAATAAATATTATAAAATTGTTAGTTTTTTAATGTAGTTTTTTATATACTCTAAGTAACTTTGACTGTTGAAAGACATGAAATTTCGAAAACGACAATTTTGAGCTGAATATGAGTTATTTTGTATCGTAAAAAACGAAAACCTTTTAAAAATAATTTTCTTTACTTTCATTTTAACTTTTTTTTTCTGGTGAATGATGGTCACAAATAAAAGAGAAACATACTTTTTTACTTACTTTTTCTTACACATTTTACCCCAGTAATTTGAGAAAAAGACAGTGACGGAAAATAAATTGTGAGACCACTATTTACTTAAGAAATTTGATAGCCCTGTGGATGAGATGATGGCTAGACGTCTGTGCCTTCTAAATACAATTACTTAATGTAGTTGACATTTAAACGATTTACTGACACTAACCGAATGTTATTTTGTTTCAGATTTCTTCCGAAGAAATATTAAGAGTATAATAATAATAATAATAATAATAAAGTTAAAAAAAAAAAAAAAAAAAAAAACAGCTGTTTTATTTTACTGTTATCCATAAAGAAAAGTTTAAATAGCACTTTTTAAAATAACGATATATGTTTGTAAATTATTTAGTTTTTCATCTACTGACACTTTTTATGAAAAAAAAAAAAAAAAAAAAAAAAAATATTTCAAAGTTTTATAAAAGGGTATGCAAAAATATTATATCTCATTTTCTGGGGAAGGGATCAAGTAAGTTCGTAAGAGTAAATTGCAGTAAATTTTTATATTCAATAACATGCCACTGTTGAAAAAATGCAACTTTGCTGAAGAGGAATTCTCTGTAATTAAAGAAAAATACGTTTTGTCAACGTAATTTTTCCGTAATTTGCGACTTTTTTTCTCAATTTACAGAGAATATCTGGCAGCAAAGTTGCATTTTGTTTAATAGAGTGTATAATATCTTTCAGGATATTATTTTATACTTTTATACTTTTCTGAATAATCTTCTAAATTATATTTTAATTATATTGTAAATGTATTTTTTCTATAAAATGTCTTTTTATTACAAAATTATAAATTTTTAACTAATCACAGATTAAAGAAAATATTTTCAGTTAAATTAAATTATTTCTTTACTAACGTCTTAATTATTCTAAGTATTCAGAATTGCTTGTAAGTAATCAGACAAACCAGTTGTTTATAAAAAGAATGCATTATTAGCTATATGCCCTTATTTATTATGTAAACTAAGAATGCAGCAGATTTTTAAAAACTCTACCACCATTGGCAAATTTCCAATTTATTTCTAACAGGCTATTTTCCTGTGTTGCCGGTAATATGTGTGTCCATAATTCAGGCCTTTTATCTTTATATTGAAACTGTCCCTTTCAAATTAAGCTTTTGTTAATTGCTTATTGGAAGCTATTTTGCTATACAAAATCATTTCATACGTGCTTTGTTTTAGGCTTAAAACTATAAAGAAATCTTCAAAGTCTCTTACGATAAAAAAGAAAAGAATAAAAAATCCTAGCAACAAACTTATTTTGTTGTGGTAGTTGTGGTTCAAAATATGAATGATATTCCTACCTTTATTAGATGACTATTTAAATTTGAAAATTGCATTTGACCAACTTTCATTCAAAGCTATTTCTTAAAATCAGTTAAGTGTTCAGCCAAAAAAATTTTTATGGTTTTCTTCTCAGCATACTCTATTAATAGCCAATCATCAACAGAAAGTTTCTTATTTAAGAAAATCGCCTCTTTTAACATTTTCGTTTGTGGACATTATTGAATTCAAATGAATAACTGCTCTCATTTGAATAACTGTCAGAATCTAAATTAAAAATCTGATTTCAGTCTTTCATTTTTTTTCTCAGAATTTAGTTCTACTAAAGATAATTTGAATTTGCTCATTTTTGTTTCTCTTATTTTGTGTGCTAATTTCTATATATATATATATATATATATATATATTTTTTTTTTTTTTTTCATTTTTATAATTTTGGGAACGGGGAAGGAGGAAGAGAAAGGTGAAAATAGCTGATTTATATCAATTTCTAAATGCTTTCAGATTGAAAATTAAAGCTTTTGAATACGGTTATACAATATTTGGGAAATATTGTATTGGAATTATAATTGCTTTAAAAATACCTGTATATTTTAAGGTGCTGTTAATCAGATATTTAGAAATTGGTCTTTGTATCTGTCTGATTTACATTTTTTGGTGTAACTATTATACGTGTAAATGAGAAACTGATATTAGAACTAAATCCAAATTTTTATATGAATTCTGTATTGTTTATTATTATTGAATACAAAAATTTATAAGATCAGCTAAACAAACCACTCATAAACACGTAAAAATCATTTAAATATATTTCAGTCTTTAGACAGTATTTCTTGTTAATACATTTTTCATCCTATTATAACATTTTTAAACTGCTCAAAAACGAATTAAATTAACATGTTTAATTATCATCTATTAAATTCACAAAAGCATATATCTAACACAATATAGCATTAGAAATATTTATCATTCGACATACTGCACACATAAACTTTGAATAAAACAAGGACTACCTTTGAAAATTTCTCAGAAGGCATTGAATCTTTTTATTTTATTTTATTTATTCAATTAGGTTTTTAAATTAAGTACATTTTATGTTGCTTAAATAATTTACAAAACTTTTACAAATTAGTCGAATACAATATTTTTTTATTTGATGTAGTTAATGAAAGCGCTTAACTGAATTATTTCATGTTAAAAAAAATAATGTACAGGAATGATCATGATCTTTTTTTTTCTCTTTTTTTTTTTTTTTTTTTTTTTTACACATATTGTAGAAAAAGTATACGGAGAAAGAATATACGGAAATGCTTCGGAGTTGTGTTTGATATAATTCAACATTTTAATGTCTTCTTAATACGAAAATCGGGTTTTTGCGGCAGTTCTTAATGCCGTACATTCATGGGAACATCTTAAAAATAAAGAATTGTAGAAACTTCAAATTTATTATTTTTAATGTATATCTTGTGAATACATCAAGTGATTTTTTGTGTTTGCATTTAAAATTATTAAGTGTTAAATCTCGTGAGGCCGAAATTTCTCCAAATGACTTAAATCAAAGTTTTCAATTTAATAACAGATTTTAAACTTTATAAATGTTCAAACGAATGGATATAGGAGTGTAAAACATGTAAATTATTATTTATTTGTAGCGTAAATTATTTGTTGCAGAAACATTTAATATTGCAAGGATCTATTGTACAAGATGACCATTTATTTTTTAAAAAGATGCTTTGATATTTAACACTATCTAAAAAAAATATTATTAATATTTTTTCTCAATTTAAAATATTATTACAACCGAATGAATAAAGTAATTGCTTTTGAACAGTACAAAATATCATGGTTGGTTGGTTGGAGGATATGAGACCGATTGATTTGAGGCCTTTAGGGGATGCCCTTCGTGGGAGTCTTTCTAAGCGGTCCTAGCCCGTATTTACGCGAGTTTCGGAGGAAACCACGGAAAACTCCGAACGACAAGATTAATGAGCGTGACCTGGGATCGAACCCGGCACCTCCCATCTACCACCTTTGAGCTCATAACCACTCTGCCGCTGGTGGGTCCAAAATAACATGGACTTCCTTACACATTGCAACATATGTTATGTATATATGGCTATAATTTAGAATGCAGAAACATGTTAAAATTAACTATTCGTTTATTTATTTAAAATTAAAGTACATAAATTATTTCACTATAAATAAAAAACAATATTTGAAAAATATATTAATATATTGTTTATTTATCAGAACCCAATATTTGATATTATTTTCATTTCTCATATTTTGTCGAGTTAATTAAAAATCTGATTAATCTCTTTCTATAACTCAAAACTGATTAAACAAAATCTAGCAAAGATACATCGTTATGACGGTGAATAAAAAAATACAAAAGCTACATTAAATATATAATTATACATTATAATTTTTATTTCATTTTACAGTAAAAATAACATTTTAAATAAATATTTAAAAAGAACATTTTTTTTTTCAATTTTAAATAATATGAAAAAAAAAAAAAAAAAAAAAAAAAAATTAGTCATTTTTTAAAAATTTATATAAGTAGTATATCCAATACAAAATATTTTTAGTGAAATTTATGTGTGTTAAAATTTAAATATAATGAAAAACATCATTTATACGTTATTTTATTTTATTTTATTTATTTATTTATCTTTTATTATTACATTCATATGAAAAATGGCTATTTCTCAATTTTTTTCTTTTTTTTTTAGGACTGAGGGCCTCTTAGTCTCAATCTGGAATTTTTGCGTTGTTGATTTCGATAGTTGAACATTTGTCGAAATCTAAAATTTATCGAAAATATAATTGAATAATTTGAAAGCGATGTTATAATTTGAAAAAAGAAGAAAAAAAAAAAAAAAAAACTAATAGTCCTCCGTCCTAAACTAAATTCTGTTTTTGCCAGAATTTCATTAAAATATTTTTTATTATTGTTATTATTGAAAGAAAAAGAAAAGAAAAAAAATAATAATCAGTATCGTTACAAACGATATGGAAAAAGTTTTTTTTAATAATTTTGAATTAGGAAATAAAAAGTGCGCGTGAAATAATATGAAATAAAAATAAGTAAAAAAATGAATTTAATGATTTAATGTTTGTGTTTTTCGGGGGTTGCTCATGCATATAAAAAATGCGTATTAAAACAAGTCGAACAAGGAAGCGAAATAAGTATTGAGTTATATTACGATAAATACGATATATAATATGATACGATATATTAGACCTATCGTCCAGGGTTAGTAGGCGTTTTCGTTGAAAGAAATAGTTTGTTCGTTCGGTGCAACTTGCACATTAGTCCCGTGAGGTACAACTTTCACATTAGTCCCTTGAGGTACAATTTTCACTTTAGTCCCGTCAGGTACAACTTGCACATTAGTCCCCTTTAAATATTTATTTATTTATTTATTTGGTGGTAATTATCAGAAATTAAATAAGGAAATGAAAGAGGAGTGATAATTAATTACGATGTATTTAGGTATTTGTCACAATTGTTTTATGTATATTTAACGATTTCAAATAAAAAATTACAATTTAAAAATTATATATATATACATTTATAAAAATATTTTGAAGTATTTCCAAATCTGATAAAAATGCATTTTGAATTTCCCTTTTCAATTTTAGGTATCCGTAGTGCTGGTATAAACTCTCAAACTCCCATGTCTTTTTATTGTATTTCACATACGACATTAGAATCGTCATGAGAATTCGGAAAATTCAATGCATATAAAATCTAGTCATATATCTCAATATATTATCATGAAATATTGTAGGTTATTTTGTTTGTCATAAAATTATATATATTAAATATAATATTACTAGTATAGCATTATCCAATAACTGTGTATAAAATAATATGAGAATAAAATGAAGTTGTGTATTTATTATATTATTCTTGTGAAACCCAAGATTGAATAGTCGATGTACTTATTATAATCTTACATCTTAAATTCTCTATAAATATTTAATTTAAGGAATTCTCCAATATTTGAGATTAAACATCTATTTTTAAAGGAAATATTTGAACGATAAAATGAAATATTTTCAAAATAATGAATTTTATACTCTGTCTAAAGGTACTTCTGAATGAATTATTTTTATTTATTAAGGTATCATTTTTTACTTTTCTTCAGTTTAGAAAAATATATATATAGTACAGATTTTTTTTTTTGAAAATTAAAATGGTGTGTAAAGTTTTAAGATGCTCGTTGGTTTAGTTTTAGATAATCTTAAATTTGTTAACTTTCGAAGTTGATTTAGGGGGACAGACTATTTTTAAAAATAAAATAAAGGAAGAAATTTTCGATCAACTTTCCGATTTTTTTTTTTTTTTTTATTGCATGTTTACTGGTATCCGATTACTCTATTGATTAAAAATATTATTTTAGTTTACTTTAAAATAGAAAATTATTTTTATTGCAGATTAATTTCTAAGAAATTCAAGGGTGCTTTCGCATTGCACACATGATATTTTAAAAAATATAATTTTTCTCAACTATACATTTTGATATAATGAATAAAATGAATTAAAAATAAGAAGGTCTATTGAATAGATAAAAGAAAAAAATATGATCGTGAAAATATAAAAATTTTAATAGTAATTTCATGTTAACTTAATAAAAACTTTAGTAGTAATTTCAACTTAATTATTACTTAAACTTCCTAGTATTAAAATAATTAAAACATTTTAATTCAGATTTTTAATTTGAACGTTTTGTTTCATTTAATATAAAAATTATAAGGATAAAGGAAATTGTAACTGAGATATCCTGCGTGCAGTGAGAAAGCACCCTTCATTTTTTTTAAAAATTAATTTGCAGTAAAAATAATTTTCTTTTTTAAAGTAAACCAAAATAATATTTTTTACCTCTAGAGTAATGTTATGCTAGTTAATACATTTTTTTTTTTTTTTTTTTTGTACATGCATTGATATTTTTTTTAAATATTCTGAAAACTGATCGAAAATTTCTTCCTTTATTTTACTTTTAAAAGTATTCTATCCCCTTAATAATCTAATAATGATATTAATAAGAAAGATTACGTTTTAATGTCTTTCACAATACATTTTAGGATAACAAATTAATCTATAATATTTTATAGAAAACTAGTTGGGCCGTGCTCGCCTAGAATTCGATTTCGACATATGTAATTCCAAATTTATTTTTCCTTGGCAGTTGAAATTATTAGACGTTGGTGTACACGATATTTAGTAATATTTGATACACGATAATCAATAATTTTGTGCCAGTTTCATAAAAGACATTTCAAAATTTTTTCGATTCTTTTACTTGAATTGATAAATAATTCTCTTTATTCAGATTTATGCAAAATTTTAAATAATAAATTTCAAACATCTTACAAGCTTTTCAAAATAGACTTTTTTTAATTCATTGGTATTCTTGATAGTATAAAATTGATATTTAAAAACTAGTACGAATTTTTTTGTTACTTCTTTTTAAAAAATAATGATGGCAAAGCTCCAAAAAGGTAACACACTTGTTATGCTACTGACGGATATTCCATTTTTTTTGTCAATTTTGGATGTTTCTTAACTTAAAGCATCTAATAATGTAAAAGATTAAGACGACATTTTTCACGAATACCGTAAATAAGTTTCATATGTCCATACGATATTATGCGATACGTATATTTAATATAGATATCACACATATATACGAAAAGTGCCACAACTTAAAAATACAATATTTGAGGAAAATTAAGTTAAAGATAACGATAAATACTGACTAGATTGCAATAAACAGAATGGCCTCTCAGGTGGATAAATTGGGAGATAGAAACGTGACGCTTTTCACGAGTGTTGGGGCCTATCATACACATTTTGCAATGGTGTAAACATTTGCCATTTATTGATTTGTGTCGCATTTATTGCCAAGCAGCAATATAATCAGGAACTAAAAGTAATGAAATCCGGCTAACTTAATGTGTAGGAATCTGTAAAATGCATAGAATTGATTTATTTTGTTATTACTAAATAGGAGCATGGAGTAACCTGCAAAGAATGAAACAACGATTAATATATATATATATATATATATATATATATATATATATTAAGAAACGTGACACAACTTAAAAATGCAGTATTTGAGAAACATCAAGTTAAAGATAACGATAAATATTGACTAGATTACAATAAACAAAAAGGCATCTCAGGTGGATAAATTGGGAGATAGAAACGTGACGCTTTTCACGAATGTTGGGGCCTATCATACACATTATAGCATAACACTGTTAGATATTATGCTATAAAAAAATTATGTTAAAAAAATTCTGTTTACTACGACTACAGAATTTCATTATAATGTTACATATCAGTCTGACTTTTGACAGATACAGATTTAATGTTGTAATATTCGATTATATATATATATATATATATATATATATATATATATATTAATTACATGATTTAGAAGTGTATGTCCTTTTCTGTAGCAGTAGATTATTTAGTATTGGATGTTTTTTACTTTTTTATCTATATCATTCAACTTTAAATTTCCTTATTATATTGGTGCTATAGAGCTATATCTATGATTAACATTTTTATTAATTATTCCAATTTCAGCTTTTTTTTATTATTTATTTCAAAATAACCTCGATTCTTTCTTTTATTTTTCATTCTTAGGCAAAATTTTACTTTACTCAAACATTTTACTTCAAATTCGCGCTATTTAATCTTTTTAAGAAAGTAATTTATTTGTTTATATTACCTGCAATCAATTAATTCCCTATAAATAATGATAAATAAAGTATTATTCGAAACGTATTTTATATATGAACAGGAACCAGCTTTTCTTTCAGAGAAATTTACTGTATGTAAAAAACCACCAAATTTCAAAATCCTTGCACATTGTTTAAGACTATAAATTAATTTTTGTAATTTACACACTTTGTTTTACTGTTCTGGAGTTATGAAACTTTCTGGTTGTTCCTTATAAATATTTTCCTTTAAATTCCCATGCAAAAATTCGGTTTTAATGCCAATTTGTTTCACATGAGACGGTCTGGTATGAGATGGTCGTTAAAAAACTGCGAATTGTGTATGACATCACTGATACAAAAGTTTAGACATAATCGTCTTTAAATCTTTTATGAAATTTCTGAGAAACGAATCTCGCTTTATATTTTTCTGTTTTTTCCGTGTCATCATACTTCGCATTAAATATCGATTTTTAAATTATTTATTTTACTTTCTTCTATATACATAAAAATAAAAGCAATGATTTCATGAACATTTTTGAACTCTGGTTTTCTATTCATTTACAAGTTCTAATATATACTGAACACGATTTGACCATTTTTTAAAAAGTCTGTTATGTATGAATATTTTTTGTATTGTTCTGTTTTAAAGAAATGTCTGTCAACAAATTTTTGCTATACAACATGAACATTTTCTGGCAATTTTACCGCCAGAAACTTTTTATAGTGTAGTGGAATTTTTTTTATACTGTAATGGTAATGAGCACAGACAGAAATTTTCATGCAACAAAATTCACCTCCGAGAATCCCTTCCAATACAGGTTAGGTTGCAAAATATACATCATATTTTTATTTATAATTTTTTAAGTTATTTTTCCAAAGGTTAAAGTAAAAATAATAGCCATAATTCAAGTTTGCATAGAATATTGTTCTATATTAACATGCCATTAAAATCTTTATTTTAGAATATTATTATTATTATTATTTGTTGTTGTTGTTGTTAAGAAGAATTTTGTTCCACAAAAATGTTCATTGCAATATCATAAATGATTATTTAAACTATTTCGCCAATTTTATGATAAAAAATATGTTCGTTATGATTCTATGAGAAATTTTTGCTCAATAGTGTCGTGTTAAGAAATCTTAAATTTCGAATTCCTTACGAAATATTAAGGGAGGAATGTTCAACTAAAAATGTTTCTAGCCAGTGGCATACATAATTTAAATCTACTCAGATGTTTTTACGATCATTCATTTTCGGTAAAATATAATCCACAAACGGACTGACTAACTGAATATTATAGACGTGTATTGCATCGAACTTGTAACTTTCAGATTTTTCACACTTAAAATAACATAAATACTTTAAAATAAATGATAAAAAGTTAAAATTTTAAGATCAACAGATATTCTCGTACCTATAAATTATTTTTGGAACTATTAAATTTGAATAAATATCATTTTCAATTTAAGTATTATTTGTACAGGACACTTTTACAAAATTTTCCATCGACAATAATAAAATATTTTAACGCGTTGTATGTAGTGTTCTACAAAAAATACGCTTTTTTTTTTTTTTTTTTTTTTTTATAATATTACTGGTTAAAACTTAACACATGTTTTACGGTGATGAGATATAAGTTAAGATATGTTTTGTGGTAAATAAACTTGTGAAAATTGGTATAACGCTACATAATCGGAACGACTTTTTTCTACATCCGCTTAATTACAAATACTCATTAATGAAGCCTAAGAAATATTGTAAAAATCATCTTTCACTTTTCCGCTTAACGAACTAACATTTTGTTTTCATTTTACCAAAAAATATAGAATATGTTATTTAATTTTTTATCGTTACAGAGCACAAAAAAAAAAAAAAAAAAAAAAAAAAAGATCAAAATTTAAATGACTCAAATATACCTGATACCATTTTTTGAAAAGTAATTTATCATAAAAATATCCGTGAACTATTTGTCTAAATTTTATGCATCGTATATTCTTCTTATTCTATATACAATACGATCACAAAATCTTATCATTAATCATTTCAGTTAGAAAATACTTCAACAAGTTGATTATTTCCAAAAAAAATTCAATATTTCCCCCAAAGAAATTATGTAAAGTATTTTTTAAGAATAATTTTCTAACATAGCTTTTTTAAGAAAAAGTGACGAAACTCAAGCGTGTAGTATTTTTTAACTTACCTATTATAACTAACATTTTATACTTTCATGAAGAAAAATAAACATCTAGTAAAATAAATGAAATTACATATTAGAAAAATTATTGTAATGGTGCCAAAATAAAAATGTTTGTTAAATATGTTATGCATATATTATGGGTATGTGCATTAACATTAAAAAAAAAAGCTATTGTAATGTTATATAAAAATATAAATATTGGAAAAATCCTCAAAGTATGTATAAAACGATAACGAAACAACCTACACAGATGTCTATCTAAAATTTTCAAGTTGTGTAAAAGTTACTTCAGGAGAGCAATCAGGCTGACATAATTCAAAGAATTAATTCCGTATCTTGCAGAAAAATTCCGAATATAATTTTTTAAATTTTAAATTGTCAATTTCAGAATATAAATTTTCAAAGGAATATGAAAATTCACTTTTCAATTTATTTTAGTTGTTTAAAGAAAATTTTTAATAGTTATTCAAATGTAGTTATAATATAATAATTATGGTTTTTCAACTATTGTGATCAATTGAGCATGTAATACTTTTTAAAAATTAGTTCAGCTAACCTTACGTTTTTGAATGTATCGTACTTCGTAAACATAAATTAAATAATTAAATAATTAAAAAATACTATTATAAAGTTGTATTTAATTATATGCATTTATAATATAATCCATATATATATATATGTATAATATTTTATATAATTTTATAATATAATAAAAGAGTATATAAAAAGTTATTTATATTAGTAAAGCTATGTAATCACATTAAATAAAACTTTCAGAAATTTTTTGGTGACTTTAAATTAGATATTCTTAAACTTAGTTATTGATTATTAAACTTTAAAATAGTCTTTAACATTGTATGAATGTAGGTAAAACGGGGTTTAAAGAGGGTAGAGTGTTAATCACATCACACAGAATTACATGTTAAATAAAAATGCTTATAAACATATTTCAAATTCTTTTTAACGTAGGTTTATTTACAGTTCTTGCAATCTTATCTCTTAATCTACAATTTGCCTTTTAATTACTGAAATGCAGGATAAATATAAAATCGTGTGAGTGCTATATTAGATTATTTATATTACGTTTTAAAAAATAAATTCTTAGACTACCATATATGTTAACTAATATATATATATATATATATATATATATACATTTTTTTTCTAGAAATTTGTAAGAATTTCAGAATTATCGAGATACACATGACATCTGAAAGAGAATTTTTTACCTGGAGTTTTTTTTTTTTTTTTTTTAATACAAAATACGAAAAAAGTAAATCTTAAAGTTTTTTTTTTTTTTTATTTTATTTACTAGATATTGTACTTCTACCTTCGAAACACATTTTGGTAGAATGAGAAGAGTAGAACTACCTCCTGAAAAAGAAAGAAAGAAAATAAAATATTTTGATTCTTTTCTTGTCCATTTAACGGCTGTTGCAAATGTCGTGGAAGAAAAATTGATTTTGGAGAAATGTGTTTAAATTGAAACTGTAGAAATCTCGAAGTATATGTGGTACCAATCTTTTTTTCTTCTTTAACTCAAGAAGATATATTTTATAACTAAAAAAAGAGGTTTATATTTTCACAGCTATTATGTTATAATTTTTTAGTGAGATACCTTTTGAAATAAATGTTTTATATTGCAATGTTTATTTTTCTGACGCATAATAATAATATATTTACATCAGCAAATGTTACTGTAGATTAAACGTCTTTTTCTGTTCATCTAATCCTCATTTGTGTACCATGATTATGTTCAAAACCATATACATTACGCTGTATGCTCTGCAGCATCTGGATTCATTCCTATTTTATTGCCTAATAAAAGGTTTCAACACGAAATAATTGATGTACGTTTTTAGCAATTTCTGATGAGGTTTTATTCTGATGAAGTTCTTATGAAGTTTTATTTATTTATTTATTTATTTATTTATGTATTTTAACACCAGTCCATGGATACAATTTATTGCGTCAGAGCTGTAGTTTGCAAAGATCAGTGTAGTACAAAAAATAAAATTCTTGTTCATTGATTTAGCACAAGGCGTGAATTAATTATTTTCTTGAATTTTCACATGTTTCTTTTAAATTATGTTCAAGGTATCTTTAATCTTCTTTTTTAAAATATCCTATCACATTCACCACAGATTTTAAGCACTACTTTATATAAATTAAACAGATAAATTCGTTTCACGATTTTTACTTGCAAATATTTTAAACTATAACCTTTCACGATCCTTTCCCATTATCGCTTTACTATATTCTTCTTGGGTATATATTAAAAACTTTTTCTTCTTCCTTAAACATTTAAACATCATGTAAAACAGTACAAAATATTTAATCATGGAACTAAGGATATTTTAAATAACAACTTTCAGGATTGTGAAGTTGTCATAGGATATGAAGATGTTGAGCATACCCTTCGTATTTCTTTAGCATGCATATGCATTTTTGAGAATCGCTATAAGTCTGTATAAGTAGCAAACTAAATTGAAACATTGTTAAAAGGATTTTTTTTTCTTTTAAGTACCATTTTATTTGAAACACGCCAATTTATCTTACAAAATGACAGAAATTTGTTGGGATAAAATAAAAGCGTTACTAATTTTTTATATTCAAAATTAGTTAATATTTTATCTGAAACATATTAATACAAGAAAGTTTCTAATTCAAATTGTTGGCAGAATTTTTAATCATAATGTATATTCAATCACATTTAATTTCAAAATTCAGATCCACGAGAGACTATGTAATTCTGCATTCGAAGCTG
This sequence comes from Salticus scenicus, assembly GCA_963930645.1. NCBI lineage: Eukaryota > Metazoa > Arthropoda > Arachnida > Araneae > Salticidae > Salticus > Salticus scenicus. The sequence goes on from OZ005655.1 coordinate 260,430,144, forward strand.
GTAGACGGATGTACCGTATTCGATACACTCGTCGAAATAGCCAATCAGAGATATTCGTGCTTTTCTCCTAAACTCGAGTAAATACGTGGTTGGATCCCTTAGAATAATTCACCCCGGATAGCATACCACCTACGCCTAAGATCCTCGTTTAGTCAATTGAACTTAACCCTAATACCAACACATCATTAAGCTTAATTTCATGATGCAACAAAATTTTGGCAACTCGAATTAGATTGGAATGACGTTCTGTAAATAGTGCAATGAAAATTTGAGCGTACGTCGTATGAGTAAAAAGTCGTATGAGTAATAACGTAGATTTTAAATGTACATTTAAAATCTACGTTATTACTCATACGATTTTCACATATCTTCTGAGTTATATTTTTAGTCATGCGAGTCTGTTGCATATTCAGTTGTGATGCTTCAAATCGAACAGATTTGGATATTTTCGTTGTCTCCAAAACAAAGGTAGCACAGCTGAAATTGTTGACACTTTCTAAGTTGAAGTTAATGGGTACACTTTTACACAAATTTAAGTGTTTGTATAGTATAGGCTTAGAAAATGAAAGTTACTAGCTATTTATTGGCTGAATCAACAATAATTCTATATTGGATAAAGGGTATTCCTAAAAGATTTAAATGTTTCTTCAGAAAAAAAATCGACAAAATAAGTGAATTGACAAAACCATAAATGTGGTTTTTTTGTCCCGTCTACAAAACCCTGCAAATTTGGTTTATATAAGAACTACTATATCTAAGTTTTAAAAAACCCATTTGGTTTCAAAGACGTCCGAATCGAGTGAAAAGAAAATTATTAATTCGTACATGTGTGAATATATAAAAACACTTGTAAAAGACTTATGAGGTAAAGACATCAGTGTTTGCCCCCCTCACAAATGACATGTTAGAATAACCATTAATTAATATCTATGAATTTGAATCCAATCAATCTAAATTATCTAGTTCTAGTGAATCCAGTGCAGATGGATTCAATCTCATAGATGTCATTAAACAGTTATTTAAACATGTCTTTTGTGAGGATGGCGAACATTGGTGCAAATTTTAGGGGTGGCGTAAAATTTTGTCTTTACCTTATTTGTCACCAGAAAAAAAAATTGTTAGATATTTCGATGTACAATAATACGAGTATTATTGAACTAATAAGAATACTAATTTGGATCTTGAGATTAATACTTAACTATAAAAAATACACTTACGGAAACTTAACTCTAATTTCTGAAGAATTGCTGCAAACAGAGAAATTCGGAAATAGACACATTCGGAACGAAATTTAAAATTTAAAAATTTTTAGACTTAAATAAGAAGAAAAATAGTACCCAAAACCTTCAAATTAGTATATTTCTTTTCTTTTAATTTTAAATATATTCTATGAATTAAAGGAATCTTGGAAGATTCGGAATTCTCATAAAAAGCAACCTATTTTACTCAATGAAAAATCAGAATTTTCAAAACATTTAGTAAAATATCACCATGCGTATATCGTGCATATTAGTATTTCAGTTACTCTAATGTAAATTTGAAAATGCTATTTGATATCTAAGGGAGACAGTTTTTAAAATAAAATTTCAATGGATGCATTCTCTGTTAAAGTTTCTGTATAAAGCTTCCGAATCAAACAAGGACACGGTTTTCGAAAGATAAAACACGTTCACTTCCAAAAGGTAAGAACACAAACAAAAATGTTAATTTCAGGAAATCAAATTGGAGACGCAATTTGCTACGGAGGTGGATGGAATTATGAAAATATGTTATGTAACAGCCAATCATAGTTTCGTATCACGAGATATGTGAAACAGGCGACCCTGTAAAAAAACAGATATGTGAAGGACTGCAGGAATTTCATATAAGCACCGATAAACGGTATTTAGAATTTTCGTGTATATATATATATATATATTTTTACGGCAGACGGGCTTATAGTAAACGGATGGATATTTTTAAACACTAATATGTTCTTGTACACTTTAAAGTAGGACAACCAATCATAGATGTTTCTATTTTTTCCAACATTCCTTATTCTGTCCTCTCAAGTATATGAACACAATTCCTAACCATCTAAGCAGATTAATGAACATTTGTGGACTTTAACTAAACAGTTACGAACACCTCTGATGATCTCCTTACATGTGGATTTTAAGAGCGATCTCCACACATGTATCATGTATGGTTGCAGAATGTATTGGTAAGGCAATATTTGTAATTGCGGAGCCCTGACGGCTACATATCAGTGGGATGTACGCTCGGATACCACAGGATTGTACTCCTTTACCAGTTCTGTAGATGAGAAAAAAATAATCAAATTGATGTCATCAGTATTTCAACTGGACTGTGTCTAAAAAAAGCAAAGTCATGTTCACAAATGAGTCGTTTTACTTTACAAGCTGTTGGAAAGTTTATAAGGGTCTTAAGAGAACAATTGGAAAAACATTCGGCTTCGGAACATTACCGAACATCACACATTCGAAGGTGGAATTATCATTCTGGACAGGGATTTCGTAGTGATATCGTACCACCTTAGATATCTACATTCAGGATTCTGTGAGGGTTGTTCGGTATTGTGAGGAAGTCCTAGAAACCACTGCGAAGTTGTTCTCTGTATTAATAGGTCATGATTTTGTTTTCATAGACGATTATGCGCGTCTTTGACGATTACCTGAAGAGCGAGCGGATTACGCGTTTGGAGTTGCTATCGAACTCATCAGACTTAAAATTCATTAAATTTTTTGGGATGCCCTTGACTGCGTTGTAGGTACACAATACCATCTACAGTCAAACTCACAGATTTCAAAACTGCTTCTCTGAATGAATGACGTTTACTAATGAAATATTAATCACCTAATAAAATGCGTGGTCTCAAACTGTAAACTTTGTATGTAGAAGAGAACTGCTCACATTCCCTATTAATGTTGAGTATTTTTCTTTGTTTCGACTTTAAGCATTAGCACTAATCGGACAACATCATATAACTTATGAAATTTCAATATTATATTGATCTTAGCTTCTGTTTATCGTTAAAAAACGTACTGATATTTTAGTTGAAATAACTAATGTGTTGAATTCAGTACCTCTTAATGATTTCCATGGTACCTTGATGAATTGATCCCTTTCAAACATGTGCAACTTTCCCCCTCTCAATTATCCTATCAAACAAGCACTGGTTGAAAAATCCTTTTTATTTTGAAAACTTCTTAATATTAGAAAACAATATTTCTACGAAAGGAATTTCAGTAAATAGAAGAAAGCATTACATTGAAGTTGTTGATTATTTTTTGTTGAAAGAACTTTGGCTGAATTTGAAAGATCAATGTTTTATGGATTTAAGGAAAATGTAAAATTTTAAGAAACAATAATTCACAAAAATTTATTTAAGGATAAGGACGTTATTATTGTAGACGAAGCCTCGAAATCTAAACTCTTGTGCGATTTTGGAATACTGAAAGCAATATCAACAGGAAAAGATGTTACATACGTGCATGTATCGTAAAAATAAAAGGAATTTTTTCCAAGAAACCTATACATAGAATATATCTCCTTTAAAAAAATATTAAGAATATTTAGAAATTTAAAAGCTTGTTTGTTTGACATTTTGAATAATATTGATGTATTAATTTTACAATTTTATTAACTTATTATTATTTTCTTTTATTTGCGCTTACAAAAACACCTAAGTATTTATATATTAGGTCGTTGCAGACGCGGATCATTTTATTGCCTCCAAAGACGACAGCTTCTATCGCCGTGGTATACATTTGTTACTCGAAGAATGGGCAAAAGTTGTAGAAAGTAATGGAGAGTAATTTGATTAAAAAATGTCATTTGATTTGATGTATTTTTATGAAATGAAGCAATAAAAAACCGCACGAACTTTTGCAACGACCTAATATATATATATATATATATATATATATATATATATGGTAACTTTATATTACTAGATAATTATTTTTGTTCTGGCCTTTTTAATTTAATTTAATTTAAATACAATTTTTCGGTTGTAATGTTTTTTGAAATAACTATTTATTTACTTATTCCTTTTCATGAATTCTTAAATTGGAATTTAGGTGAGGGAAATTTTTCATCTCTCCCATGCAGCCATAATTGCACTTAATATTTCACTGCTTCTTTTTTCTTTCGCTTACCATTCTGTTAAAATCGAATTCAAACAGTGGAAGATGCATATCTTAAAAAAATAAATAATATTCTTTATTGTTTGGGTATAGAAATCATAATTTCTGATTTTACTTGTAGTTTTAAATCGTTTCCCAAGTAGCACAACAATAATGGCCAAAGTCGGAAATAAGACTATTTCAATATTGGCCAACATTGGACTCTGCTGGACTGGCCAGTGCAAAAATGTCAAGGTTTTTTACAATACTGGCCAATATCGGTAATCTGTATTGGTCAATATTGCATGTAATACTAGCCAATATCGGTTAAAGTTGAACTGGCCAATATAAAACACTAAATTTTGCCAATATAGGCCAATGTTGGTATCACATACTGGACAATATTGTGTACAACACTGGCCAATATAAAATTGCAAATCACAACAGTAATGGGCAATATTGATATTCGACATTGGCTAATGTTGTAATGCAATACAGGTCAATATTAACTACAAATCTTGTCTATTTGCAAGAAACAAAAAAAAAAAAACTACAGATGGTAGCCAAATTATTTGAGTGTGAGCAATAATTCCTATTGCTAGCGCTCAAATAATTTTGCTACCAACTGTATGCCATGTACAATTCTTTTTTTTTTTTTTTTTTTTTTTTTTCTCAGATAAAAGAATGCATGAAATTTTACAACATCCTTTTAAACTTTTGATATTTGTATTAGATTTTTCAAATTTTTTTGTTTTATGTGATTCTTTTTTATTTTTTATGGGAAAACAGACACCTTTATATTACCTTTCAACATACAGTCGGCTGCAAAATTATTCGAGCACTAGCAATAATCCTTGCCAAAAAAAAAGTACACTTAATACAGCTTTGTTAAATAAATCCTTGTCGAGTCATGTTCTTAATCAGTCTGAGAACATGATTCGACAAGGATTTACTTAGCAAAACAGTCTTAAGTGTACTTTTTAAATATAGGAATTATTGGCTAGTGCTCGAATAATTTTGCAGCCGACTGTATATTAGGCTGATTCCAAAAAATTTCGAACATTCATTTTCCTTTTACATAAGAATTGTATTTATTTACATATAGATTAAAATTAAAAAAAAGAAAAAAAAAAATACTAGATTGTTATAGACAAAAAGGTTTAATAACAATCAAATTACATTGATTAGCATTTTATTTATCAAACTAATACTTTAAAATGTACCTTAATACGTTATTTTTATTTTTTCAGCGTCCGGAATCAAGTCAAAGTATACTGATTTTGTAAAATACAACCTAACCTACAAGAAACCTTTCATTTAGGAGGGGGAAGTGTAGGTTTTTAAATGAACTGCATTTAAAAAAAAAGAAAAGAAAAAAGAAAGGAAAACTATTTAAAAAATGGAATGATACAGTTTCAATTAACGGATCAATTTTTTATTGATCGTTCGGTCAAACTGACGACTGAAAAATAAATAAATAAATAAAATTAGAAATTCTGACTTCTAAACTTTTATTAAATTATTTATTTTAATTTATAATTGTTGCTAAAAAAAAAAATTACGAGTTAATTTATTTTTCGACGTATAATAAAATATATTTTCACAATAATAATAAGCTTTTTTGATAGTGTTTGTTTCGATACTGATTATTATTAGTTTTCTTTTCTTTTTCTTTCAAAAAAAAAAAAAAAAAAAATTGGTGAAATTCTGACAAAAGCAGAATTTAGTTTAGGACGGAGAAATATTAGGTTTTTTTTTTTTTTTTTTTCAAATTATAAAATTGTTTCCAAATTATTCAATTATATTTCGATAAATGTGCAACTATCGAAAACTGGTATCGTAAAAATCTGCAGATTGAGAAAAAAAGATAAAAATAATATTCACATGTTATGTTTTAACTGCACTAAATAATAATTAAAAAAAAATAAAAATAAAAATCCGAAAGCTGAACTTAAGTTGATCTTGAAATCAGAACTTGGTGATATAGGTGTCATTATCGTAACAAATAAAATAATAATCTTTCAAGATGTCACAACAGAAATTGTGTAACACAAACTCATTACATTTTTAAGATATGTGAAAAACTGATATACTCAGAATGTATGAAAAATTTTCATCAGTCACAAATTTAGATGTTATGGATTTTTGAGTAATTTATTTTTTTTAAGTTGTATCAATATAAAATGAATGAATCGTAATAAAACAAAAGGTTATATTATTTTTTTCTTACTATAAATAAATCATCCTGGAAGAAGTTAATGAATTGTCAGGGGTTTTTCTTTGCAATATAAAATTTTCTTAATACCAAATCCAAATACCTTGAGTTCTTTTCACAAACTTTTTTGATGAGTACCCAGCTTTCATCAATTTTTCTGACAATCTGATCGTTTCTTCTTTGCTGTTGTAATTGCAGAATGTCACCTTAGTCGACATTTCGCATTAGTTCTATGTTATTACATAATTTACACTCAACTACATGGTTTACCACACCGTTTACACACAGCTTTCATTAAATGCACGAATTAACTGACTGCTTCTTCTCTTCTGTTGTAATTTCAAAACATCACCTTGCGTCCAGATTTCACATCAAGATCACATCTCTACATGCATATACCTGTTAAGATTTCGACAGTTATGTGGTTGGTAGTATAATTTTGATGTAGCAAGGCTATAGCCATTGATGGGGGGGGGGGGGAATTCAACTCCCCCTCAAAATGTTGCAAATTTTTAGAGTAATACATAATTTTTAACACAATATTATGCACTAATACTTGTACACTGCAAACTTTCTGGCTATGGCCTTTGATATTGGCATTAGTATTACCCTGATAAAGACTAACCAAAAAATCTTCCAGAACAATCCGGAATGATAAAGACCCAATTAACCCCTTAGAAAAAGCTGTAATCTACATATAGAATTTTATGAAATAAGAACCTACACTGGCATGACTAAAAAATCTTAGCCAAGCTGAAGAAAAAGTTTGTCCCATGCCAAGCGAATACCAAGAACGTTTTTTTTGTTTATAATTAACCGTAGTTATTAAAATCCATTCTTTCTGATTTTATTTTCAGATTTTCCATTCAAACTAAATATTTTTACTTTAAATGCACATTATTTTTGGCTAAAATATGAAAAATGCATATTTAAAAATAATAATAATGATCCATACTGAGAAATTCACAAATTAAAACTTCTGTTGATAAATTAATATTTGATTATTTTATCTTTTTGCATTTTATTTTATGCCTAAAAAAGTTTGAATTTTATAAATATAAATATGTAGAAGGAAATTTCACAATCACTTTCAGCTACTAATGTTGGTTATTTTTATACAGAATATCCTTAACAAAAAATTTTATTCAGAAAGCATCTTTTTTTTTAAGCATAAAAATGCTTACTGATTAGGAAAATAATTTAAACTTTTTACTTCACATGCATTTCAACTAATTTCCTCTATTTTGTGTTCATTTGTTTGCTTATTTTTAATTAACACTAATATATATGATTAAATTCTTTAATTATATATTATTAAAATGTCTGAAATTTAATAGCATTATTTTATAAATTAATATAAAAATTTTTATTATTCAAAACTGAAAAATAAATAAAAATTAAGACAAACCTACTTGAAGTTTAAGTTAAACTTCAAGTAGGTTTATTTTTAAATATCTTTACTGAGTATAGAAAAAAATTCATTAAAAATTAAAATAAAATAAAAGACTTTTTTTTCCATAAAACAATTTATTAAATTTATTTGCATGATTTTACATTATGTTTTTGAAAATTACAAAAATTCTGTATTTTCAGATATTTTTACATCTGATTTCCATTTTATTTTAACCTACTTGCTATCACAATCTGGAGCTCTTGCAAAGACTTCTAATACAGTTGTTAATGCAGAGTTTCTCCCAGGTTTAAAAATGAAAGGATGCTGCTAGTAAAAAAAATCACATTTTAGATTTTTGAAGTCAGTTTTGGATCCTTAAGGACACACTTGATACGAGAAAAAATTTACTAATGTATGAACAAATGTTGATCATCATGCACAGTAGTTTTATCAGGGATGCCACTCTAAAAATTCGAAGAAAGAGGAAATCACGCCTGAAGTAAAATTTGTGATAATTATTGTGTAATTTTATAGGTGAATTCTGTAAATTAATATATAACAAAATAATACATAAAATATAATTTGAATATAATAATTTAAAAAGTTACTTTGCAGTCAAAAGGTTATATTTTAAGCAATATAAAAGAATGATGCTTTATCACAAATAAAAAAATATTTTAGAGGTTTCTAAATAAACCATAGTCTGTAGATCAGCAATAACATTAATTTAACATAATTCAAAACAAAATAATTACACATAAGGAAATTTTTCTACCTCTTTAAAATTCTGGAATCTAATAAACAAGTTTATCATGAACACTGACACTTATGTTATGAATGGGAAAAGAATGAACATTGCAGAGCTTCGTCAGGTTGTTTAATGGCTGATCACTACTTTTAAGGGGGTGAGGGACCTCACAGTAGAAAATGTGAGACGTACGTCGAAGATTTTTTTTTTTTTTCAGTCTGCAGATTATTTTCAACATAGTATTGTGTAGAAATTTTAAGTCTCCCGATTTTGATCGGAAATATTGCAATTTCTAATCTTTCTGCATCCACATCATAAATGGCAACGTTCATTTTAATCACAATTTATTAGATTCTAGAAGCTACAAAGAGGTAGAATTATTCAATATTTTTCACTTACGTAATTATTTAGCACCGCCCTTCCTCTTCGCTAACAATCAGCGATAGACATTTCACGGAATCATTGTGATTTTCCGTCTGCTTTCATTCACAACATAAAAGTCAATATTTTCTTAAAATCTCATTTAATTAGATTCCAGAACTTATAAAGAAGTAAAATTGTCCAATATCTCTCACTTTTTTTTTTTTCTGCTCCCCGCCCCCTGCCATTTTCTCCCTCTCCTGCTAATGAACAGCAAACAATTGCTCTGCAGTAGTATTGCAATTTCCAATTTTTCTCCATCCATAACTCTTTCAATTTACTATATTAGATTCTAAAACATGTATTGAAGTAGAATTGTTCAATATCTCCCACTCATATATTTTTTATGACCCCCTCTCCCGTCTTCCCCACATTAACAAGGATAATTAATTTTTTATACCAACTATAAACAAAGTATTTTTTTAGTTTTGTTTTAAATTCTGGTTTTTTGTATAGTATCCATTTTGAGGTGTCTCGAATGTGAAAGTCTAATTTTTAGCAGTTGATCTCTATATCTGTTATCAGCATAAATTAAAAACAAATGATTACAGGAAATTCAAATTTGGTATTTGGAGATTCATATTAAGTTGCTACTTGAACAACTTTTTTTTATTATTTTTTTTAATACAATAAAAATAAAAATAGTGATTGAAATTTTTTGAAGATTCATTTAATTCCGGCGACCAGCGAAGCAGGCAAAACCTGCTAGTATTAAATAAATGCAAACTTATGACAGAAATACACTTACTGATTCTCACAAGCATTTTTTGTGTTACTTATAGTGCTGCAGATTATTCTCTAATGCCTAAATAGTTGTCACAGATTGACAGAAAAACTTCTGCTACTGGGTGAAGGAGGACAATATAACTATGTATATGAGAAATATCGAGCAATCCTATCTTTTTAAAGGTTCTAGAATCCAGTAAATTAAGTTTAATGTGCACATTGATATTTATGTTAGTTATTGATAGAGAAAGATTGGAAATTGTATGATGGATCGGCGATTATTAGTTTGAGAAGAGGCAGACAGAATAAATTTATAAAAAGCGGAAATCTGCCGCTCAGTAGAAGTGTGGAAAAGCGACATCCCTGTTTTATTTATATTTCTAGCATTTATGTTCGATTTAAAGTCTATTTTCTACAAAAGGCAGTATAAGTGCAATTTTTTATATAACGAACAAGAAAGGTGAAATTTTTTTGTATGAAGAGTAAGAAGCGAAGAATTTTTCCAGTCAAAGGGCAGGCAGGAGGCAGCACCCTCCCAAAACTGTCTGGGGGAAACTCTGTTAAAGACAAAAGTTTGAACTTTTTTACAATTTCTTCTCACACTTCCTAAAAAGAAATAAAAATAATTATAAAGAAAATATACATGAACATACAATCATATCAGTTTTCTTTTTCTAGATAGGATGCAAGGTTTCAAAGTACCATTGGCCAAGAACTCTTACATTGGACAGCAATAAAATAAAGGTGTTTCCTTTAGAGATGCAATGATTATTCAGCCAAAGCCGAATATCAAGTCCATTATTCAGCCCAGGCCGAAATGTTTTTATTTATAGTTACTCAATATAAATAAAAACATTATATTACACAATAAAATTTTTTAATTTCAGGATTTATATTTGTCATGTTTTGTGAAAATTTTATTATCCCCCCCCCCCCCCCAAAAAAAAAAAAAACTTTCATACCTTGAATTAATTTTATCATACCATTTGTAAAATTATTAGGGGGGCAGGAAGAGCAAAAAATTAGAAATTGAGTTAGACCGTACATCAAAATTGGTATGTATAGTTTTGGGGGGCCTAAGAGTTGAATGAAGATATTTTAGAAAGTGTAATTATTAGGGAGCAGGGGGGGGGGCATAGAAATTGAGTTATACTATTCAAAACTGGTATATATAGGTTTTGGGACCTACAATTGAATGAGGATATTTTCGAAAGTGCTACATTATTAAGGGGAGGCAGAAAGAGGGATGGATTAGGTGGACAAAAAATAGAAATTGAGTTAGAGTGTTCAAAATTGGTACAGTATAACCCCGATGAGTCGTCACTCCGTTTAAGTTGTCGTTTTCTTTTGGTCTCGACAAGGTCTCATACACAATGTTAAACAACCCTCTTTTACCCGTCACCGAATTTCATTCTACTCGGATAACTCGTCACCCACAAAAATGGCTGAAAGCTAATTCAAAAATCCCCTAAAAAAGTCGCTAATCCTAAACTTACATTTTTTTGTCACTAAAAGCTTTTAAAATCCCCCACATTTAGCGACTTTTTCCACAAATTTGCAACACTGATTTTGCATGCCACCGTGCTGTCTTTCCAGCCCCGCCCCATCAAATTAAGAAAACAAGCCTTTACTGGGAATTTTCGATTATGTGCGTCTTATCAGCAAAACCTGTTGGTCCCTATTGTTGTTAAGCATTCCTTTTGACTCCCCTCCTCCACTTCACTTTAAGAAAGCCAAGCCTGCTTATCACTTCAGCAACACACCTATAGGTTAAGCATTCCTTTCCATATAATACCCCTTTTGTGGAGTTGAGTTCTTGGAATATTCTATGCACATGCATCGTACTTATCGCTGCTAACCATTCAAAGCACACTTCTCGCTGCGACTTTGTCGAGTGTAGGCGTTTTTTTCACTTCTCCTGAGTTTGACTTCATTTCATAGTGAGTAAGCCCCGCTATAAGGGCTATTTTCTCTCTTGTAATTTCGTGGTGCGATTACGCTTTTAACATGTCAGGGAAACGAAAACTTACCTCGTTATCTTTTAAAGAAAAAAAAGACTTAATTGCACTTTTTGAAAAATCAAATGTTTTCAAAACAGCTTTTGCCAAAGAACACCATATCCCCAGGACTACGTTGAACGATGTTCTTTCATCGAAACAAATCATTGAAGAAGCCGACTGCGAAAGAAAAAGAAAGAGAATGAGGAAATCTAAGTTTGACGATATCGAGGAGGTTTTAGTTCGATTGCTAAAACATGCCAGAGCCCAGAATGTACCAATTTCTTCCGCGGTGCTAAAAGAAAAAGCCATGGAAATTGCTAAGAAGTTGAACATTGAAGATTTCGGCGGCAGCAATGTTTGGCTGGAACGTTTCAAAGACAGACATTGCCTTTCTTTTAAAACGATTTGCGGAGAAGCAGCAGCTGTTGATGTTGATGCTGTAGAAGACTGGAAGGACAGTGTTCTCAAGGACATTTTATCTAGATTTGATGCATCAAATGTTTTCAATCTTTATGAGTCCGGCTTATTTTACCGTCGTTTGCCCAATAAAACTCTGTCATTTAAGGGTGAAAAGTGCACTTCTGGAAAATCAAGCAAACAACGTGTGACGATTCTGCTCGAAGCAAATATAAATGGAACTGAAAAACTAAAACTACTTGTGATAGGCAAAAGCAAAAAGCCACGCTGCTTTAAAAATGTTAAATCCCTTCCAGTTTATTATGAAGCAAATTCAAAGGCATGGATGACTACAACGATTTGAAAACGACATATTCGTAAACTGGATTCTCAGTTTTCGCGTCAGAAAAGAAAAGTTGCCACCATTGTTAATAACTGTACCGCCTACACCACACCCAAAAATTTAAAAGCGATCGAGATGGTTTTTATTCCTCCAAATGTAACATCAATTCTTCAACCTTTAGATCAAGGGATAATTCGTGACTTTAAACGAAAGTACAAAAAAATGCTTGTAAAGGACCTGATAAAAGCATTGGATAGAAAAGAAAAGCTGGAAGTTTCAGTTTTAGATGAAATTAACTATGCAGACAAAAGTTGGAGTTCCGTTTCTTCACAAACTGTTTTGAATTGTTTCCGACATGCAGGGTTCATAGCAGATGCAGAATCAGAAGAAATCTTCAGCGATGAAGACATCATCGACGTGGAACCATTAGAGACTTTGCTGCAAATCGCAAATGAAAAAGTGTGCAGGGTCAATGACGTTAACGCTTTTGTCAACATTGATAATGACATTGCAATCTGCTCACAAGCGACTGTAAAAGATTTGACATCTGAATTTTTAAAAGAAAAACAAAACAGTTCAAGTGAGGATAGCGATGTCGAGAATGTGGATAAAACCCCACCCAACAAGACGGAAGCAATTGAAGCCCTGGAGAAAGTTCGAGAGTACCTTACATCCATTCAAGGTACAACAGACGAAGAATTTAAAGCCTTAACTGTATTAGAAAAGAAAGTTATTTCCAGTAGCCAGCACCTTCATCAATCTACACTGTTGGGTTATTTTAATGTAGCAAAAAAATAAAATGCACATGGTAACTATACTGTATTTTTTATTTTTTTTATCTTCCGCTCATTCATTTACATGTACTGATTTCTGAAAATATTGTTTTTGGTCACCGAATCCTACTGCAATTCATGAAAATATGTAGTATAGTATATTTCAAAGTTTTTTTTTTTTTTTTTTCGAAATTCGTCACTCCGCCTAAGTTGTCGTCACTTCGCTTAAGTCGTCAAAAAATCTTTGGTCCCTTTAGTGACGACTTATTGAGGTTTTACTGTATATGTAGGTTAATTAGGAGAGGCATGAAAGGTGGGGAATAAGTATGCGTATCCCAGGGGTGAAACTTTTCAGGGCCTACCCCTGAATTCAGGGTTTTTGAAATTTCTGCTGTTTCTGATTTTCATGTAAATTATTTTGTTTTTACAGAAATTTCTTATTTTGAATGTTTAATTTGCCTTATATAATTGCATTAAGAACTCTCCAAATATCATTTAATACAGGTAGCCATATGATATTTCATTATTAAATCTTCCCTATCTGCATGCAAATATCAGTTTTCAGGGTTTTTGCATGCTAGGTAGTTTCACCCCTGGTAGTTTCACCCCTAAATGTACAAATTAGTTAGCAAAAATTAAATAAATAAATTTATTTTTTCACATTCTTTTATCTTTAACTATATTTCTATTAAACCTAATAAAAAGTATTAAAATTGCTTCCTGAAAAATATGTAAACAGCTCTTGAAAATCTTATAAATGTTGAAATGAAAGTAAAGAACTGTAATAAAAATTATCTTTAATAAGATTTTCGCAAATTTCTTAAGATATAAACCAAAGACCTTTTTTAGTGATTATTAAAGAAAAATATTAAACATTCTAATCAAATAGTAGTGATAAAAAGTTCGATTTAATTAATTAATGATATTTTTTTTAATAGTTTCCATTTTTTTAGGTACTATTGCTAATTTCTAATGTTACAATCAGTTGGTAAATTTAGCAGATCCCTGGAATTTACTCACATTGTTTGCTGAATTTCAATAATGACAAATGAAATATTCTTTTGAAATTTGATCTCTAAAAATGCAGCTCCTACAACTATTAGGGATGAGACTACCCAACATGCAAAATCCCTGGAAATTGTTACTTGCCTATAGAATGAATAATGGAGGAATACTTATATAGGTTATTATTAAAAGTACTTATTTGTACCTATAATGAGTTAAATTTATAAAGTTCTTATACATATAAGGCAAATTTAACACCCAAAATGAGAAGTTTCTATAAAAACAAAATAACTAGCATGAAAATCAGAGGTCGCTCCTGAAAATTTTGAACTCTGCATTATCTAACCATCAAAGAGTATCACAGGTTAATATATTTATTTTGTGGGGGGGGAAAAATAATAGTATGTTGTAGTCACCACAAGACTTTCTTCTATATTTTCCTATACAAATTCACTAAGGGCAAATAATTTATTAAAACTATTATTTATTAAAATCATCTAACATGATGAATGCAAATTATTTTCATCTTAGAAAAAGCTAACACTAAATATCCAAAGAAAGTTTTATTGTCTATAAATAACATCTTAAAAATATGCTTTTATAATGGGTATCTCACATATCACATTTTGTACAGTCATATGCCATACAAACTGAGATATAGCCTTCCCATTATCGAGGAAATTTCCAGTATACCGGTGCCATCTATTGGCCGATAAGCATTTACATTGAATCAGCATAATGTCTCATAAAGACCTTCTAAAACTCAACTTTTGTTCGATTATATGCAATAGAACCTGAGAACCTCCTTTAAATTGCGGAAATCGCTGTATAGCAGCGCCACCTGTTGAGCGATTTTCACCAAAAGTTGATAGGCACTAATTTAGGTCAAGGTGTATCGACATATAAATTTATATACAATTCTGAGCTGTAGTTCCAGAGATACAGTTGCCACAAAATTTTTATCACACATACACACACAGGCAGACATTGTCAAAAAATGGTCAAATCATATTCTAGACCTCTCAAAACTTGTAAATCCGTCGAAAACCGGAAGTCGAAAATTTTTACGAATCCAGTACTTTCTTCTATTAAATATAGAAGAAAGTAAAAAGGAAACTGTAAGAATCGAAATACTCTATTATTTTGCTGCTAAGATTAAAATCACATTGTTTTCAAAGCTGAATTTCCAAATAATTATCTATTCCGTCATTAATCGATAAAATTTGAGTTGTTTTTATAGTTTAATCTCAAAATATTCAGTAATTTTGCAGCCGATTTCGGAAATACAGGATCATTTCGATTTCACCGCTAACTTTCGAAAATTTATGTTTAATTGCAACTATTTATGAAATACTTTATTATTCCGATGTTAATAAAATCCGCGTTTTGAGAAAAAAGCTGACTTTCTAAATTTTTTTTAGCGGATAGCGGAAGTATGTAATAATTTTGCCATTAATTATTAAAATTTATGTTTAATAGCAATACCTAAGATAGGCTTTAATTTTATGCTAATCGATGTAATTAGTTCTTTTTTTTTTTTTTTTTTTAATGATTTGTGATATTTGTAATAATTTTGTGACTAATTACCGAAATGCGAGAGCATTTTTACACAAATTTCAAAAATATCCAAAAATACTAAAATATTTAGTCTTAAGTCGGAAGTCTTTGCTTTTTGGTGCCTGATTTCTTAAAAATCAAATGTTTTGGTTTGGCTTATTTCTAAATGCGCAATTAATTCGTATGACTTTCGTGCAGAGTCAGTTTATAAGTGAAATTTTTGTGCCAATTCTTGGTAAAATATCCATTCCATATCTGTAATTTTCTTAGAATGGTCCCACACTGTAAAAACTGAGTTAAATATTCAATTATCCCAAAAAAAGTCATAAAAAATATTCTTTTTTTTTTTTCTACAATGGTAGACACTTCGCCTGTGAAACTTTGGAGTTTCCGTCTTTGACTCCGAAATGCACGAATACGGATTAAAACATCTTAAAAAGTCTTTAACGAAAGGCATAGCTCCCAGGTCTAGGACTTCGGCGTAGTCGACCAGCCTTAATGTGTACACCGCAACATCACCGTTAGAAGTTTATTAGCTTTAAATCCATATCTCTTATATTATTAAATCAAATAATTATTTTACGTCAGGAATTTTTTATTTTGTTTATTTATAATTTTTTATCATTAAAATAAATGAACTTTTGTTATTGTCACAGATAAATAGAATATCCTTGTCTGTGGTTATCGTGTAAATAACTGCACAATCTAGATTTCCTTTTCATTCCCCCTTCTTTCAGCTTTTGATTCTAATTGATTGTGGTTTTTCATCTAATGTAAACAAACGCTTCTCTTTCCTGAGTCTTTTTTTTTTTTTACTTATTTATGAGATTGAACTTAACGATGATTCATGTGGTTCTTCAGCTAGATCATAAAAGTAATTAGATTTGTTATTTTTGTTAACGTAATTTTAAAGATTAAAAGAAAAAAAAAAAAAAACCATGATTTATGAAGCAAAAGGATTATTGGAATATAAGAATAGAGCGATATCTTCCATATTTTCCCCTTCTCTTTTTGCTAATACCGGGGAGGCACTTATTTGTCTGTTCCCCACCCCACCCTAGCCAGCAGGCTGCAGGGTCATTTAAAGAAGTTCCGCGGCAACTGTTTACGCTGATAAATAGTTAATACATCTGCTAAGTGTCAACTCGCTTTTGCAATAAGTAGAACACAAAGAAAAGTGAAAAAGCTTCTAGAAAGAAAATTTGTATCAATAAAGCACTAAGAAAATTTAAAAAGGAGAAAAAATGCGCTATTTTGGGTCGTGGTGGTTAAATTTGGGAGCAAGAAGGGCGCGATTTTCGGGCATAAAGGGTGCGTTTTTTGGGCAAGGAGGGCGCATTTTTGTACTTTAAAGGGCAGTTAGGGCGCTCATAAAAATTTAAAGGGCAGGCAGGGCGCGACGCCCTTCTCAAAGGCTCAAAGGGGAACCCTGATATATATATATATATATATATATATATAAATAAAGTTCTAATGATAATTAAATTCAGTAAACTCTTGGTTAACCAGTATTCAACAAACCTGAAAAATTCAGAAAACACTTTTTCTCTTTTCCAATAAATTGTTTTAAAATATTTGCTGCTATTTTAGGAAGCTTATGGTTTTCATTTTCATATAATTAGTGTCCAAGTTAATATAATGCAAATCAATGTTTATACAAAAACGAATGTCCCAGAAATTCACAATATTTTTGTAGCCGATTACTGAAATCTGCTATTATTTTGCCTAAATCGATAAATTCGCATTTTGTACAAAGTTGAATCTCTAAATACTCAATTATTTTGCTACTAATCGATGAATTTTTTTTTTTTTTTTCAAAGCTAAATCCCAAAATACACAATTTTGCGACCTAATTCAGAAATAAGGGATCATTTCACTGCCAATTATCAAAAAGTTTTGCTTAAACACAACTAGTTGCTGAAATACGACATTATTTCAGCATTAATCGATAAAATTTGCACTTTTTTTAAAGATGATTTTCAAAATTCATAATGTTTTGTAACACTCGCAACCATTTCACCGCTAATTAATAATGTTGCTTTAATCCCAATTATTTACTGAAATAGGCATTATTTATCTGTTAATCGGTAAAATTCGTCCTCTTTTTTTCAAAGATAATTCCCGATGGAATTACCTACAGATGGATTCCCTATGGAATCAATCATTTTACAGCTAATTCTCGAAATTTATGTAATGGCAACTAACTTAAATTTTGTAATTTTTTTCTTTCAAAAACGAATACCGAAATATACAGTTATTTCACAAAAAAAAAAAAAAAAAAAAAAAAAAATTGCTTTACATGTGTGATTGCTGAAATATGCGATACGAAAGTCTATCAAAATATAGTATCATTTCAGTTTCAGTGATAAAATTTATGTATTTAATCGTTCAAATTCCGTGCTGACATAAGAAATTAATTCTCTACAAAACAACATAATCTTGTGGTGGACTGTTGAAATATATTGTTTTACGCACTTAACAAAATTTACGTTTATCACGGCTAATTGCTTAAATAAGCGATTGTTTTTCCACTTTACTAAATAAAGATAGGCAACAACTACTACAGAATAAGGAAGTGAAGCGAAACAATGACCGCAAGAGTTCCCCGGCAAAGTAAACAATGAGGTTTCCTCCAGAAGAACGACGTCGAGAAAAATTACTTGGCTCTGATGATGGACATGTCCGAAATTAATTAGCTAGTAATTAGAAAGGATTTTATTAGGTATTTTAAATGCTTGTTTTCATATCAGTTATCCTTTTCTATAAAATAAGATAAAATAGGCAACTATTTTTGCTGCTGTAATCAACAAAAATTGTGCTATTTTAGAAAATTGATGCCACAAATGTTAAATACATATATTTAGCCAAAAATCAGAGAGAATTTTGCTTTTTTGGTGTATGTTTGCTGAAATATGCATAATTTTTTTGTCTGGTTCCCAAAATATGTGCAATTTTCTCGTCCAAATACTTTGAAAAAACTTTTGTCAAAGGTCTGTTTCATGATCACTTATTTCTTTTCAAGTAGGTTAGTTTTAGTGCAAATTTAAGAAATTAATAATTATAAAATGACTTTTTACGCGAAAACTATTACGCTTCAGTTCAGCACAAAATAGGGAATAATGCAGATGTACTTGAAATCTGCGTACGAGAATCGAGTGACTATTTCAGTACTTTCACATAATTTCTATAGTTTTTATTTTGTTATAGAATTTCCGTAACAGGCATTTCTATTCTATTCTTGGATATGCAGAAATGGTCCCTGAAACTGCAGCTAACAATCTTTTTTTCTGGCGGCCACACTAAGAAACGGACTGACGACACATAGATTACACCTAGAAGTGAATTTTCAGATTGCGTTTGTGCAAAAGTATGCTGCAAAGTTTGATTTCACATCACATAAAACTTATAGCTATATGTTACTTGGTGAAAACAATAAAATATCTATTAAAAATAACGATATGGCAGATGGGAAAATACAGGGCTCATTTTCATTTGAAAAAAGTGAAGGTTGCATTTGTACTTGAAAAAAAAAGGGGTGGGATGCATTTTTCACTTCAAAAAAGGGCAGGGTGCATCGGCGCTGAAACAAAATAGGGTAGGGTGTCGGCACCCTTTGAAAAATGCATAACATGAACACTACTTACAACTACTCGGTATTCGGCCTAAGTGCTACTCGGTGCAGCATTATTACTATTAATTACTTGTGATAGAAAAGTATTTTTCTGTATTCATCTTTGAAAAACATACAAAATTTAACAATTAGTAGTAAAATAATAGCCTATATTAGCAATTAATTGCCATTACTTAAATTTCAACAATTAGTGGTAAGATGATTCCACATTTTGATAATTGGCCGCAAAATTACTGCAAACATATCAGAATTATCTTTGAAAAAAAAAACAAATTTTATCGATTAACATAGAAATGCAACCTATAAAGGAAAATAATTCAGATTAATGTATCTTTATAAATTAGCGGCAAAATAATTGTGTGTTTCTATAATCAGTCACCACAGTTCAAAACAACTTCTTTTACCCCCATAAAAATCAATTAACTTTTTTCCTTTCCAAAAAATTCAAAATTTTTATTCTATATTGTCCCTTTTTTAAAATTTATAAATTATTATTATGTAAATGTCTTTTACTTTTAATTCAGTTTATTTCAATTGTAATTTTGCTTCAGAGAAGGTTTTAATTATGTGCTGTATGTGTGATTGGCATTGGCTGGCTTTATAAGTTATTATATATTGGGGGGGGGGGGGATTATCTAGAAATTGTAGAAGAAAAATCTCTATATTAATTATCTTAAAAAATTCTAAATGAAAGGGTCTAAGGCTAAATGCAGTAAAGTAAAATAAAATAAATGATAATGGAAAGCACATTTATTTTGTATAAGATATAAACTGAAAATTGTGTAATTAAAAAAATTGCTCTCAACTTTGTTTTATTCAAAACTGAACAAAGTGGTCTTTAAAAAATTTATGAATATGGTATTTGTTATAATATGGTAATTAATAGCAGCTCATTTTCTTTATCTTTATACTAAATCTAAAAGCAAGATGTACTGATTTTGAATTATCAAATAAAAAAGGAGCTGCATTAGAATTTGTCCAGACAGTTAAAAAAAAAAAAAAAAAAAAAAAAAAAACACTTTCATTTTAAAATTTCATGCAAATATTTCTCCATACAATATTTTGAAAATTATAATATCAAAGTATTGAAAAATGTTGAAGTAATTCTAATCACAAAAGATTGTAGATCCAATGAAGAATGTTTTCTCAAAAAAGAAAATTTAGTTTCAATAAAAGCTATAAAACTTCTAATTTTATTTAAAATAATAAATGTAAATTCTAATTCAATATGCAACTTTCAAATGGATTGCAATATTCCAGTACATAATCCAAAAGTATAATTTTTTTCTGAAATCTTTTCCTATAACTTTTTTATTGTATAATTTTTTTTTTTAATTTTTCATTAATCCATTAAATTAAGAATTTTGTTGTTATTTAGTTAATTTGTTATCATTAAAGTGTATGAAAGACATGTTATGTTAGGCAGGCCGCACACCAAAGAAACAAGCGTGACTTGGACGACATAAGAGACAATCCCTAGCATTGCCGCTAACTTTTACTTTACTGCATATGCAAACCAGAGAAACAAGCGTCATGTCTTATTAGTCGAGCGTGTGTCTCCCGTTTGTTGCTCGAATCGCGCATGCTACAACTTTTCGCACTTGTTGCTCATGTTGCAACATGGCGGCGATAGAGATTTGACAACTGTGGGTAAATTTAAATAACACTGGGCTCAACGCAGTCGCTTTTTTCAATACTAATAACTTTAATAGAAATATTTAGTAAAATCCTTTGCAATATTTTTCTTCGATTGCATATTACGAAGATTGCTTTGTATAAATAATACTATTAAAACAAAAGTGACTACGCTGAGTCCTACAATGACAATATCAAATTCAAGTCCGTGTAAGATACAGCAAACAATCAATTTAAGTTCAGACAGAAAGGAAAAACATTAAAATTAAAAAAATACGGATGAAAACAAATTATAGGGTAACAATTTTATGCAATAACCCCCATTATATATTAAAATATCGCTCTTGAATTTCATCCGTTTGACTGTTTCCGATAAAAGAAACAGAACAAGTTTACTAGCAAGGGATGCGGGGCTTAGGGGTAAAGGGTTGAACTCTTGTCACAATGGTACTCGGTTCGACCCTCGCCGGAGATTTTTTTTTTTTTTTTTTTTTTTTTAAGTAGAAAAATAATTTAAGAAAAAGGATAATGATTAAATTCTACTATTTTTCTTTTTTTTTTTTTTTTAAATAGATATATTCTATAGAAAAACAACAAAAAGGAAAAATAGAGAAAAAATATTCATTTAAAAGGAAGAAGATCAAATATAGGAATTTAGTACAATGTTAATAACATCTTGGAAATTATTGGGTTTTTGCATCATTTTGCAATTTTTTATTAAAAACTGTTCAGATTTAAAAGCAACGTTTTCAACTGGAAACTATTAATTTAAATTTAACAATAAAGAAAAAAAATATAAGGTGCAATGTTAAATTATTTTTCTTAAATTATTCATTTATTTAAATTATAAATAAAATAAATAAAAACCCTTTTTTTAGCTGAAAAAAAAATAATAGTAATAATTTTATAGAATATTTGTTTGCATATCAATAATAACTTAAAGCAGACAAGCTTTGTTTTCTGCTAGAAACAGGATATAAAACATTAAATAAAAATTTAAATAAAACATTAACAAAATAAAGGTATAAATAAATGGAATATAAAAATTATTTTCCCCTAAATTATTCATTTATTTAAATGATAAAGTAAAATAACAATTTTTTAAGTTAAAATACTTTAATAATTCAACAATGAAAAATTAAAATTTTTAATAAAATCCCACAATCAACAAGAAAATCATATTTATTGAAATTTAATTTTTCCGACTGAGTGAAAATAATGCCTGGACCAGGACTCGAACCCCGGATCATTGACTTACAAGGTCAAGGCTCTACCAATTGAGCTATCCAGGCCGACATCCCAGTCAGCATTATTCACTCAACCTTTTTGGCAGGAACAATCTGGTCTATCATTTAGATAGCTCAACAGAAATAAGCCGCAGGAAATGGAAAACACCATTAAACAATGGGAGAATGAAATACAATTTTTAATAAAATCCCACCACAATCACTCAGTCGGAAAAATTAAATTTCAATAAATATGATTTTCTTCCACAGTTGATTGTGGGATTTTATTAAAAATTGTATTTCATTCTCCCATTGTTTAATGGTGTTTTCCATTTCCTGCGGCTTATTTCTGTTGAGCTATCTAAATGATAGACCATATTGTTCCTGCCAAAAAGGTTGCCTGAGTGAATAATGCTGACTGGGATGTCGGCCTGGATAGCTCAATTGGTAGAGCCTTGACCTTGTAAGTCAATGATCCGGGGTTCGAGTCCCGGTCTAGGCATTATTTTCACTCAGTCGGAAAAATTAAATTTCAATGAAAAATTAGTTTTTAAATTTAATAATTATTTTCTCTTAAATTATTCTTTTATTTTATTCATTCACTTAAATGAATATAAATTAAAAAATATAAATAAATAAAAATAAAATAAAATAAAATTGAATAAATAAATATAATTTAATAGACTATTTATTTTTACACAACAATAGTAACACAATTAAAGCAAACAATCAGCTTTTTCTATTAGAAGATGTTTATCAAATGTTAATTATAAATAAAACATTAACTCCCCTTTTTCCGTCACAAAAATATAATTACTTTCCCTTAAATCACAAAGAAAAATTAAGTGTTTTTAGTTAGAATATAATATTTGATTAATTTAACAAAAAAAAAAAAAAAAGAAAAAGAAAAAGCTATTTTTAAATTTAATAATTATTTTCTCCTTAATTACACTTAATTTTTTTTCTATTTTACTTGAAATTATAATAGATTAAGAAATTATAATCTCCTTATATTATAATAAATAATACCTGAAATCTCAAAAGTCAACAAAACAAGCACACATGATCAAAAACGCTTCCTTCGCAGGATGTGTCTGTCGCTTCGGCCGTGTCTCCAGTTCCTCTTTGGTGTGCGGCAGGCCTTAGGTAACATTCACTATAAAAAAAAAAAAACAAATTTTTGTTAACTCACAGTAATCCTGTTATTACCATTTACATCATTTTAATGAAAACTCAATACTACAATTATGGAATATTTTTAGAAGTTCTGAATATGAAAGATTTTAGCTACAATAAAATTTAATGCACTTTCATATAACAGTTCTTTAATTCAAGGATGAAATCGACAAAAGTGTAAAAAATAAATAAATAAATAAAACTTTATAAAAAAGATAAACATTAAAGCAAAATATAAGAAATCTCAGAACTGTTAAATTGGTTATTGCTTTCTAAAAATTGATTACTTATTTTTTAATATTTTATTTTTAAACGACAAAACACAAAATTTCACATTGTGAAAATTCGCATTTCAATATTTTAAAATAAAATGCTTAATAGAAAAATAAATAAATAAATTTTTAGACACTGATTTCCTTAATTTTTATTTTTAATATTTCATTTTTAAGTAAAAAAAAAATATGCAAAATTATACATTGTGAAAATTCACATTTTATAACTTCAAAAAATATATTATAATAATTTTTAGAAAGGGATAACCTTATTAACAATTGTGAAGTTTCTGAATGTGAAAATGGAAATTAAAAATATGCATTAGTTAATGAGTTATGATGGAGCAAAATTCTCCATAGAATAACACTGGCTTTGGCTTCTACCGACAATAAGTAGAAAGTCCTCTTAACTGATTGCCCTCATGCACATACTTTCAGGCTTTTATTTTATTTTTCTATTTTAAATTTAAAAAACATTTAAAGCTAATTTCCAATGTTTAATATTTTATTTGGGTATGTGCATAAGAAAGTTATAAGGCTAGTAATGCATTATTATATATGCATTAAGTTATTAAATAATGTTAATTTGAACTGAATTCAAAAATAATTTTAACTATTATATCGTTTTATCTGTAATTTTTTGTCATTAATAAAATTATAAATATTCATATGTTACATCAACTAATAAATTTAAAAAAAAAAAATGTCATTATATAAAGAAAATAAAAATAGTAATTCATCATTTTAGGATATTTACATATTCAACATATTGTGTGCAATTAAACTAAATATTAAGCTCAAAAGCAAAGTACTAGACTGAATACTAGGAATAAATATGAAATAATTGCTGCATGTCCAGAAAGCATTTAAATCTTTGCTGTTATGTTAATAGTTATGAATAAAAAAAAAAAAAAAAAAAAAAAAGAAAAAAAAAGCATGTGTGTGGCCTATTTAAAAAAAAAAAATTCTCATGAGGCATTGTGGATACGAAGGGCGAACTCGACATCAGGTCTTTTCTGTCTCAAAACATGCATGGACGATGCATATTTCCAGCATATGATGCAGAAAAAATTATTTTTAAATGCGTTTTTCTCAAAATCTCCTTTTATTGAGATTGCGCTTTGTATTTGCAATGCCTCATATGTACTAGCTTGGTTATAAATAAATTTCTTAGTAATAAATAACAATCATATACTATATTAAACTTGATTATAGTAAATTTGCTACATAGTATACATATACATTATTTGTACATAGTATACATATAACAATTACACTTTACATAGTAAGTAAGATATGAATTTTTATAAGAAGCTGTGGTTCATAAAATATTTTATTTCTTGTATAAAACAAAATGTAATGACAATGTTTAAAAAAAGAGTTTTTTTTTTTTTTTTTTTTAATAATATGCTTAAAAACAATATCTTTCATTAAATTCAAGCAAATACTTATCAATTATGAATATAAATGTAGTTTTTTAATGACTATGTAAACTGTAAAAAAAAAAAAAAAAAAAATGCCACATGCTAAAAACCTAACTGTAATCAAATGTAATCTAATTTATTCTGCAAGCTTTTATTTTTATTTTAGTGAATGACACGAATAAAGTCTTTGAATTTTGAGGGCTCTTGTTACTGTTTTACATGTCGACATGATAATGAGACTCTTCATACAACAATAAAGTTATGACAAATATTAACTTTTCAATTTTGAAAAATAACTATTAAATCAAACAATTCTGACAAGAATCCCATTTTAAAAAAGCATTGTATAATTTACAGACATTGTTTACTTTCAAGTAAATGCATACACATTAAAAAATTCTGTTTTCCTCCTAAGAAAAAAACTTTAAATTTTAGCAGTGAATAAAAAAATAAACCAAGCATCAAACAGCAAAATGAGAAAATAAATCTTTTAACCATTACAAAAATATGAAATGTCATCTCCGCTTCGGTCGTAATTATTATTCTGTAGTAAATTATGAAATAATATTTGTTTAAATTTTACAGATTTTAATTCTTAACTAAAATGATAAATGATAATCAAATTTTACAATGCTAAGACTAGTATCATGTTTACACGGAGTACGAAAATATAAAGTTTTGATTTTGAATCGCATATATTATCTAAGACTTTTAATCAATATACATCTATAATTTTAAATATTGTAAATTTCAGTTATGTTATATTCTATATCGGAAACAATATTTAAAATTACTTACTTTTTACAAACATGGAAGAGCAAATACACCGCCATCTCGCTTCTTATGCTGGTGCTTGTTTTGCTTCTCTCTGATTGGCTATTAGAGTTTTCAGAAAGTTGTAGTATCAATGCTCAACAACATTGGTAGATATCCATCAATATCGATCTAGATCAAGATCAACCAGCAGTTTTTTTTTTTTTTTTTTCCTTCAAGAATTTTTTTTAACAATGCTAAATATTTTCAATGACGAGCTCATCGTAAAATTGAGCAAGAAATTCCGAGAACAGACCTTATCTTTCTTCCCGTTCTTTGCCGAGATTGGACGATATTGAACAATATTCCCATTTTTACAACATTATAAAATGCTTCTATTAATAATTTTATAGAACTTAAAATACTGTTAAATATATTTCTGCCCATTACGTATCGAAAAATAACAAAAATTTTGGTTAAAAAAAGCTAAATGTCAATAGTTCCGAATTTCAATACTGTCATTCCAACATTGGGTAATATTGGCCAATATTGAAAAGAAACAACCGACTGACGCCAATGCTTGCCGTGGTTGGGCAACATTGAGCCAATATTGAGCAATACCGCTGTGCTACCTGGGTTACTCCACCAATTTTGTATAATTATAACTTTTCCGTCGACCTCCTTCCTTTTCTTTCAGTTGTACTATAAAAATTTCTAATTCAAAGAATTTATTAAAATACTTTTCAAAATATATCTAATTTTTGCTAATTTCCAAATATATTTCACTATTATTTTTTAATTAGAATATTAAAAATGTAAGATTATAAAACCATTTTTGATTTTTTTTTTCTTTTTTGAAAAACACAGAAAAATGATATTGGTACACAATTTTATTGTATATTATTGAGATAATGACTGGTACATAATAATTAAGAAACAATAATTAAATTATCGTATCGTATAAAAAGACTAATTATATCATCGCAATAATTATATTTAATGATGTTACAATTAACTTCGTTATTTATTTCTGTATTATTTCATTGCTGTGCACAATTTATCAAATAAAATTTAAATTTAATTAAATCATACATTATATGTAATTATCTAAATCTAATTTTAAGATCATAATTCAGAAATTATTTATGAATAATTACTTTTTAGTCTAAATAATTTCAATATTTCTGATAAAAAGCAGTTCATTTTCCCTTATAATAAACATTTCTAGATCATCAGTCCAAATTAAGAGAAAATATACGAAAGCTAATAAAAGGCTGTCTTTTTAAAATAATTTAATTTCTCATCGAAATCATTTGCCATATACAAAAAATTTATTTTCGTACTATTTTATTATTATGTTGTCTTTTAATGCTTTCGTATATATTTTATCATTTATATTTATTCATGGTATGTGCTTTTCATTGGTAATTATAAGTTTTCAATAAAAGAAATAAATCAACTGGTGATCACAATGTGAAGCAAAATTTGTGAAGCAAAAAGCGATTTTTGTTGGACTTTCTCTCTTACTGATTTTTAAAATACATATCTGTAATAAATACAATCATTTAACCAAATATTTTTTTTCATTTGTATTTATCACTTATTATTATTATTATTATTATTTATTTATTTATTTTCATTTATTTATTTATTTATTTATTTACATTTTTAAAAATATCTACATATTAAATTAGAACTTAAAAATAAATAAATAACATTTTTGAAAGCTGATTTATTGGAAGATAAACTTTTTTTCATATACTAAATTTAAAATTTTATTCTCAACTGCTCTTATTCGAAAACAATGATGTACATTTTCTCTTTTAAAAATAAGAAAAACTGTTTTCTACAATCCCCTTTAAATTTAATAGAAATAATTTTCATATTTTTAGCTACTGGCATTTTAGAAAAGTCGTGATAAACGATAGTTTAATGGTATTTAATCTCAGTGAAACCTTGTTAAAGGGTCATCCGTAGTCATACGTGCTAGAGCATGTATCTACTATTGTTTCCAGAAAGGGTTTCTATCTTTAAAGCACTAATAAATAATCCCCAGGTATTTACTCATTCAATTATTACTAGTGATATCTCTATTGCTACGAAAGTGTTGACTTCTGTGCGTAAAAGATGCTTTATAAATAAACAGCTTCTAATTGATGTTGTGCTTTATTCGACTAATATTGTAGAAAGAATCGAACTATATATGTGTGCCACAAACGACGTAAAGCAAACACCTGAAAACGAATATAGCTTGTTCGGAACAGCTATATTACCAACAGCTTCTCGCACACTCCCCAATTTATAATTGTTCATCTCAGATTCGAATAGAGGTGTATCGAATGCAGGTACATGCCTTGCTGTTTTTGTGATTCTTTGTCTAGTTCAGAAAAAACTGGGAAACACTGTTAAATATTGTAATAGGGCACCCAGATTTTAAAACACATTACTCTCTTTCCCCCCCCCCCCCAAATTCGATATTCAGATTTACCAGGTCGCCAATTTTATGGTCAACGTTAAGCTCTTCAGAAGCTGATAAACCACTCTTTCTTTCCTAGTATTTGTAAATATATTTTCATTGCAAGGACAGCTCTAATGAAAAAAAAAAAAAAAACCTTTTGACTTTTATAAAAAATACCATAGAGTAATTAATATATATATATATATAATAATGATTCATTGCTGAGGTTGAAAAATTATATATGAATTATCCGAGACGAGAGACTGACTAAGAAAAAAAACATATTCGTATAAGATGACCATAATTGAAACACACATATAAAATTTCCAAAAGACAGACATTTTTGGGGTGCATTCGAATTAAAAAAATTTATATTCATAAGTATAAAACTGTTATTTCTTTATAGTAAAGATGCGTTTATTTCACGTTACTTGTTTATGCATTGAATTTTCTAACACATACTTTAAAGAATATGTTTTATATAAGTAAATTAAGGTTTTGAACAGTCCTTTTACACCACTAATTTTGAATTTGTCAACTGAAATATCGAGGTATGAGCAATTTCTACTGTATAACCACTCATTTTTCTCGAGTATTGGAATGTGACATTAGAAATGCGTATTTTTGCTGTAGTATATAGCTAATGGATATTTCATTCTTAATGCAATTCTATAAATATTTCTGACATTTTTTCATTTCTCCTGTTTCATTTCATTCCATTTACAAAGTACTTTGAATTACAATGCGTTATTTCACTTCGTTTGACATTTATGCTACATATTCTCATAAATCTCTGGTATTAAATGAATAAATCCTGAAAAAAAATTGTAAGAGTTACTGGTTTTTTTAGAAACACATAAATGTTACTTTTCTTATTGTTTTGAAAAGTTACATTTATTGAAAGTTTAGAGTATAACGAAGAATTTTAAAAATAAATTTTTTGAACGAATTATTAGTAATAGAAAAATTTCACTAAATATATATATATAAAAAAAAAAAAAAAAAAAAAAAAAAAAAAAAAGAGTATCAGAAAGTATAAATTGTCCTAGATTACAATAAACGCTAACTTTGGAAAGTGATTTATATATATATATATATATATATATATATATATATATATATTTATTTATTTACAATGAGTAGTTTATCCAAATAGTATGTTACAAACAATGTATCAAATAAGTACTTAAGATTCACAAGTCAAACATATACTATAAATAAACATTTTCCTGAATCTGGACATGTCTCATGATATTTATGTTTCACTAAACGTTCAGTAAGTTTATTAACCCGTTAACGCCCGAATTAATTTTGTAAAATATTATTAGCTGATTATTTCACTTCTAAAGTAATATAGACATCTGTTAGTAAAATATATTAACTTAAACAATTCTTCTGATAGTTTTAAATTTAAAGCCTATCCTCATTTAGTGACGTTTAGTGTTCTAGCGAGAAAACTTCGAGGAAGTAAAACGTTGAGATAACAGATTAATTTCCTATTATATATTGATAAAGATATCGAAAGTAAAGTATTATAATATATATTATTATTCAATTTGATTTAAGTTAGTATACCTGCGCTAAAAACAAATATAAATGCGACGAATGAAAAATCATAAAATGACTATCCAAATTATGAAATAATAATTAATAGTAGGCACATAAAACTTTCAGGGATCATTTTGAGTGACGCTATAAACTGTTATTAAAAAGCAGAAATCCTCCCAAGAAACCACAAAAAATATTCGTGCCATTTTATTAGCTGTCCCCAAATGAGAACACTGGGCGCTAACTGGTTAATCCAATATCATTTTCAAACAGCCATAAATACGCTTTTTTTGCTAGGAAAGGGAATATTTTATTAGACATTAAAAATTTGCCCTACAGAATTAAAAATATTTTTTTCATTAATTGAAAAAAGTAATATTCACACAGTTTACAAAAAATTAAAGATCAACACATGAAAATTTTTATCTTTTTAAAATTCTTTTTCTAATTAAAAGGTACATTTTTACAATTTATTTAATACATTAATCTAGATAATACGAACTCACACATTTGAGATAAAGAGTGTACTAAGTGTCTTATCACCATTGACATATCCCGACATACTTGACATATAGCATACTTACATTAGATGCACTTGCGCTATGTATATACTCAATTTTCTAATTTGTACGAATTGTAGAACATTTTTATTTTATATCATTATTAAAAAAAAAAGAATGATATGATTGTCGTTTGCAATTTCACTGTGTCATTTTTATTTATAATTAATGAAACTTTTTCTTTTCTTTGGATATTTTTATGATATGTTACATTTCATGAAAGAAAGCATTTTATTTGTCATTGAAAATACTCGTGTCATTAAGAAGAGAGAGACATTACTAGCTTTTTCCTTTTATCATGACAATTTAATAAGGAATATTCAGTCAAAACACAATTTGTTTTTATGTTTCCATATTTTGATTGATTACTTTCCACCAGTCGCAATTTTAAAAAAGTAGTTCATTTATTGTCTCGATGTTCAGTTATTTCTAGATTTATACTTAGTGAGAGATAATGTGAAAATTATGCTTCGATTACACAGTAAATGATTTTTTCCGTAATACATTTCACATTAATCATATCAGACATTCTCCTTTTCTAGCACTCATTGTATTTTGACCTTTCATAGAACCGATAAAATAAAATTGTTTTCGGCCAATAATTTCCGGCGAATCTGATGTGATTTTTCCGGAAAAATGGCTAGGTTATTGTTACATATATATACTTTTTTTTTTCCAAGCAAATAAGTATCACGGGCAATAATGCATTAAGTTAGAAATGATATACGTTTTAGATTTACTGTCATGAACAATAGAAGAATTCTTTTACTAGAATTAATTATTAAGAGCTTAATATAAATTTACCTATATCAGTTTTTAGAATGTAGTAATAAAATTTATTATTGTACATAAAATGTTTGTCGTACACAAATTAGTTGATTTATGCGTGACTGATATTGTAAATTACTTTGGTATTACAATATTAATTATACATATTTTATGAAGTGTTTGTTCATATTAATTATTTCATTAAAATATGTCCAGCACATTTTAGTAGTTATTTATGTATGAAAGCTGATATGACATTCATGTAAACCAAGTAATCGCCTTTATCCTATATATTATTTCGTTTCGCTAAGCATGCATTATGAATCTGAAATAAAAATTTTCAGTATTACTAGTATTAAAGACTTATAGGCTCGAAAGTGGAACAATATCACAAGCGACTAAAAAATTTCGACAAATATGGACTGAATTAGTTCATTGAGTAAATAAAGTTATTTTACAGCCTTAAATGAAAATCTTAAAATTTTATTTATGGAAAAAATATTTAATTTATCTGAAATATTTTAGCCTAGAATTACATTAAATGAGAAGATGTGTTTTTACTGAATCGTTTGTTTTGTTGCAACATAAACAAGATAATAGATTCATGTCTTGCGTGCGTACAACAAAGATTACCATTAATTAATAATTCTCAAAACAGAAGTTTTTTAAAAATCAATTTTTATGTAACTAAAAACAAAGAGTTTTTATGTCATTTGTGCTATCATCCCCCCAAAATAACAATAATAATAATAATAATAACGTAAAATTTTGTATATATTTCAAAGCAGATATTGAAGAACAAATCTGTTATATTCCTATAAAACAAAATTTTCAGTTTTTATTAAAAAAAGAAGGTATGTATCACAACTTTTTATTGAATTTGCTTTTTTCCTCTAGCATTATAAGCTAAAGAAATATCAACAAAAATATTCTTACAAAAATTCCCAAACTTTGCATAGAGTTTCCTTTTTCTTTGAAGAAATATTTTCGTGTTCAAAGTTAGAAGTTAAGAAATTGATTTATGTTATTTGGAAAATATTTTTTACCCTGAAGATCATCAATTATCTTATTTATTTACCAGTGAAGCACGAAAGGAATACTGATTTGATGCTTCAAGTTGTTTCCAAGGCAAACTATCTATAAGTACAAGCAAAACTTGCTGCATTCGATATAAAAAAAATATTTATAGCACAGGTGCATGTAATAAGAAAAATAAAAAATCTTTTTTCAAACATGCTACTTTATTATTATTTTTTTTTTTTTAATCAGATAAGATTTTTTAATTTTTCAATTAAAAGTTTACTCAATTAATGAACATTCAAGTAAAAATGTTTATAAATTTTATTCATTTTTTTGTTAGCAAAAAGATATTTTCGCAAATTATATAAATAAGATACAATTTAAAATTATTTGTACATTAAGGAAATAGTTTAAATGCGGAAAAAGTGTTTATTATTATTTTTTTAATTATTAAATTAAAAAAAAAAATGATTTAATAGGTTGTTCGAGAAGTAATTTCTTATTTCAGACGATTTTCTTATAGTGTGTAATTTTTTTTATTGAAATTCACTGTTTTGGCTCAATAACTTTTACCATCATACTGGCAATACCACGATTCCACGTTCTGACCTTTACTCGAAAAAAAAAAAAAAAACTGACAAAGTCATTTTTGACATCCTTATTTGAAGTAGATTTTGCCAGCAAAAATATTTAGAGACAGCAAAATGTTATAAATCGAAATTGCTAGTTCTGGAAAATATAGCGGGTGTTGCAAGTCCAACCCGCCGAAGTGTGTGCAATCTATTTAAGCTATAAAACTTTTCATCGAGTTGCCAAACTTGTATACGGTATCGAATTATCTTGGTGGAACCTTTTATTTTAATCATTTCTGGCATTTTATGTTTGAAAGAATCGTTCAATTTGTTCATATGATTAAAGTATACTTCATAACAGATAGTGATATTTTCCGAAACAAGGTCAAAAAATGAAATAAAATAAATATTACTTTCAAATCTCATAAAACAGATTCACACTCATAAATTTTAGTGAATATCAGTTTTCGGGCAGCTTTGAGCTGGTTCATTTTTTTTTTTTTTTTTCATGATCTCTTGCATTTAACATTATTGTAGACAACTCATTTCTCATATACAGTGGGCAGAAAAACTATTAAAACGCACTTCGATATTTTTCTAGTATATATTTTTTAAGTTTGATCGCTAATTTCTATCAAGAACTTCTTTTTCTATATACAGTATAACACTAAGATCATGATTCGTCAAATATTTACTTAAAAAAACAGTATTAGGTGCACATTTTTTAAATAGGAATTATTACTACTGCTTCAATAATTTTGATTCCGACTGTACAGTGATGATCCATCACAAAAATTGATCATTTCCATGACGTTTCAAAATCAAATCGTCAATGTGATAGAGCAAATGACTTTCTTTAAGAACAAATGGATCTCATATGTCGAGTTTCGAAATTGAACCAAGGCATTTCAAGTGATCAGGAGCAATCAAATTCAATAAATGGAATCTTTCAGTAATTCCCAGTTGCTTCTCGGCGATTTGTATCAATCAATGCTTTATTTTGCCTTCATCAGCTTCAACTAGCCTTCTGCAACGTTGTGCGTCTTCAATATGTATATTGCTGGAATGAAATTTTTGAACACAGTTTTCATACTGAAGTTCTGTTAAACTTTTGAACAGCATCTGTCACGTTTCACCATAGAATTTTGTAAGAGCCCCTCTCGAAAGGTTAATAATTTTTCTTCAAACACATCGGTTAATTTGTCTTTTGCTTGAAAAGTATTTTTGCCTTTTCAACAGTAAAACAGAAAATATGCGGAAAATGATACTTTCTTCCTTTTTCATATTGTATAAGGCACAAAACAAAATCTATTGTGCAGAATCCAACAAATATTTTACAAACAAGACCTCTCAGTATCAGCTATCAAAATTTACAACGTCAATGCGGATTAAGTGCTACGTTGATATGAAAAAAGACAATTTAATCTTTTGTTGAAAAAATATTTTTTCTTTAGCAACTCAATATATTTCGCTTAAAGCATGTAACTATTTCTGTTTTATTATTCTTTTTTACTTATTTTTTGCATTTCACATCAAATGTCAAAAACTAATTCATAATTCGCAAAGCAAAATTAAATATATTTCAAGAGATATTTGTTTTCTCCGTGGACTGGTTTAAAAGATTAACCCGTTAGTAGTCGCTAGTTGGTCGATTTGCTGCCCATTTTTCAGTGCTGCCAGATTTTTTTATTCAATAGCCACCAAAAATTTTTAGAAGTAACATTTGATATACATAAAACGTGAATAAAATCGAAGGAACGTCGATCACATCACTTCTTAAAATTATTGGTGAGAGTTAAATAAAAAGTGCGCAATTTGTAACAGGTGGCGCTGTCTATAGCGACTACTAACGGGTTAAAGTTACTAGTGAGGCAACATTAATTTATAAGTGAGACATCATTAAATGTTTAGTAAGGGTAACTTATAAGGTCTTTACAACTTTAAGCAAAACCTATAACATTCTTACGTTTACGTTTACATTCTATCGGGAAATTTACAAAGAAATAAAGGATACTTTCCTCCTCAGCTGATGTCCCAATCCCAATACATGATTTACAGGCGAAACCAAAAAGACTATAGTGTCCATTATTTTTCTCTTAAAAAGAAGACTTCCACAAAACTTCCTTCTATATTTTGTTATACATATTCAATCAGTAACAACATTAAAAAAAAAAAAAAAAAAAAAAAAAAAAGATTTTTTTTCCGAAGTTTTTTTCTGTTAAAAGTAAAAAAAAAAAAAAAAAAAAAAAAAAAAATCGCTAACTTTGTTATAAATTATCACAGATTTATAGTTCAACCATTCCTTTTAAAGATATTGACGGGACCTTTCGAAATATACCCATCTTGAAACTCCCCCCCCCCCAGGGGGAAACCGATGCCCCCACATGCACAAAATTTTTTTCCTAGTTTACTACTACTATTATCAAAAATTCATATTAATTTTACAATCACAAGTTTAAAATAATTCTCATTATGCACATTTATACGAAATTTTGTCCTATACTGCCATGTTAAAAGTTTACAAAAAATGCAATCACTGCACAACCTGTTGAGCGATTGATCCCCAAATCTAATCAACACCAGTTTATGCCAGGGTGCAACTAAATGCCAAGTTTGGTTAAATTTTATTCATTGGTTCGTGAGATAAAGCGTCCACAAAAAGTGATACACACAGATTTACAGACAGACAGAAAGGCATTTTCTAAAAGCTATCAATTTGTGTTCAGGACATCCCAAAACGTGTAAATCCATCAAAGAACGGAGGTTAAAAATTTTCACGAATCCAATACTTTCTCTAAATTACATATAGAAGAAAGTAAAAATGTAAAATGAATTTAAAAAGTAAAAATAAAGTAAAACACCAAATGAATTTGGCTACAAAAATAACAATTAGGCACATGTTTCATCAAATAGCCTATTATCTCTGACAGATAAGAACTTTTGGAAGCTTTGATATTTTTTTTCAGCTGTATAATACCAAAATATTGAATATATATATTTATATATATCAATAAATAAAATTAATTTATAGAAAACGTAAAGTAAGATTATGACTAATACCTGTGTTACAAACGTTCTTATCTATATCTAAAACATGATAAAATATTAGTTAAATGAAACGTTTTTTAATTGAATTTCATCCTTTTATTAAAACCTTTTATATGTTGTTGATGTGACTTTTTGAAAGGAGTAATGGGGCATAAAGGGATCATAAAGCTTTAATTACTAACCATGACAATTTTCGCTTTGGTTAAATGTAATTAGGCTAAAAATATGACATAAAGTAAACAATGGTTTTTAAATTTTATAATTAAGTTGTGCAAAGGCAAAGCATACTGAGAATAAAAAGAAAAAAGTAGAAAAACGTAAGTAGAAAGTATATTTACAAATAATATATATGTATATGTATATATATATATATATATATATATATATATAAATATAATGGTGTTTAACAGCCACATGACTTCCGTTACACATTTTTACAATATTATATACTCTACTGGAAACAGTGCATTCGGAAGACATAAAAATTATTTAACAAATTAGCCATCTAACAATTTTCCTCTGAGAGCAAACGGATACATATGTTGAAAACATATAATACAGAGTTTACACAGAGAGTTTTAAAAAGAAAATAATAATTAGAGCCGTTTTTTCAAACCCCCAGATCTATAAGTGACCTACCTAATCAGGACATCTGTCAATTTTTAAATAGTAAACAAATGACGCGGGCTAAAGTACATCTAAAAAAGGGTTTACGCAGTAAATTTGAAGAAAATCGTTTG
The DNA here is from genome assembly GCA_963930645.1 of Salticus scenicus. Taxonomy (NCBI): domain Eukaryota; kingdom Metazoa; phylum Arthropoda; class Arachnida; order Araneae; family Salticidae; genus Salticus; species Salticus scenicus. Next base: position 260,466,678 of record OZ005655.1, read on the forward strand.
AGCCATTTTTAATTTACAGACTTATAGATCCACAGTCTATTTTCCAAAAAAACTTGGTAATCTTATCTGTTCACCGGAAAGTAACCTTTACATACAAAATGATATCTAAAAGGGTGTTAATATGACGACTGTGAAGAAAAACATTAGAGATATTTTTAAAGGAAACCTCTAGCAAGGCCTAAAATTTACATATTTAATACTGGGTGTTATACACCAGTATTTCTAAACAAGCCAACTACTATAGTGCGACCACGTTTCCTACAACTAGCAGTGAGGTCAAGTCCAAAAGTTTGGAGGGATGCAAAATTGCTCGAGAGATAGTTATTTGGCGAACATCCAGTTATTCGGTGTTACCTTATCGCTTGTTTTCTCTCATTCACCCCTATTTTAACAGTGAACTCGTTCAATCCGCACTTGCGCAGAGGCTTCCATGGTCTCAAGAAATGTGGTTAAAGAATACTTATGAAAAGACATCTAAAAGGTTGTTTATATATCGGTTTTTAAAAAAAATCGTTAGAGTCCTTCATGAAATATCGACCTACGGTTCTTCTTCCGGTTTTACCAATTTTCTTGAAAATTTGAAAATTCAATCTGTACACTAAACTTTTTCTAATTATGAAGTTTTGTCGTTTTATATTTTTTAGTTTTGAAGATATAACACTAAGAATATTCCCTGCCCGCATATATACACACATACACACAAACACATTGACCATTTGCTAAAAACTACTTTTTCTGATTCAGGAGACCTTAAATCATGTAAATCAACTGAACATTTTATATCGAAATTCTGGCCTTACACGCCCATTGGGCGTATTTAAAGTGACTTGCAAATCAGTTCTCTACTTCCGCTTTCATGAAATTCTATCATATTATTTAATAATGTATGATCGATTCATTTAGCGTGAAATTGTTACTATTTTAGTTAAATCAAATACTTATATTTTAGTATACATTAAAAGAAAATAAGATCCATAACATAAAAGTTGCAGTTTATATATATATACACATGAGCATATAACGATAAACTTTAACATGCACTATCTAAAAAGGTTTCATGTAACTAAAATTGTTCAAGAGAATAAACATAATAAAATGTACACATTGTAATATATACACACTGATATAAACACTGAAAATGTAACTTTAATTTTTACAAAAATATTTTTCTTTCTGTAAATTTTACCAATGTTTAAATATATCTTTAAACGTAAATAAACAGGCGCGAAAATGTACAAATATGTTTTCACAAGCATTATTATACAAAAAATATTTTTCTAAGGAAAAGTTATGTTTTTATCATATTTTCAACAGCTGCCTGGTTTTTTAAATCTTTTCCAAAAATATGCAACAGGAAGAAATATGCGTGATAAAATAAAGTAGGGGAAATTTTGTTGCATAGAAATATTTTTATAAGCTACACATGAAATATATTTTCAAAGTATCGTAAGCTGAATGAAAAATATGAGTAATAACTTGTATGTTTACTAGATGAAATTTTCACTTTTAAATATAATCTTAAATATAAACATTATGTAAACAGTATGTTGTGGAAAAGTTTGTTTATTTATATCTTTTAATATAGCCATGCTTAATATACAGGGTGATTCATAACTTATCGTGGTTTCAAAAGTCTATAATAATAATTAAAGAAACTTGTATGATAAGTACAAGAAAAACGAACCATGCATTAAATACAGAAGTAATGTATAATTTATTACTGATTTTGCAGGTTTTCAATGTGTGAGCCTTTGATCACATGGCACACATGAATGCGTTAATGCAGTTTCGTCTATATTCTATTTAACATGGCATTATCAACCGTTTCTTCTAATTTTTGAACACATGAATTGTTGAACTTTAGGTATTTCCTTTTGAACACGTGAAATTGACTTATTGATGGGAACCGTGTTCCATATTCCGTTTGCAATATATTTTGTAATAATAACACGGATTCCGATTTAGCAAATTCTAACACAGAAAAGGTTTTTGTTCCACGGTGAACACCATATTTAATCGCTTTCTGTTTTTACGACTGCTGTTATTAAAAAAAAAACCATGAATTGTTTTATTTATTTATTTATTTATTTATTTATTTATTTATTACAAAGTTCGTATTTGATGTATTTGTGTCAGGTTTCTACAATACACATCTGAAATTCCGGGAAAATTATGAATCCCACTTTAAGAGTTCTAGTTATTTTTCTACATCGTTTATTTCAAATTTTCTATTGCGGATACAGCAGGGGCGATGCGCGATTCAAAAAACTATGGAAGCGCCGAGGCGAAGCTCTTTCAAAAGCAGAGGAAGAATCAATTCAATCGTTCGACGAGGCGACGTTACTTGATTACTTTTTTAAAATCTTGAACAGGGGAAGTGTTGCTTCCATCGCTACCATGGACGCTAGGCCACTGGGGTACAGCATAATCTTTATTGATATTATAAAGAAGGAAAGTTTTTATACAGTGGGAAACTCTGGAACTACTGAACCGATTAAAAAAAAAAAATGTTTCATGAATCAAAAACAACACTATCTTTGATTACTATTTCAGTTTGAATCTGTATTACTGTCTGAATCAGGTCAGGTTTACGCGTAAAATTACGTCCATTTCAGTAAAATAATTTAACTAATTTAAATTATTATATTGAAATTTGTATACTTGAAGCGAAAATATAGTGTCCTTATTTCAAAACAATGAAATACAGAGAAATATTTGCATAAGAAATATTATTACCATTTGAGAATTATTCCTAAGGAGAAAAAGGTCAACAAAAATATTCCCTCTGTTGTATTAAAAATTTAATTTATTACGCACTATAAGACCAGGAACCTGCAAATAATATTTAAATAATAAAGAAATAGAAAATCGAATAAGTATCAAATTACTTACTTATGTATATTATTAATGTAATCCAATACTCAACATTCTGGTAGATAAACGTAGAGAAAAACAAACGTCATATAAAATGACGAAATGGGAGGGAATTTTAAGGTATCTGCCTACTTTAAAATGACCATTTTTGACAAAAAAATCGATTTTCTGTTTCTTATTTGGTTTTAAAGAATAGACTTTTAGCTTTCTAAAACACCTTTACTTTTGTTTGTACGCTAATTAGAACCGAAGTTATAGCCAATTAAGTAAACCGGAAGTGAGATTCTTTAAGACAGGAAGTGCTCGATCTCGCCAGTTTAAAGAGCTGGCAATAGGTAAACATTGGTAATTAAGCTTGATTTCATATTTATTTTCAATTTAAATCATTCAGTTTCCTTTTATTATTATACCCCACGTATTTATTTATTTTTCCCAACAAATAATTACACCTTAAGTAAAATCTTTAAATGCGTTTTCTGTAAAACTATATTTTTCGATTTTTGTGTATGCGATAAACCTCATTTCTCAAAAAGTTTTCAAGTTATTTCTATGAAATTTTTTCACGGTATATAACAGATTTCCAGTCATGCAATGAACTAAAAGATAAGTTCTATGTACTATTTTGAAGATTTTACATGTGTTTATTTTCTAAAAAACAGATTTTTTTTTTCGGAAAATTCTGTGTTTTTCTCTGTTAGTTACCATATTTCAGTCAATTTTAAAAATATCTCTTAACTTTTAGTTCAATGCACAGATAACGGTCATACCATTATTTATTTCAATGGATATTGAATTATATTAATTTTTTTTTTTTTTGAGTATATGAGTTTTGTCGTAAGCGTGAAATTTTGCTCATTTTTTACACAAAATCACCTATTTTTTTGCAAAATAAAGAAATATTTGTTTAAAATGTACTTTTTTTCATCATTCTATGTCCGTTCATAACTAAAAATATAATTACTTAATGCATAGTCTGCTTTTTAAGAAAAAAGTGCTCCGTACCTAGGCAGATACCTTAAATTGACCGAAGAAGACTGAAACGCAGTGTGTTCTGTTATATTTATACATACAAACTGAAAGTGATGTTCTCTCATTGACTTTATGAACTGTAGCCACAATGTGGCAAACGTGCTGTTGGCCGTTTGCTGGCAGCCTACTTAAGGCCAACTGTATTTATGCAACTTCTGGCCAGCTGGTCTTTTTACTGTAGGCCTCCATCTCTGATGACAGCCATAAACGACCCATTGCTTTATTTACGTGTGGCAACCTGCATTTGATGGCAAGTTCAGGATGCCAGTTGTACACCAGAACGTGTCGACCGTGTAAGTTTTGCTGGGATACGCAAGGAGAAATTATTGAATGGCTTACAAGCAAAAAATACAATATTTTTCTTATTATCATAAAAAGCTATGTAAGCATAATACTATATCTATTATAGTTGCTAACTGTAAAGTAAATTTGTTTTAATAATACAAATTGTCGAAAATTTCACAAAAACCTGAAAGAAAAAAATTATACGCCAAGCCACAACTATTGATAGGGACATGCTTTCTTGAAGGTAATCATTTTTATTTATTTATTTATTTTTAATCGACTTTAATGTCAATCGAAATTTCCAAATAATAAGAAAATTTTTAAGGTCGTTTTAATAGAGAACAATATATATATTTTTAAAAATTTGTTTCATTTTTATAAATAGGCAGTAACTCATTGAATAGGATTTAATGTATTTTGAATTTTAAAAAGAGTCTAGGACAAAATATTAATAAAATCTTCTGTCATAATGAAAAAAAGATTATCAACACATAAAAAATTAAATTAATTTCTAAGAGCATCGGATTAATGAAAACTTATTTCTTTTTTAATTATTTACACTAAATAATTATAAGTATAGTATGGGCACAAATGAATGATCGTATTGTAAAAATTTATATTTCCGAAACAAGTGATACAAGTAATTAAAGATTAATATACCATGTGGTTTTTCAGTTACACATACTGACTATGTGACTCTTTTGTTACATGATAAACATTGAATCAATATATGCATATAACTTTATCATCATATCCATACATGATAAACATGTTAAATCTAAACAAGTTTTTTTATTGGTTCCTGTGGATGATTTATATACTTTACAAATTAAATTCCTGGTGTTTATGAATCACCGATACCGAAATCACTGCAAGAACATAAAGAACGCATTTGTGCAGCATTAGTAAGCATTGAAAGTATAAAACTACAAAATGTGTGGAACGTATTTGATTAAATATTCAATGCATGTAAGAAAAGGACCACACATCGTAACTAAAAAACTTGCTATATGTTCCTTTAATTTCATGCATATAACTTAATTTAATATGTGTAATAGTTTCACAAAGGGAATAAAATAACTGCATTGCACTCATTTATTTCCACTAAACCTGTATAATGAGTGAAATAAGAATTTGTAATTATTTATCTTGAGCAACTTTTAAATTTCGGCATTACAACCTTTGATTTTGTGACATTCTCTAATATGGCAGTATACGAAACGCAATTCGCCTAGTTAATTCCAAATTTATACATTATATTTTATAAAGTATATATATTCCATTTCACTTTTTCTGTGGGAACAATGTCTAGAAATATGTGCTATAAAGTCGGGAATTTTATATGAATATATATCTGACATTTTCTTTCAAAAGCATTTCCCAGAATGTTGGAGAATATCAAATAGACTTTTCGCAGAAAAAAAGTATATCCTATTTTCCAGAAATGTGCCTAAAGTTTAAATATTTGAAAAATCTTCCTGGGAAATAAATATAATAATATGATTTTTTTCTAAGTCTAGTTACATGGCACTCTAATAAATTTTCAAGAACTGGTATCCTAAGAATAGATTGCATGCAAAATAATCTAGCAAAGCTCATCTCTCTTAAGCTCATTGTAAGTTTTTTTCTCAATTTTTAGAGCGGGTAACATAAGTACCCACATATTTCTGATTTATTAAAATCCACATAATAAAAGAAGATGTGTGTGTGCGTTATGTCATTGCCCTCTGATAAATGACAGAAGGCAATGGTTATGTCCGACATATTTTAAAAGTACATCTGATCGCGGTTGATACACAAATTTTCATGGAGGTTTGTATTGACCTCTCCTGATGCACCTCAAAATCCGGTTTCCAAATTTTTTATTTTTTTAATTAATTAAAATATAAAAATTATAGCTTTCTAATAACTTCAAAATTAGCCATTTAAAAATTAGCTTTAATTTTAATTGTTTCCAAAAAGTTTTACGAGTTTTTTTTTTTTTTTTTTTTTTTTTTTAACTGATATAAAAAGAAATATATTTTCATGTGAATAATAAAAAAATATCAAAAGCTAAATTTGCTAATGCATATTAAAAAAAGACATCTTTACAACTTAAAAATGAAATAATAATAATAATAAAACACATAATAATAGTATGCTTTTAAATAACCCTAGGGAATTTTTAAATTTTGCACTGCAGTAGACCGGGCATTTCTCGCCAAGTACTGCACTACGAAAGCCATTTTAAGCCATCAAAAATATAGATAAATTATAAAATATTGAAAAAGAAAAATAATAATCTGGTGTGTCACTCACACGACTTTCTCTTACCCTGAAATTTAACACTATAATTACAGAGATTAAGAGGTAAGATAACGAGTGCTGTTATGTAAACCTATGTTGAAACAATTCAAATTAGGCTTCGACATAGTTTTATATGATACTTAGTTGTGTGTATCAACTAAGGGGGTTGTACACACAACCCCCTATTATTGACTTAAAAGTGCAACTTTTGGATCTCCTAAAATTATTCGTTTTTAAGTTGCCTGCCTACCTTTAAAATACAATTTTCAGTCAAAACTCCGATTTTCTATTTTTGGGTTAGTATTAAAGCATGACATTTTAGCTTTCTAAATCAGTTTGAAATTTTTATATCTTGCTTAGAATTTGAGGTACAGGCATTTTAATATTAGGCACTCGCCAGTTCATGAAACCGGAAGTGACCGGAAATGACCCGTAAATGTTTGTTTACATAAATGTATTACTCAATATAAGCATCAAAATTTGTTACTGAATATAAAATGAATTTAACTAGTGTGTTGTGGCCACCACATGAAATTCTTCTATATTTTCCTATACAAGTTCAGTCAGTAAAAATAATCTATTAAAATTATTATTGAAAAAAATTATCTTCCATGATAATGCAGACGATTTCCATATTATAGGAAACTAAATATTAAAAAAAAAAAAAAAAAAAAAAAAAAAAAAAAAAATGAATTTATTCTCTTTTTCTTTTTCTTTTTCTTTTTTCTTTTTCTTTTTTTTTTTTTGTTAAAAATGAAAAAAATCGATAACTTTATTTTAAATTATCTCAGATCTATGGTTTAATCATTTGTTTTAAAGGTATTGGCGAGCTTTTTTGAAAGATACCCATCATGAAAATTTACTCCCACCAAGGGGGGACTTCTCCCCCAGGGGGAGGGGGGGAGGCGAAGCTCCTACATACACAAAAAAAAATTCCAGTTGACTCTCTCTATTACAAAAAATATATATTCGTTTCATATGGTTTAGTGCACTCTATAGATGTTAAACTCTACTTACCTGCGATTTCCCCCATAGACGTAATGTATTTGAATACTTTTTAATGTCCCTGTACAAGAGCCATTTGCTTGATCTTTACGAAATGTTTAGTGTAGCATCCTTATATGATACACATTTAGAATACCAAGTTTGAACTTTCTGCCATAATTTGTTTTTGAGATATGCTGATAAAAGACAGACATGCACACAGACAGACACATAGACATACACACAGACCATTTGCTAAAAACATGATTTTCGTATTCAGGGGACCTCAGAACATGTAAATATAACAAAATCTCACTTTCCAAAATTTGACTCAAAAACAATACTTTCTCTATCGTATGGGTAAGAGAAAGTAAAGAATAGAAACAGAAACAATAATTTAATAAATTATCTGTTTTTGTCTCTCTATATCACTCTATAGAAAAAAGCCAACAAGGCGACAAAAATTCAAAAGTCGCTAAGCAGAGATGTATTAAAGCTATACCATGATCATAGTTACACATTTATTTTTTTTTTCTATGTACCAATCACTAATAACTAACGGCAGACTATTCAAAATGGAAAATATATATAACCACAAAAATTCAGTTGTCTCACGCAGTAGGCATAGTGTTCATAGCATATTGTAATATTACATTTGGCGTGTGATTACTGCTATTTTATGGTTGTCTGGATAAATCAAATAAAATATAAGACATAACGTGAAAGTAAATATTATATATGGATGGCGTGGCATAACGTGAAAGTAAATGTTATATATGGATGGCTTAGAGCTGTTCATATGTAGTTCAAATATAACTTGGGAACTTTAATTTTTTCGATACTGTCTAATTCGAAATTGTGACCCGATAAGCGACCAAATTAATTCACAGGTAAGGCATCGTCCCAATCAATAAGAACACGTACCCGAGGTTTCATGGGTGAGACAGGCACTGCCGAAGGCAGGGAAGGGCCGAGCGACCTTTTCATCAATTTAAATGGGTTTCCTTTTTATTTTTTGTTTATAAAGCCATATCAGTAAGATTGATTCTGCTTTTAATTCCTTTAATTTAGTGACCAGCGAAGCAGAAAAGGCCTGCTAGTAAGTAATTATAAATTTAAGAACCATTGATAATAAAAAAAAAAAAAAAAATCTGCTAATTATCTTACTACCGAAATTTTTTTCGTCGAGTTTGTACGTAGAAAAGATATCAAAAACTGGTTTTAGAAGAGAAAAATTTTTTTATGTTTTAAAATGCATAACACAAAATGTTTGAATTCTTTTAGCATCTTTGCCGAATAAACATTTTATTATATGATTTATTATTATTACAAAATTTATTTCTGTTGCTCTTATCTCAAAATACAAATTATAGATTTTTAATCAAAGATTATTTTTTTCCTTGAAAGCATCTTATTAAAAGGTATACCACAGTAATTAAATTCATAAAGAAGAAAAAATATATATATATAAATTTTACACTTATGAAACGTGCATGTAAAATTCTGTTAAAAGTGGTAAATAAAAGTTTTTATTTATTTTTATTTTTGAAGAAGAAAAAACGAAATTTATCATAAAGGCGCAATATTAACTAGTTATTAATAAATATGTTTCTATTTCATATAATAGTCTTATTAACATATTAAAAAAATACATTACAAATTAAATTGTAATTTACGTATTCTAAAAATTTGTTTAATATATTCATCCAATTTGCATACAGATTTATAACAAAATTAAAGCAGTAGTTCCTATTTCAAATATGTAACTGACTTTCTCTTTTTGTTACTAACAAATTTGCAAAAGAGATTACATTCCAAGAATTTTCTTTAAAGAAAAAAGTTTGCAAAAAAAGAAATAAGAAATATAAAAGAAAAATATTTTTCTTTAGAGATTTCAAAAAGAATACAGAACACAGAAAAAGAAATATTTCGTTTCTAAATCAAATGAAAGTCATATTAAAAAAAAAAAAAAAAAAAAAAGAAAGAATGAAAGAAAAGAAAAGAAAAGTTCAAAATGAACACATAAAAAAGAAATATTTGAATACATAAAATATATCTATTCTTAAAAATATACATATATATATTTGGTGTTTAACTTATTTCTGTTATTACATCTCTACATATACTAGAGGACCTCTAGTATCTCTAGTATATGTAGAGATGTTTTCGGCGGCTCGTGCACCGAAAATAGGTGAAGAGGCACACTGTATTTTTCACTGTATTCATTTATAGAATATAAATTTACATTTAAATAAGTATTTTAAGTTAATTTTAGTTAAGACCATGCTTAATAAAAATTATGCATTAAAAATACTTAAATATTATTTTTGAGCTCGTCACCCTTTTTCGGTTCTCGAGCCGCCAATGCTAGAGGAAAGTGTGTCTGTGGACATGTGTCCATTGCTTTCTGGACAAATAACTGATTGCAGAACTACAGAATTTTGCATGGAAGTCCGTGTTGCACTGAGAAAAAATTCTGTTACTGACATAAAGAATCTAGATTGCGGCTCTAATAAAAATAGTTCATGTCATCCTTATAAATTTTAGTTCCTTTTGAAAGCGAGTTCTAGAAACCCTTATTAGAATTCTAGAGCGTTTGCCTGTATTGTCGCGGTCAAACTAATTTGAAAAATCTCTGCAAATAAATGCGAGCACAAGAGGCCAGTTTCAGCAACTATAATCTTGGTATCTAACTCATTTCTAGAAAATCAAGCGAGAATTTCTCGCAGTACAAAGGATTTACAATATTCAAAATATTGCTTCACCATCTAGAAATGTGCAGACTAGAAATTCTCGATTATTTCGTCTATTCAGCTTATTGGCATGCCTTATACATACGCATAGCTCAGAAATCTATATTTCTAGTTTAGAGATTTAGAAACTGACCACTTATTCGTCTAGATGAAAGCGATATATATATATGTATATATATATATATATATGTATATATTTCTCAATGTGACATCTCCTGGTTCACAATAAAGCTCTGAAGTTTCAGAATTTTTTATTTGTGTTTATGTATTTATTTATTTATTTAATAGTTTTAAATCTGAAAATCTGAATATGTTCAATAGATGAAAATTTTATACTATTGAACATATACGTAAATTTAAATGCGATATGTTTTATGGACGATCTAATCTTTTTTGTTTCTGATTTACGTCAGCTCAAAAATATTTTTCAGGTAAATCGTAATGCAATTATATTAACTGAAATTGGCTACTTTTATTTTATTATTATTTTTTAAAAGTATTTATCACTATAGTAGTCTCCATACATAATAAAAAAGAAAAAGATTTGGAAAGTTTCGATTTCCTATTTTCGATTAATTTACTCATTCTGAAATTTTCTGAATAAGATTCGAGTATTTTTAGGAAATATGTCTCTTTGAGTTAAAAAAACTATGCAAATATTATACCTCGTGAAACAAACGAACTTAATTTAACCAAACTTGATATTTGGTTTGATCTTGACTTGAACTGGTGTTTATTAGGTTTTTTGCTATATTAACCAAAAGAAGGAAATGCCACATTGCGATTTAATCTCATTCCAGGAAAAGCTCAGCTTCTATAGTGTATCAAATTCAGTATAAGTTATATACAAGGTAATTATAATTAAAGTTACGCTTTCAAAACGCTATAATTTTAAAACTACCCATCAGAGCGATTTGATATTTTACCAGAGAAATCGTGAGGCAATGAAATTTTGTTTGGGAGAGAAAAAAAGTAGTTCCAACATGTTCCTATAGATGTCGCTGTCAGGGTAATGTCAGGGGAAACGCCTAAATGGACTCATTAAACACAGGAATGTTGTTAGCAAAACAATGGAATAACAGGAACCAGGAACAATAGACTTCCAATGTTACTACATTTTTTTTTAGAAAAAAAAAAGTAATGAGTGTTTACAGTTGAAACAGTCATAGTGAAAAGAGAAAAATAGGAGCTTCATGAAACAAATACTTTACGAATTTGTTTCATGAAACAGACATTTGAACTATTTTTTTTTTCTTTTGCCAAACAAAATTTCATCGCCTCATTATTATTCTAGTAAAATATCAAATCGCTCTGATGGGTAGTTTTAAAACTATAGCGTATTGAAACTTTAATTATAATTACCCTGTATATATATTATGTAAAACTCTGATTATTTAGTTTGTGTGCTTATCGGCTAACATGTTACGCTGCTATATTGCAAAGTAATACCTTTATGGGGAAGACTATATATAAGCTTCTATAATGTATAAATATGCAAAATTTGGTATGCGAGAGGGATAATTGGTAAAACTATGCTGATTTATATTGGATGCATATCGGATGACAGACGTCACTGCTATTCTGCAATATTTTTCGTTTACGGGAAAGCTTTTATGCTATATAAAAGTACTAGACTTTATATGCGATAGATATATTTTTATTTTAGGATATAAGCTGTAAGGTTGCGATTTTCAGATTATGTTGATTTTCAAATAGCTATATCTCATCACCTATTATTAAAAATTGCACCAAATTGCATAGTTAAAATGTAACTGTCAGAATTTGAGTGCATATCGCTCAACAGGTGTTGCTCGTATTGATTTTTTTGATTGCCCAAATAGCGTTGCCTAATCATCTCTTGGTAAAAATTGCACCAAATGCCATATATAAGTTGACTGTAAGAAATATAATAGCAATGCTACTTTTTGGCTGACGCATACGCAATTTGAATCAGCATGGATTTTATAAGTTATATCTTTCATAATAAGTTTGGTTTATTTTTATAGCATAGAATTATGGATGTATCGTTCCAGTAAGTAGGATAAATTTCAGCAGAACAGAGCCACCTCTCAGCTGATATTCAATCAAATTGAATCAGCATAATTGTTTTAATATACATCTCCCATACCACGTTTGGTGTCTTTTTACACAGTAGAAGCCAATATATAATGCAAAATAGAAGCCTTCCTTCAAATATAGAAATTGCAGCATGGGAGCGCCACATGCTGTGTGATACATCTCGAAAGTTAATTTTCATCAATTACAGTTACACCTATTACCAGTTATTATTATTATCTTGTAAAGTTCTGCCTATTGGTTATTTAGACACAGCGTCCACAATATTTTTCTAACATGCACGCAGCGATGTTCTAAAAATGTTTGATTTGTGTTCAGAACACTTAAAATCGTATAAATTCATTGAAACTGGAAGCCGAAAATTTTAAGGAATCCTATTTTGTTTTTTTATTCTAACATTATAGTCATGTCATCACACGATATGATTTTTTTTTTTTTTTTTTTTTTTTAAGTAAAAATCCTAATTTTTCCTAAAATTATTTAACAAATTAAGTACAATAATATTTCGTACAAAGCAATCTATCATAATCAGTAATATTCTGAATCTAATTTTATATATTAACTTTTATGTAAAAAGTGATTTTTAACTTCTTTTCTCGGTTAAATAATTAAATAAAAATCCATTAGACATATTCCTACATTTTGCCACTTTTTAGAGAATGACATCGCGCAGTTTCTTGAAACTTGCCCTATCGAGAGTCTGGTTTAGCTGCCGTCTCAAAGAATGCGAGGAAGTTTTGTCGACCTGTGTTTTGTAGACCGTAGGTTACCATAGAAATGTTGCCAGTTCGAAGTTAAGATTGGATAAGCTTTTCCCTTAATAATAATAATAATAATAATAATAATAATAATAATAACTGAATTTGGTTTATTTTTTGTAAGGCACATGTTAAATTATATGCCAGCCAATTATACATTCCGACAGTTTTTGCAGAAATGTGAACTTGCACGAAATTCCAAAAATACTGCTCCTATATATGTTAAAGTCACTGTTCATTCAATGTCTTTTCCAAGTTTTTCAAACGTCTAGGACAAAATGACTGTCCTACTTATTGAAGCTATTCGCAAATTTCGCAAGTTTGATAAAACTAAATGGAAAATGAAGTATTAGTCATCCATATATCCTTTTTTTAAAAACATCTATTCTAATATTTGTATTTGTTTGACCTTAGTCTGCTGTATAAAATTTTAGTGTCAACATGAGAATCCTTAGTCTTGAAAAAAAAGAAATAATAGTAATAACATCATTCTTTTAGCTCTTTCTTTTACAGATGTCGAAGTCCTAGTGTGGCGTTTGTGATCCTGCAAACTCCATCTTAATTTAATTGGATTACTAAGAAAACCAGAGACTTTAATTGAACAACAAATAAGAGTTTATTTAAACCAGATTAATGGGAGGGAGGCCTGGAAATAGACCTTAGCTCAGTCAGCGTATTACTAAATCAAAGTATATAAATCAACAAATTATCTTAAATATCTCACCACAGCAGATAGTCGAAGGTGTAGAGACGGTCGCACTCGTACTCCAATACTACGGCTTCACTATGGGACAGAGGATTCCTTTCTGACCCAGCTTGAACTTTCCGAAACTAGTAGACACTCACCAACACTCAACACTACTTAACTTCACGCCACTAAATCTCCACTACTCTATTCCTCAATATCCGTCAAACTAATATTCATCACAACCACTATAATATTCTCCAACATCCACACCATCTACTAAAACCATCTCTATTTTTATACTTCTTCCTACACCCTCCGTTCACTACATTTCAATCCGTACTTTTAAAAATCACTTCTAATTTAACTAATATTCAAAATCTAAGTCTTTTAATGCAGCACCCTGCCGACACAAAACTAGCTCGACCTTAACCTTCACCGAGTCACTGGCGACGGAGTGATTTCAACCGTCCCCACTTCCTACTTTGCTGGATCCAGCTTAATTAAAACAACTGTGGTGACGTTCTGACGTCTCAACCTCACAGTCCCCCTCAAAGAAAAAGAAATTTAGTCGGGAAAATCCCCAACGGGTTTGATCGTGTAAATTTAAATAGCTTCATTCCATATCTAACTATCTCAAATCTCTGAAGTGTGAGTGCAGCCGTCACTTAAATTTTAACCGGGTGAGAAAAACTTAAAAATTTGTTAAATCCCTGAGCGAAAACTCGGGGACGCAAAAAAATTAATTTAAAATTTTAAATAAAAGGCGTACTTTTACCCCGAGAACTCCGGGACTCTGACTGAGCTAAAACCAGGCTTACAGTAGGATTTACACACGTCTCCCTGTTAGGCCAGGAAGGCAATTGTATGACTTTAATGATATATTGTAGAATTATAAAGAGACTCGCATGTACAAATGCGATAATTTCTTGCTGTAGAATAGAGTCTGTTGCACAGCTTGTTCATATCCCACAATTAATCTTTTAACATATCTAAGTGAAGAAAAAAGTCTTTAATCAAATTTAATGGTATTAGATAGGATGGGGAACTTGAAAATCTATCCTGCAGATGAAGTGGCTAGCAGTTTAATTGTCTTCAGGAAAAAGTAGACGTCGGAATGTGCAGGCTGTCCACATCCAGGAAAAAGAACTTTTTGTCATCAGATTAAGAGATCTTTCACTTCAGATAAAAATACTTTTAACATCAGATTAAGAGAAATAGTCCATCAGAGTGTGTCTGAAATGGGAAAAACTTTTACTGTATGCTTAGGAAAAAAAATAGTTAGAATTCATCTCTAGAAGAAACTGAGACATGTTCGTCTCTATTAACATAATAGATAGGTTACATACAGAAATATTTCTCCCTCCTTAGCTAAAGCATAAGCGAAAAAACTGAGCAGTTAGTCTTTTTAATGTTATATGGTTAAACACGCTTTTTATGCTTATAGCTAAAAAAAAAAAACATTTTTCCCCCCCTCTAAAAGTACATACAGATAAACTTTTAGACAAATATTTAAAAGTTTTACAAATACAAATATGCAGTTTATAAATACGTCATTTATAGAAATACAAAAGAAAAAGGGGGGAAATTTACAACCGGTCAAAAAAACAGTTTATATTACCAGCTTTCTGCAGGTGATGGCTACAAGGTAAAAGAACTTAATACATACATAAAATAGATATTTAAGAGAGAACAAAAATGTTGACATTGAAGCAGAACATTAATTTTGATTTGAAAGTTCATGGCTAAATTAAATTTTGTATTTTTAGTTTGGAAAAGTCCATAACTTTCGTAAGAGTTCTTAAAAGATAAAGTCCCAAAAAGGCTTCAAAGTATGTCGAACATTTTGTACAGCTCTGACAGAAATGCACTTGTAATAGAAAAAAAATATAGAACGGTATCACCTGATGTGAATTTGCAGCTGTAACTTCAGGAAGGTTAGAGGTCTTGGTGAATGTGCTCGATGTACTCGTCAGCTAGGCCACAGGGTTGCAGGCTTTCAGACCGGGGTCTAGGGCTATCCCAAAAGGCTTGTACAAAGGCTTGTTCGGCAGGTGATTCATATGGCTGAGCATGTTGTCGGAGTCTGGCTTGACGCCGGGTATTGAATCGGTGGTGTAAAGAGAACTCATCTGTGCCGACCGAGTCAGGGGCTGCTAGGAATTTCTCCATGTGTCGTCCGCTAGCTGATGAAGAGGGTGGAGGTCTTTTTCGAACTCTTGCCTTTCTCTTAGGTCGGAAAGAGTCGGTGTGCACTGAATCTGGAACTGCTAGTACCTTCTGTGGGCGATGTGTTCCAGAGGACTTTGAGGAGGGGGCTTGTGGCCTTTTTAAATATTTATTCCAAGCTTTTTTCTTTTTAATCTGCGGTATAAAAGATCTATTAGTAAAAGAATAGTCGCGTTTGCGACCAGTTTGCCTAGGAAATTTCACATTAGAATGGTTTGATGACCCACTACGAGCTCGCTTTTGTGCGACGGGTCTGCTAACACTAGATCGATCAGTGGAAGTGCCCTGAACAGATTGTTCGGGTGTTGTAGGAGTAGGTAGTTTATCAGCTGTACAAGAATCAGGAGCACTAGGCTGGGAAGTGAGGTTAGGCGTAAAGACGGACTGTTCGTCAGGTGGGTTTGAACCCTGCACGCTATCACTATCAAGAGTTTCAGCATATGATTGAGTGCGCTCTTTAAAAATGCGTATCTGATCAATGTGTATTGTTGTTGGGGTGCCGTTAAAATCAATTGTCAAATTATTATTTTCTATCTTTAAAACAGAGTAAGGCCCAATGAATTTTGGCCCAAATTTAGCTACTTTAGAATCTTTTTTTGAGCTAAGAAAATGTGATTCTAGGAGTATTTTATCTCCCTCTTTTACTTCTAAAATTCTACGTTTAAGGTTATAATATACAGCCTGCTGCTCTTGAGCTTTTCTCAAATTTCTCTGAACTTCTGGTAGCAATTCTTCAATATTTCGCGTAATAAATTGAGATGCGTTTTGCTGTACTAATACCAGTTTTTGAAAGGGGGGTCAGAATCTTTCTGCCCAAAAACAATTCAGCGGGATTTTTCCTGTTGCATCACTTACCGCTGTACGAATCGCATAGCCAAAATGATAGAGAAACTGATCCCAATTTTCATGATTTTGACCAATGAACGTCGCAATCATATTAATTAAAGTTCTATTAACACGTTCGGCCTGATTAGCTTGCGGCCGATATGGAACCGTGAAGGCATGATTAATTTCGAGTGTATCGCAAAGTTCCTTAAAAACATTACTTATAAATTGAGGACCATGGTCCGTTACAATTTGAAGGGGGGCACCGTAACGAGAAATATAATTATTAAAAAAGGCAGTGGCCACTGCTTGTGCCGAAGCTTTACGTAAAGGCACAAATTCAACCCATTTACTAAAATAATCCACCATAACTAACACATAACGAAATCTATTTGGTTTAGAGAGGGGGTAAGGACCGATTAAGTCAAGTCCAAGAATTTGATTTGGAAAATCAACTTTAATAGGAATTAATTTACCGGCCGGCTTTACATTTTTATAATCATATTGCTGGCACAAGCGACAACTCGAAACATATTCATTAACAAACTTCCTCATTTTAGGAAAGTAACAGGCATCTTTGAGCTTTTTATAAGTTTTCCTAATGCCAAAGTGCCCCGAAATTGGAGAGTCATGAAACTCAAATAGGATGGCTTGACGAAGAGATTGGGGAATTACAACTCGTAATTCGCCATAAGATGATAATAATTTTGAATAAAAAAAGCAAGCCATCGATTAAAGAAAAAGATTGGGACCAGTTTAAGGCAATGGCTGATTCAATTAATGAAACTGACTCAGTATCTTCTAAATACTTATAGATTAATCCAAATTCGGGATCATTTTTTTGTTCTTGGATTAATTGATCTCTCGAATTTAACACAGATGCTGGCATAAGCGCTAAAGCTACTTCTTTCTTATCAGATACGAATTTATCGTTTAAGGTAGTGACTAAATTTGTAGACGCACCTTGGTTTACTTGTTCACTTTCAATTTCCTTTACACGAGTTTCAGTAACGTTTGCTAATATTTCGGATTGAACCGGTTCAGCCTTTAAATGCGAATGATGAATATATGAGGCTTTAACAGTAGAATTTAACTGATCATTCTTTTCATTTAAAGCAAGGGATTGATTTGTAAAATTAGATTCAATCTTATTTTCTTGAGTTTGAGTAGTACGTGAAAGAACGTCAGCTACGATATTGTCAGAACCAGGTCGGTGCTCGATGTTTATATTAAAGTTAGATAACTTAAGAGTCCATCGAATCATGCGAGGGGAGAGGTTCTTTCCAGCTGTTAACCGAGTTAATGCCGCATGATCCGTAACAACTGTTACTGGAAGTTGCGTAAAATATAAACGAAATTTTTACAGTCCCCAAAGCACTGCTAAACATTCACGTTCAGTTACTGGATAATTTCTTTCTGCAGCGTTAAGCGTACGGGACGCATATGCTATTGAGCGGCCTTCTTGGCTTAAAACGGCACCAATGCCGTACGAAGAAGCATCAGTAGCTACTTAAAATTTAATATCATAATTAGGATGAGCTAGTACAGGAGGAGCGCTAAGTATAGTTTTTAACTTATCAAATGCTTCCTGTGCTTCATTTGACCAGTGAAATTTAACTCTTTTCCTTTTGAGTTTAAAGAGGGGCTCACATATGTTAGCAAAATTATGTATAAATTTCCCATACCAAGCACACATGCCTAGAAATCTCGAAACTTGTTTGGAAGTTGTAGGAGGGGGCATGTTCAAAACTGGCTGAACTTTTTCATTATCTACAGAAATACCAGCAGGCGTTATTTTGACGCCTAGGTACTTAATTTCCTGTTGTGCAAAATGGCACTTGGAAGAATTTAAAGTTAATCCTGCATTTTGCAGTAGAGTAAAAACAGTTTTTAAATGATCTAAATGCTCATCGAAAGATGAGGACGTGATTATTATATCATCGAGATAAACATGTACAAATTTATTCAAAACAGGTTTAAGAATAGTTTTCATGGCTTTTTGGAATGTCGCCACAGCCCCTGAACATCCGAAAGGCGTTCGTTTAAACCCAAACGTGCCGTTTTTAGTTGTAAACGCTGTTTTTGATATATCAGCGGGTTTCATTGCAATTTGAAAGTAACCCGATGTCAGATCGAGAGTAGACATAAAATTGGTCGTTGTGATATTAGCTAACAAATCATCAATTATAGGCAAGGGATACTGAGGATATTGTGTAATAGAATTTAGCTTACGATAATCGATTGCAAATCTCCATGCCTCAGGATCAGTAATAGGTTTACAATTTTTCTTACGACATAAAACAACAGGAGATGCGTAAGGAGAAGTTACAGGCATAATATCATTTTTCAACATTTTGTCAATATGCCAATTTATAATATCTTGTTTGGCTTGATCATAACGATAAGACTTACTAAAGACTGGTTTATTAGTTCCAGTGTCGATGTCATGGCAAACAACATGGGTTAAGCCAGGTGTCTCAGAGAATAACTGTTTAAACTGATTAAGAAAATTAACAAAATCAATTTTTTCAATATGAGTGAGGGCACTTTCCTCTAAATTAACAATTAACTCTGTCGGCTCGACAGGTTTAGAATTTGACTTAGAATCATCAATATGCAAAGATTTATTAGCAAAATTTATTTCAACATTATTTGCTTTCATAAAATCTAACCCTATAATGCAAGGATGCTGAAGATTGTCGATGACATAAAAAGGCCAATTAACACTTAAATTATGAATTTTAACATTCAGGCTGACTTCGCCTCTATTAACACAGGACTGGCCTTGAGCCGTTGTAATATTTAAATTTGTCCGCTTTAAAGGTTTAAAGTCAAAATACTTTTTATAAGTTTCATATGCTAGAAAGGAGCGTTCAGCACAAGTGTCCCAATAAGTAGGTATGAAAGTATCATGAATTATTGCATTTAAATTAGGAAGGTCCACCGGACTGATACAAATTGTGTCTAAACATATGGAGGTGGTTGAGATATTCAGTGGCTGTTGACCCTCCTCACAAGAGCCACTTACTCGTTTAACTGCCGACTCTGGTTATTACGAGAGTTACGAAAATTTCTGTTATTTCTATCAGCTCGAGAAAAGTTTTGAGACTGATTTTGATTAGGACGATCGTTCCGAGAATTTTGAAAGTTATTACGCCTTGGCTGCGGCGATTGACGTTCTTGTTGATAGCGATTGAAATTTTGAGGGGGGGGGGTGAAATTTTCCCGCCTAGAATTTTGCATATTTCCATTACCCCGTTGGCGATTAAAGGTGTTTTCCGCCCTTGGACGGTGTCGTTCTTGGTATTTAGCTAAGGTTTGAAACAGACTGTCGTAAGAGGTGACAGGTTTAAGATCAAGGTAATCTTGAATAGGAATAGTCAAAAGCGGGGTTATGATTTGCATTGCAGCGGCAAAAGATACAACTAAATCCAGCTGCTTTATAATGTCGAATTTACGTAATAAAAATGTGGTAGGTTTGTCATAAAATGACATTTTTGTCGTATAAAGTTCTTGACGGAGTTTGGTTTTATCCACAATAGAAGAGAATGAATTTTTAATTTTGAGCTTCAAATCCTCATACGTAGGATTTTGGCCTAGAGCTCTAGAGGCAATGGTGTCATACCAGATTTTAGCATCTCCTTTTAAGGAGTATTTTAATAAATAAAATTTATCAGCCTCGTCAATTTTACATATATAAAATACTGTTCAAGATCTTCAAAAAATTTAAGTACATTGTTTGAGCCAGTAAAATAAACCCGAGTGGGGGGGATGTCGAACTGAGTTGGGCGCCACTGTGGCGTTTGCGTTCCTGCAAACTCCATCTTAATTTAATTGGATTACTAAGAAAACCAGAGACTTTTAATTGAACAACAAATAAGAGTTTATTTAAACCAGATTAATGGGAGGGAGGCCTGGAAATAGACCTTAGCTCAGTCAGCGTATTACTAAATCAAAGTATATAAATCAACAAATTATCTTAAATATCTCACCACAGCAGATAGTCGAAGGTGTAGAGACGGTCGTACTCGTACTCCAATACTACGGCTTCACTATGGGACAGAGGATTCCCTTCTGACCCAGCTTGAACTTTCCGAAACTAGTAGACACTCACCAACACTCAACACTACTTAACTTCATGCCACTAAATCTCCACTACTCTATTCCTCAATATCCGTCAAAGTAAGATTCATCACAACCACTATAATATCCTCCAACATCCACACCATCTACTAAAACCATCTCTATTTTTATACTACTTCCTACACCCTCCGTTCACTACATTTCAATCCGTTATTATTCATTTATTGATACATTTTAATTAATTATTTTTGAAGGATAAAGTAATTGCTAAGAACATTGTTTACACGGAAATTTCCAATTTTTATATAATTCTTATTTCAAAGCTTGATTTTAAAAAAGTGGTCGAATTTCGTCTACTGGTCGATACTGTGAATTATAATTATGAAACACATCAGAGCTTTTCCTTCGCTGTCATTATCACTTTCATATTATAATCCTTTAAAAACATCCTGTTTTTTTTTTTTTTTTTTTTTTTAATAATTAATTTAAAGTCTTCGTCAATAAGAAGTCTATATTAAAAACAGAATACAGAATATATTAAAAAATTATTATTAGTCAATAAGAAGTCTGTATTCAGTCTACAATAAAAACGTATAGAAACATCTTAGAAGATAAGATCTTTCCACATCAAACATTTAAATCATTTTAAATTTCATTCGAAAATTAACTTTCGTGATTTTTTTTTAAATAACGGAAAGACTACATTTTTTTTTAATTTAACAGAAATGTAGTTAAAAAAAAAAAAAAAAACCTCTCTAAAAATAAAATTTCCGAACAATACAATAAAAATGTGAATACTTGTGGATGGTAAATTTAAATGAGCTATCTTTTAAATAAAAAAAAAATATTAAAGAAAGAAAAAGGAAGTCATGCGCTTTCATAAATTTATTATTATTATTTTTTTTTTAATGAGTAATAATAGTTCTAATATATATATTAATAAATATGACAAAAAAATCTCGTATAAACAGAAAAATGATATGCAAAAAAAAAAAAACCGTAAAGTAATTAGTTGAGAAATTAAAAAGATACTATATAATATTTTACAAAAATATACTTTAAAACTTTTGTGTATTAAGACTTATCTTTAACGTACAATTATAATTAATGTTTTGTCTTTTTTTTTTTTTTTTTTTTTTTGTATTTATATTGATGATAATATTTTATATTAAAGTGTAGTTATTTTACTATATATATATATATACATATATGATAGCGATCGTAATAAAATTTAACCTTAATATTTAGCAATTAATAGATACAATACCAACACAATCAAAATAGAACTGATTGTAACATTTAGGTAAGACTGACACAAAAATGTTGCGATACAGATTAAGAACCAATAAGAGACAAGAACAATTTAAATTACTTACGCCGACATGAATAATAATAATAATAAAGGACCATTAAACTTAATGACGGAGAAAGTAAATAAAGGATCACAAAAATAATTGGGTAAAAATGCTTAAAAATTGAAGTACAATATCTTCAGGGGGCATGTACTTCATAAAGCTGAGAGAGCTGCATCGATTTCGTAAAACAATATAGCAAATCATAGCAATTTATTTTGTTTCAGCCCCGATCAAGGCAGCAAAACCATATAGAACGAGAAATTAAATAATTTATTAAATCATATCATCAAGGAATCCAGAGAGAAAACTAGAAAAAAGCAGAGTAGCCACATGTAAAACGTTTCACAAACTGGAGAATAGGAAGTTCCCAACAAGTTAATGGAATAAAATCATTGAGAACAACGATTATTCGATAAAGAATTAACGTCTGAGCATTTTCATAAACGATAAAATTCACAGAGTAATTATCTATTGAGTTAGTTAAATTATAATTTTAAGTTAGTTAAATTATAATTTTAAGTTAGTTAAATTATAACTTAAAGTGTACGTAAATCAATGAACATTAAAACTTTCACAGAAAGGAAATTAATGATAGAAAAACTTTAAGCCAGCAGTGAGCAAGCGCCATCTAGCGTTTAGCTAGAAAATAAGTCAATAAGTCAATTAAATTATTACAGGTTCAAACAAACCATTGCTTTAAGGTGTATATTTTTAAGAAGTTTTATGTTCACGATTTAAATGAATATGTGGCACCATTTAATTGATATTTAATTAGTGGATCTTGATAATGGTAAACCTAAAATAATTAAACTAAATTAGTAGACCTTAATAATGTTAATCCTAAAGTAATTATTTTAAAATATATATATTCAAACATATATTAGAATATTGATATATAATTACTTATAAAAATGTCATTAAAACTGTTTTCTAATTAATATGATTTATATAAACAATAATTTATTTTCTAATCCAGTAAAAGGAAATTTTCGCAGCCTATCAATTTGTCATTTACGAGTTTAACGTCAGCAGAAACACTCTTAGTGTATCGTATATTTTTCAAGTAAAGCCTCACCATAAGTTGAAATCTGTATATAATCTCTTTATGGACAAGAAATGCTTTAACGGCTTCCATAAAATGTATTGATAAAAGGAACTTTTTTCTTACAGAAAATACTATGAAACTATCTGCGTATTTATTTTGTAATCTTCTGAGATACAAAAGAATGTTGGCTGAAAAAGTTTTTTTTTTTTTTTTTTTTTTTTTTTTTTTTTTATGTATTAAGTTATTATCTTTTCTGATACAATAGTTATAGGAAATGTGGAAATGCTTTAACCGCATTCTCATAATCCCTCGGTAAAAAAATATCGAAATTTTGGGAATCTTAATCTAAACAATATTTTATTTTGAAAATTCCGACATTAATCATATAAAGTATTAAATGTATATATATATTTTAAATAAGTTGCAAACATTTTCTATATTTAAAATTTTTTCAGAACTTTTGTTTTATAATATATTTGCTAAATAATTAAACAAACTTAATATAATTATAAAAATTTAAATAATAGTTTACTTTTGTTGTCATTATCCTTTTCTATTTACAATTATTTAAAGACATCCTAGTTTGGTGTGAAATTTTGAGTTCAGAAAAATCTAGAGAACTTTTAAAAATAAGTTTAAAATACATAGAAACGACTTTAAGGATAGGATCTTAAAAAAAAAAAAAAGAAAAGAAAGAAAGAAAGAAAGAAAGAAAGAAAGAAAAAAAAAAGAAAAATATTTAATTTTTTTTTTATCTAATTAAAAAATAAACATTAATGCAAATTTGTTATTTCTTTGAGTTAAAAAAAAAAAAAAAAAAAAAAAAAAAAGTTGCTCCCTAAAAAACACTGTAAATATGAATTTTACAAACAAGTGTATAAAAACTAAAGTATGAAATTAATATTATGAAAACTAAAAGAGGAAAATTCTTTTTAAATTAAAAGCCATATTAAAGAAAAACAATCAGCTTTCTTAGATTAAAAAAAAAATATATCCATTAGTATAGGTAGTAATTACAAAAAATAAGATTGCGACATTGTATTTATACGTAAATATGATTAAAAAAACATATATTGAAAAATAATGTCTTAAAACAGTTACGTGATTTCATCTCAAATTTAAACTGAATAATTACATATAATACGCTTAAAATATTTTGTGCATTTAGATTTACCTTTAACTTACAGTTATTGCGTCATTATTTATATTTAAAATAAATATTATTATTCTAATATTATTATTTTATGCTTATAATTATATTTAATTTTCGAAGCGTAAGAAAGATTTTTCCTAGTGATTTATTAAAAATGTAAAAATAAATTTAATTTTAGTTTTTATTACTATTATTTAAAAAATTAGAAATAAATTTATTCACTCTTGAATAACAACACTTATATACAGGGTGATTATAAAAAATCTATCCCAATATATGAGACCGTATCTCCCATACCGTTTACACATTCATGATTACTTTATCATGATGTTCAACAAGAACTCCTACTTTCGATGAGACAGCAACCCAAAGAATTTTATGCAGCTGGAATCGGTCTGGTAAAACAATGGGATAAGTGCATCAACGTTGCTGGAGATTATGTGGAAAAAGAAAAATTGTTTCCAAGTGGTAAATTATTTTTTTATTATCTTTAGTGACTTACTTAATGACTTTCCCTCATATATATTGTTTCGAAGTTATTTTGAGACAATTTAGCTCATTTTTAAGAAACTATTTTTTACAGTGCATGAGCAACCAATAATGTATACGACAATCTTCATCCGCTTCGAGTATCTTACGCCACAATCTCCCAATAACAAGATCAGCGTAAAATATTGACTTTTCTGAAATTTTAATTTAAACATTATTGTATTTTGAAAAATTCAGCTATTCAGCTATTAATTATTTAAAAATATTGTATTTATTTAAAAAAGTATATATATATATATATATATACTTTTTTTTTTTTTTTTTTAACTTTTCGGCTTTGTTTTATAACATAATTTGTTTAATAATCAACAAAGTTAGTATGATGAGAATAGTGAATCAAATGGGAGTTTTCTCTTCTCAGTCACTATTTGTTTATGTGTCAAAGTACGATCATTTAAAGACAGCTACGTTTTTAAAAATATTTTTCCATATTTTCAACAAAAAATTTAGAGCATATTGAAATAGCATTGATAATAAAATCTTTTCGAAAGAAATACTTAATTCTTTTTCAATTTGGTTTGAAAATAAAAAATATAGACACATTTCATTCACAGTCCCGAAACAAAAAACATAAAAATATGAATACAAATTAAAATAATTTTTCTTTTTATTTGATTTAAAACCATATCAAAGAAATAAAATGAAAAAACTTTCTTAGAGTATAAAAAACACTGTAATATATGCGGTACATAGTTCTAGAGAGAAAAAAAAAGAAAGAAAGTGAAACAATTTATGCTTACGTGAATATTAATAAACTAATAAACAAGTAAAAATACCAAAAGAATACATGAAGAAAGTATTAGTTGTACATTTTAGTTGTTATATTAATACTAATTTAAAAATATATATATAAGTCAGAAAATACAGGAAAAATAAAGGGGAAAAAGAACTGATGCTATGTGAGGGTGGAGTCATGGGTCCTGAAGCTATTGTGCATGCTTAGCTACGTCTCGCCTAATATGTACAATATTTACCTCATGTGTAATTAGTTATAAAAAAAAAAAACTATAATGCACTTAAAAAAATATCCTTTGAATACTTCTAGGAATTTAGACTTATCATAAACCTATAGTTATCATCGATGTACTTGTCACATGTTATATTTCATATTTAGTAATAACATTATATTATGCATAAAAGTATATTTATTATTCGATGTTTAATAAAAAAGAACTTTTTGAGTGAGTTATTAAAAAAGTAATAATAAATTATTATTATTATTTTTTTAATTAGGATAGATTTAGTCTTTCTTAAATAAAAATACTAATATATTTATATAAAATAGTACCATCCAAATGTGTTCTAATTGATTTAATTTATAGAAATAGTAATTTATTGCCTAAGTCAATAAATAAATGTTTCACCGCCTATTAAATTGTCGTTTACGAGTTTATCGTCAGCAGAAAAACTATTAATGTGTCGCAAGTATTTCTCGAATAAAGCTCCACCATAAGTTAAAATCTGTATGTAATCCCTTTAAGGAAGAAATGCTTTAATGACTCAATAAAATATATTTTGATAAAGGGGATTGTTTTCTTTCATAAATGGTCGTAAAGCTACCACGTATTTGGTTTGTAATCCTGCCAGATATAAAAGTTTATTGATTAAAACATTTCTTAAATAATGCATTGAGTTATCTTTTCTAACATGATTGGGAAAGAAAAGGATTTCAGGAAATGTGAAAATAATTATCTTTACAATTTCATAAAGATAACCCCTCGACAAAAAATATCGTAATTTTTATAAAAAGTAATATTAAGTTAAATTTTAAATTAATCTTTTTAAGTATATTTATATATAATTATAAAAAGATACAATGGAAAAGGGAGAAAAAATGTCTTCAATATTTTAAAGATTTATAAAATATTTTCAATCGACCAAAAAATTTCATTGATTAATTACCACGTAGCGACTGGACAAAATAAACTTGAATTTTAAATTGTATCAAAGAGGGTTAATCAAACTGATTAAAAAAAAAAAGCCCACAGAAATTTCTTTTATTTTCGTATGACGAACTGTTTATTTTGGGAATCTACTTTTTAAAGAAAACGAGAAGTTTTATAGATTAATGCTAAAATATTGGCCTATTTTAGAAGTTTTTGGCAAAACAATCACATATTTCCTGAGCGTATATTAGTTTATTTTGATTTTCAAATAACAGCGTACATGTTTCACATTTCCATATGAGTATCAGTTGTTGCTTATAAATCACTAAAAACATAAATCACTAATTTCAGTAATTGACTATAACAGAAAGTATTTTCTAACGACTATCTAGAGAATATTCTGGTATGAAGTGGACAGACATCGGTGATAAATATACAGGATGGTTATAAGTAAACTTCCCCTATAAACAGCATCCTACAGCGCAAACGGGTGAACGGAATGCAACGAAATTTGGTATATATACTATACACCAGATGCGCTCCCGGAATTTTGAAAAAAAAATAGTTTCAAAATGTCCACCAGAGAGCGCCTTTTCCTGAAAAGCATTCAATTTAACACAATAAACGACCAAAACGGAATACAGAAACAATATTAACAATCCAGGACAAGAATTAATGAGTAATAAAATGTAAAACCGGGAAAAGCTGCCAGTTCTAGGAAAAAAAATGTTCAGATTTGCATGCTTGCGAAGAAGAGGAAGCTTTATACAAAACAAGTTTTTTTTTTTTTTTTTTTTTAAATCAAACAACGTACTGTTATTATTTCCTTACCCTTCTTTAATGTGTGTCGATGACAAGGTGATCAGGAACTGGTCAATGAATGTTAATATTATTTCTATATTCCGTTTTGGTCATTTATTGTGTTAATGTTTTTTCCAGAAAAGGCGCCCTCTGCCGGACATTCTGGAACTAAATATTTTTTTCGAAATGCCGTGAGCGCAGCCTCGTGTATAGTCTATGTACGAAATTTCGTTGCATTCCGTTCACCCATTTGCGCTGTAGGATGTTGTTTATATGTGAAGTTTAATTATAACCACCCTGTATATACACAGATATATAATGGTTTATATTGCTTATGTATAATAACTTTTATGTATTAAATTTTTTATCGCCAAACCCTAGTTCAGAAAAATGGGTAAAACAGTACCCGCAGTCAAGAGTATATAAAGAAAATAAACTAGTTTCTCTAGTGTAATTAATCTTACATGGTTATACATCATAAGGAAAACAAATACTAGGTAGATTATACATACAACAATTTTTATTAACTGGAATTAAGAATTACAAAGTTACTAATTCCGTGCTCTAAACAGCAATTTTCATCTTAAACAAAACCACTAACAATTTCC
Organism: Salticus scenicus; assembly: GCA_963930645.1. Classification (NCBI taxonomy): domain Eukaryota; kingdom Metazoa; phylum Arthropoda; class Arachnida; order Araneae; family Salticidae; genus Salticus; species Salticus scenicus. The sequence continues at coordinate 260,494,942 of OZ005655.1, forward strand.
ATAATAAAGACATGAACTGGTAATACCTTGTGGAAAACATTAATGCGCAGGATTTACAATATATCGTACACAATACAACTCCAGCTACTACTTTTTCCTTTCTAAGAAAAAATGAACTTATACAATTAATTAAATGTAACTACCTACAAAAGGAAAGGTTAGAGGCATAAACTTACATAATTTGGGTTCAATAAGCTGCATCAGTTGAGTAATAAGTGGAGGAGATCACTTTTTCCAAAAGATAATGGCTTCCAAGCACAGCGGCCACGAAAATTCGCCTCGGTCATCCCAGCTGGCTGTTTTTCTGGTTCTATATCAGCCTGCCGGCCAGTCTCCACTTCTATTCACTCCAGACTCTATTCAGCTAACATTCAGCGAGTCGATTTCCCCACGACACTAGCAGACATCAAGTGAATCCGCACATATCTCTACTCATTCTCTTTCGCCCACCACCAGACATCGAGAGGACCAAAAAAAGGCAAGCCTCCAGCGAGCTCACATCAGCTTCTACTTAGCACTAGCAAGCGAACCAAACCAGCCTCCAATCTCTTGTCTGTCTGTCACGTCAAAAGTTCTCTTCTCTATTTCAAACCGGGCGGGGAAGCAGTTGCCCCCTCCCCCCCGCCTTGCACTACTCCTGATACGTCAGCAACCCACTACGCCGAATGAATGCGTAGAAAAACCACGAGGTACAGCTCGTGACTCCTCCCCTGTGATTCTCATATGGTAATTCACGGGGTGAAAAAGGGAACCCCCCAGCTTATCAGCTGTTCTCTTCAGCCATGTGTTTCGAGGTCACGTTTCACGCTTCATTTCGATAAAAAGGGAAAAGAGAGAGAAAGGGTTTTTGAATACTAGTTTTCACTATACAGATGCAATATGCATTCCAGATCGATGGCATTTACAGCTGTTTCCCAAAGCAGCTTAACAAAATGAATGCTTTACTCGTGAAACTGGAACAAAGAATCTCATATTTTCTACATACTTTCTAGAATATATTTTGTTTACCCAAATTCCCATCACATACACAAAAGATGCCTTCACACTCGGATTATCTATATACAAACTATTCTTATTATTTTCCTAAGCATTTTTACATATTTCTTAACATGTATTTACATTTTTTATTTAATCACCCCCACCTGTTAAGCTATTTGTTTAATTGGAAAAGAAAAATTTCTTGAAAAGGAGGAAAAAGTTAATCATAGCACGAAAGATTAATTATACCTGTTAAATTATTTATTTAATTGCGAAAGATAATTTCTTGAAAAACGAAAAAGTTAATCACAGCACCAAAAGACTAAATATAAGCTGTGATAACTACCCTCCCGTCACAGAAAAAAAAAAAAAAATCAGACACATCCAGGAACACCACATATTGTACCAGCGTCAGAGTATTCAGTAAGAAAAAGTTTTGAAATGAGAGCTTTAAACTACTAGTTGTTTTTAAATAATGACACTTATTATTGATTTATTTATTTATTTATTTTTTTCTTTTTCGCAAAATAAAATAATAGAAACCACACTTGCTACAAACCATCCTTGAAACAGCCAACAACCTGCAACTAGAACTCCCATTACCGCAGATCAAACATCGACCCGAGACATGTAAACCTCTAATCACCAGTTCCTGCCGAGCCTGTGGAAAGCCGATCGCTCTTCCCACACACCCTACCATTACCAGGACAGTGTGAACACACAAGCTACACTATTGCCGTATAAAGATTGCCAACTTAAAAAAAAAGGTTACTATTAAGATACTAAAGACTCTACAGATCAATATTCACTGAATACACATCCGCCTGACATATAGTTTACTGAAAACAGGAATACTCCTTTCACCTCAAAATATTAGATCAAAATAAAGGGGAGAACACTGGGTTGGCCTCTGTTGTTTTTGGAAAACCTCCACATATTGACCGAATTGTTACAGCTATTTACATGATACATAAAAAAGCACAGCAAAAAAAAATGAAATATTCCTACAAAAAAAAAAATTTTACATGATTGAACCTTTTATATAGAAATACACAATTGCTTTTAATAACATACTTTCGGCACTTATTTTTCAACACACAGTTTTTCAAAAAAAATAACTAAGGAAATATTACACAGGTCAACAAAAATTTAATGTAATGTGATACACTATTGTTCATTACTGGACGCGGAAGTCTGACATTCCGTGTTAAAGTTTATATTTATTACAATAAAAGTGTTCATATATATTTTGTAGCAGTTCCAGATAATTGTCCAAAATAAGCAACGTAATATCAGTTCAAAGTGTGTGGAATAATACATACAGTCTAAAATAAAACAGTTTCTTGGAGTAAACACAGTCTTGAGCAGATGATATAGACACGCACTAAATACAACACTTTACAAATTTTGATCAACCTTGCTTTCTGCTCATTATGCAAATAACACCTTGCATGGTTACCCCAAAAGTTGTGACCAGCCCCGAGATAATTTCTAACAATGCAAACACTTTGACTGGCACAAGGTACTACTAAAGTCAAAAGAATGCCATGACATAAAATTGTGCGCCCAGAAATACATTACACAAAATATATCACACTAGATTATTAAGTAAGTGCACATGCTGCCCCGATTGTACATTTTTTTTTTTTTTTTTTTTTTTTTTTTTTTTTTTTTGTTGTTGTTGTTTTTTTTTTACATTTTTCTATTTTTACACTTTAAAATTTTTTTTTTTTTTTGTAACATTGCTCGAGGACAGCCGAACCTTACCCATATACAGGGCAAAGGAGGAAATATCAGACAAAAAAGAAAAAAAAACTTTTGACCGCCTGCTCAACAGCTTCAGGGCCCAATATTTTTTTTTTTTTTTCCATAACTTTTTACCCTAATATTTCCCACTGAAAGCACCCTTTTGAAAGTATTACGACTACTAGTTATACTACAAAAAAAAAGAATGATATGCAAAAATATACTAACAAATATACAACTATTTACAAAAAAAAATTATATTTACAATTTTGTTCAAGCTTTACCATCGAGAACCTTTTACCACTCTGGCAGATGTAATAAACACCGAAACTTAGCCAATAAAAAGTAATAGAATACCTAAACACTAACTTTTAGTCACAAAACAATTTCTGACCCACGATTTTGAACAAATAGCAATCTATCATACAATTTTAACCGAAACCAATCCAATACTGATAAGATAACGACATGCAAAAAAAAGATTTGGAGAAACATTGAAATTAAACACGGTTTAAAACAGAGAAAATACTTTGAAGCTTGCTAAATAAAAAAAAATACAAAATTTTCCTAAATTTAAAAGATTTTTTTAAAATCTGAATGATTGTTTACACAATTTATAAGTAGCAAGAGCAAGTACATCTGGCCAAACTCTGAGAGAAACACCTATTTGCAAACCACAGTTTTTGGAACACCTCTCAAAAACAAATATCAATACTTTGCAAATTTACACAATTCCACAAAACACAAGGTGCCTAAATTTCCAATAAAACTACAATACTCTTAAACATCAATCACAAAACTAATTCCAACTCAGAGCCTAACCAAACAAAACAGAATTGTGAAAATGATACAGCGAACAAAGCGCAAATCCTAACCTTGAACTCTTTTATAAATAAACTAAAGCAGAATTAAATAAATCTGCAAGCATAACAGAGAATTATCCGGTTAGCCACAACTCCTCCTAAACATGCCTCAAATACTAACTCAAATATGTAAACAAACATAGAGCAGACTGTTAAAGTTACTACAATTTTTACTGGAATTTGCGAAAAGTGTTGTAAAACATTTTCCACCACAAAAAGGACTGAAATTACACTTTAACACCTAAACCAACATAAAACTTAACTTGAGATTTATTAAAATACTAGCCTGGAATCTAAAAAAAACTTTTACAACAGTTTGCCACCTAAAATTTCAATTTTAAACACACATATAACCTCAGAAATCTTTACTTAAAGGAGCACAGAAGTACTCACACTTACCCAATTCCTTAATCAAATTCTACTTCAAAGCATTTATTTAGACAATTTAGCCAAATTCTATCCTAAAGTGACCCAAACTAAAAGCTAACATTATAAAGTGCCTTAAAATAAACAAAATTTCAAAACCAATGAATTACTGACACTAAACTTCTAAATTTTGTCTTACACCGAAAAATATAATTTTTAACCCCAAAAATCCTTCTTGTTATGACTCAATTTTCTACTACACAAGTAATTTAAAATAATGTATCTGAATGTATAAATATGAATATCAACAGGAAAATTTTTCAGATGTAATATGTCAGTTGCTTTTGCACAAGAAAACATAGGATATCATTAAAAAAACAAAAATTGCACTTTGTAGTTTGAAAGAAGAATTCTGCAAATCCATTAATTTTATTATGATTACTAATATATATATATATATATATTTTGATAAACTTAAAAAAAAATTAATTTTGCCCACATTCTTAAACCTCTCCAGAAAAATATTTTACTTAGTATAATTTCCCTAAACAGAAATTATTTTTTTTGCATCTCATTATCACACATATTGATTACTTTTGACAAAATTCTTCTTTCCAGCAGAATGTATAATATATAATTTCATTTCATAAACAACACGTAAGCAAAAAAAATTTTTTTTTTTTTCAATTAAAATAAAAAAATTGTCACACTTGAGATATGTAAAGAAAACAAAATTAAAAAATTCTCACCACATGTCAGACACATTAGGAGCTCATAGAACAAAACAAAAAATACATCGTCAGTAGATGCAGGTCCATAGCATTGGTATAAGAGTATCACATCACTCCAATACAGGATTCACGGCCATATATATATAAAGAAAGGAGAAGGAAAAGGAAAACTTCCACCATGGAGCGGCACATCTCACGATTTAGTGCCATAGACATGTATTTACCGTCGCCACTGAGTTCAATAGTGACCACGGGAAAGACACATCTACCCGCAGGGGAAAAATGCATCTTAGGCAGGCAGGCGAACCTGACTGCCACTATCTAGCGATTCCGCATCCCGGGCGACAGGCCCGGGGATCAAAGTGGAAGAGTTCCCTAATTTATTTAGAAATCAAATTTTTTCCAAATTTTGGATCAAACACATATTAAAACCAAAACACTAAAAAGTAAAAAAAAAAAAAAAAAAAAAGGCATAAAGAAAGGAGAAAACAAACTGAGAAGTTTTGCCAAAAATACAACAATTACACACTAAAATAATTCATTCAATAATTTATACACATTAAGACATAAGCGCGGCGCCAAAATTATACGGCTAGAGAAACAAATAATTACTCCTGACTACCAAATGGGCACGGCGCCAATTATAATGGTTTATATTGCTTCTTATATTATGCTTTTCATTTTCTATTTCTATTTACTTTCTTTTTAAAATGATAACTTTTAAGTTTAAAATACCTTTGATTTCTACTTCCAACATAAAGCGCTAAATGCTTACTTATATTTTAAACAATAATAATAATAATAATAATAAAGGTAATTAATTCCTTAATACTAAAATATTTCAAGTTACAAAACCTTTGCTTTCACTTAGTTACTTAAAGACTAAACTACTGATCGTATAGTATTAGAAAAACAAACAATAAATCTATCAATGCGTTGTGTTCTTAAAAATAACTTTTATGTATTAAATTTTCTATCGCCAAACCCTAGTTCAGAAAAATGGGTAAAACAGTACACGCAGTCAAGAGTATATAAAGAAAATAAACTAGTTTCTCTAGTGTAATTAATCTTACATGGTTATACATCATAAGGAAAACAAATACTAGGTAGATTATACATACAACAATTTTTATTAACTGAAATTAAGAATTTCAAAGTTACTAATTCCGTGCTCTAAACAGCAACTTTTATCTTAAACAAAACCACTAACAATTTCCATAATAAAGACATGAACTGGTAATACCTTGTGGAAAACATTAATGCACAGGATTTACAATATATCGTACACAATACAACTCCAGCTACTACTTTTTCCTTTCTAAGAAAAAATGAACTTATACAATTAATTAAATGTAACTACCTACAAAAGGAAAGGTTAGAGGCATAAACTTACATAATTTGGGTTCAATAAGCTGCATCAGTTGAGTAATAAGTGGAGGAGATCACTTTTTCCAAAAGATAATGGCTTCCAAGCACAGCGACCACGAAAATTCGCCTCGGTCATCCCAGCTGGCTGTTTTTCTGGTTCTATATCAGCCTGCCGGCCAGTCTCCGCTTCTATTCACTCCAGACTCTATTCAGCTAACATTCAGCGAGTCGATTTCCCCACGACACTAGCAGACATCAAGTGAATCCGCACATATCTCTACTCATTCTCTTTCGCCCACCACCAGACATCGAGAGGACCAAAAAAAGGCAAGCCTCCAGCGAGCTCACATCAGCTTCTACTTAGCACTAGCAAGCGAACCAAACCAGCCTCCAATCTCTTGTCTGTCTGTCATGTCAAAAGTTCTCTTCTCTATTTCAAACCGGGCGGGGAAGCAGTTGCCCCCTCCCCCCCCCGCCTTGCACTACTCGTGATACGTCAGCAACCCACTACGCCGAATGAATGCCTAGAAAAACCACGAGGTACAGCTCGTGGCTCCTCCCCTGTGATTCTCATATGGTAATTCACGGGGTGAAAAAGGGAACCCCCCAGCTTATCAGCTGTTTTCTTCAGCCATGTGTTTCGAGGTCACGATTCACGCTTCACTTCGATAAAAAGGGAAAAGAGAGAGAAAGGGTTTTTGAATACTAGTTTTCACTATACAGATGCAATATGCATTCCAGATCGATGGCATTTACAGCTGTTTCCCAAAGCAGCTTAACAAAATGAATGCTTTACTCGTGAAACTGGAACAAAGAATCTCATATTTTCTACATACTTTCTAGAATACATTTTGTTTACCCAAATTCCCCCATGGAATTCTTATCCTGATCACATACACAAAAGATGCCTTCACGCTCGGATTATCTATATACAAACTATTCTTATTATTTTCCTAAGCATTTTTACATATTTCTTAACATGTATTTACATTTTTTATTTAATCACCCCCACCTGTTAAGCTATTTGTTTAATTGGAAAAGAAAAATTTCTTGAAAAGGAGGAAAAAGTTAATCATAGCACGAAAGATTAATTATACCTGTTAAATTATTTATTTAATTGCGAAAGATAATTTCTTGAAAAACGAAAAAGTTAATCACAGCACCAAAAGACTAAATATACGCTGTGATAGATATATACAGATCTGTATATATATGTATAAATTTAACTTAAGTAATGAAATTGAAAGAATTTCTTCATAAAAATGTCAAGTAACTGAAATTTCAAACTTTATATCTAGTTCTCAAGGTATAAAAATAAACTGTCTTCTTCAAAGGAAACAATTATTATGTAACCATCACAAAATATTTTTCTATATCATTCTTTATAACAGCAGTTCAGATCAATTAATATGCATAAGAAGTTTGATCAATATATTATTTCACAATAAAAAAATTAAATATGAAATTTGGGGAAGTCCTAATCAATAGGTGATGAGGTATAGACATCTAAATAATTTCAGAAAGTGAATAACAGCAGCGCGCAATGCGGCCTGATATACATCCATATTAAATGCTCATAATTTTTCACGATATCTATATCACATACCAAGTTCCATATATATCCATAAAGTTCAAATATATCCTTCCTACGAATGACATTAATGTATAACAAAGCAGAGCCGATATGCACTCAAATTGAATCAACATGGTTTATCATGATATGAGTGTATCATTATATACAAGGTGACTACCCCGATATGTGAAACCATAGCTATCACACCGTTCACAGAAACTGAATAAAATTTTGGTGGAAGGTATTTTGAGATATGCGCTCAAGAATTATATAAAAAACAACAGTTAAACTTTAACAGTTACGGTTACAGTGACATAATTTCAAAAAATTCAAATGGTAACACCTACTTTTTTTTTTTATTGAAATGGAATCTCCATACCAAAAAACCATAAATAGCGTTGGAACGGTACCTCTAGCACAAAAATCGACAGCGCTAGCAGGCTAAGGAAAAAAAAAAAAACCTATGTGCCTACAAGAGCACGACTTTCATTTTTTACTTTCTTCTATCTTCAATAGAAGAAAGTATTGGATTCGTAAAAATTTTCGATTTCGGGTTTTTGATGGATTTACACGTTTTGAGAGCTGTAGAACACGATTTGACCATTTTTAGAAAATGTCTGTCTGTCTGTCTGTCTGTGTGTCTGTGTGTGTGACAAAATTTTGTGGCAACTGTACCTCAGGAACTACTGGACAGAATTTCATACAAATTGGTATGTAGTTGCACCTTGACATAAATTAGTGCCTATCAACTTTTGGTAAAAATCGTCTTACAGGTTGCGTTGCCATCCCGCTTTTTCTAAATTTTTAACATGGTGATATAGGGCAAAAATTTTCAAGATGGGTATCTTTCGAAAGGTATCGTCAGTACCTTTAAAACGAATGGTTGAACTATAAATCTGTGATAATTTAAAACAAAAGGTATCGATTTTTTTTACTTTTTACAAAACAAAACTTAGAAAAAAAATCTTAATTTTTTTTTTTTTTTTTTTTTTTTTTAACGAAATTATCAAAACTTGGTATTTAGTTGGCTCCTGACATAAACTGGTGCTGATTAGATTTGGGGATCAATCGCACAACAGGAGGCGCTGTGATCGTATTTCTTCTAAATTTTTAACATGGTATAGTATAGGACAAAATTTCGTATAAATGTACATAATGAGAGTTATTCGTAACCTGTGATTGTAAAATTAATATGAATTATTGCTAATAGTAGTAGTTAATTAGGAAAAAAAATTGTGCATGTGGGGGCATCGCTCCCCCCCCCTGGGGGGAAGTACCATCTGGGGTGGGGTAAATTTTCAAGATGGGTATCTTTCGAAAGGTCTCGTCAATACCTTTTAAACGAATGGTTGAACTATAAATATGTGGTCATTTAAAACAAAGTTATCGATTTTTTTTACTTTTAACGGAAAAAAAAAAAACACTTGGATTTTTTTTTTTTTTTTTATTGTTACTGAGTGAATTTGTATAGGAAAATATAGAAGAAAGTCTCGTGGTGGCCACAACATACTAGTTTTTTATGACGTCACTTTGTTTCAGACTAAATTTTACTTATTCTGCATCGAAACGAAAAGAAGAGATCACAGTATCCTTAATTTCATGTAAGGCTACTGAATAAAGGCTTTAATTTCGTTTTTAGTCCTCAGGCGCCGTCATGACTGACGTCATCGCACTACATGAAAAACAAGGCATTTAAAATGGCAATCAAAATGAATTTTGATGATGATGTTTCCCAGTAAGCGGCATATTGTTCACAAAGCAAGAAAGCAAGATACACATCACGCATTACACAATGCCTTATTTTTCACTTAGTGTGATGACGTCAGTCATGACGGTGTCTTACGACTAACAACGAAATTAAAACCCTTATTTAGTAGACCTACATGAAATTAAGGATACCATGGTCTCTTCTTCTCGTTTCGAATCAGAATAAGTAGACTTTAATGAGAGCCGAAGACTCGGTGTGAAATGTGACGTCATTAAGAAAATGAAAGTCATGTTCTGGTAGGCACATCACAGTTGTTTTCTCTTTTTTTCTTAGTATGCCTAGCGCTGGTGATTTTCATGGTAAAGGTACCGTTCCAACGCTATTTTTGGTTTTTTGCTATGGAGATCCCATTCGAATAAAAAAAAAGGTGTTGCCATTTGAAAATTTCGAAATTTTATCACTATAACCGTAACTGTTAGAGTTTAACTGTTGTTTTTAATATAATTTTTGAGCGCATACCTCAAAATAACTACCACCATATTTTTATTCAGTTTCTCGGAACGGTATGGTAGCTATGGTCTCATATATCGGGGTAGTTTTTTTTATAATCAGACTGTATATGGTTTATCATATATAGTATGGCTTATCAAAATATATTTTAGAATTTGAGATATTCCCTATCCATAAACTTGGTTAAAATGGAGAATTTCATTATGGTTCTCATACATACCAATCTTTGTGCAGTTACACTTATCAGAAACAGAGATAAATTGCCGAAGAGCATCGCAACATGTTGAGATTTTTTTCAAAAATCTAATCATCAACAATTTACGACAAAAGCTGACGAAATATTATTTATTTTTAAATTCCGTTCACGTATTCGTAAGATACCGTGCCAACATTATTTTGCTAACAAACACAGAGAAACATACATTATCGAAAAAATATCGAATCCTGTTTAGGTTACAGGAAAATATATAAGTCCACCGAAATCGGAAATTTTACCAAATTCCGTACTTAACTGTTTTCTAAGTAATTAAAAACATTTTTAGAAATTCTATTTAAACTTCATAAGCTAATCATTACTGAGAAAATGCAAGCTACCTAATTAAACAAATTTATAATACCAAATAATATTTTTCTTCGTTTCATTATGAAACGTATATTTAATGCAATCAAAGTACACATGACATAAATCGTTTCCCCATCAATCGACATTTAGTTTACGCGGTTGGCACTTAGTTGGAAAAGAGTTGGTTGGCCTAACGAAATATTTTATGAAACCTCCGCAGTTAATTTTCTTTGTAGTGTAGCTACTGTTGTATCACCATTAAAAACAACATTATGCGTCCGACAATAATTCATGCGTTAAATTTGCATATAATGGCTCTTTTCTAAGCTTTCCATGCATTAAAAATTATACGAATATATTATGTATTGAAATAGAACATTATTTGCATCTAGGGCAACATTATGAAAATTCTCAGGCCACTGATTCAGCCAACAACCATTTATAAGTATTAAAACAACGAACCGAACGAAAACAACAGTTGTTTCATTGTTGTCCCATATAAATATTGTTTGTAGAGCATTGAAATTTTGTTAAACTTAATAATTTTATTAAACTTAATAATGGTACTAAATATGTTTTAAAAAAGCACATAAAATAAATTTGCCTTTTTTCTTTCCTTTTCTTTCTTCTAGTTGTATTCACATTCACTTTCGTAACATAGAAGTTGAAAATTTCGAATGGGTATTATAACATTTCACATTATCAAAAAAAACGATGCAATATTTCATATATATTTCGAAGATGTTCAATAAATATAGTATTTCTCAAAAATGTATCCCATGGGTAAGAATGATATTTCTTATATAGTAAAGTAATAAAATGTCGCCATAGTTACACAACACTTTCATTTCTATAAGGTGTGAATTAAAAAAAAAAAAAAAAGAAAGATTTTTTTTTTTTTATAAGTTTTGAACAGTATCCCATTAAAAAAAAAATTCTTTAACATGAAAATACTGTAAAAATTTTAGCTTTTAAAAAAAATATTTTTTAAATATTTAAAAATGTGAAATCTAAATTACGTTAATGGAAGGAAATTGTAGGTTTTTTGTTATATTAGTATTTAAACCCTAGTAACTTCCTAAAAATTTCTTTAAAATATGCTTACGAAATAAACTATTTTGTTCACAAGAATATTTGATGGATCAATTGCACTAAAACATGCGAGAGAAATCTACTCATGGCATATTAGTTTAAATCAATTACTTTAACTAAACACTTATTCTTTCAGCAGAGATTGAAAGGAGTAACTTTCTCATAAGTTTATTTATTCCAGGTAACTCAATAAAAACCTAGAAATGTCTTTCAATTTTTTTATATCAGGCAGCAGAGTTGACAAAAAATATTCATATGCTACGAAAAAATACGTTGATAGAAATTTGCCGTAATACAACAATACATAAAATGATTGTACACAACAGATATTTTGCAGGACCCCCTGTAAACAAACTTGCAGTAAATAAAATTATCCATTCACGGCGACATGTTACTACTCAACCACGGCTCTCACTCCATTTGTTACTTATCACTTCCCAATCTTGTTCCGATATCGTAAATTTACCATGTGCAAAACAGATAAAATGTACTGTCATAAGATGAAATATATATCAATGGTTACAGGATATATCTGGCTGCAGAAAAGAAATGCGACATTTCACAGATTGAAATACAATTTTATGATAAATTTCTGTTGTTTTAGAAAACAGAAACTTGCTGAGCAAGTTATAAAATCATACAATTTTTAACAATATTTTTTATAGTGTATATGGTAACATGCTTAAAAACATGGGTTGTAAACAGAAGTACGTTGTAAACTTCCCCGTCACTTTTTAACATTAGAATCTATAAAATTACTATTAGATAAGAAAAATAATTTATACATACACACACAATATATATATATATATATATATTGCCACAAAGTCAGCTTTCTTTACAGCAGCCGTGGCGTAGAGGTATGCCTCTGGACAGTCACCCAGACGGCGTCAGTTCGATTCCAGCCGGGTGCAAGTAAATTTAAATACTCTAAAAATTATTTCTAAATTCTTATAATTATCTTTGCGTATTTAATTTCCTATTCTAGAATATTCAAATTTATGTTAATCTTGTTTTCTGGAATATTCGAATATTGTATATAAGCGACTTTTTCCTCAGTTTGAGGATGTTCTCAGCCGAGTGTAGCTGTGTTACAAGTTTGTTCTGCTAATAAACTACCTCTGTTACTTCACTTCGAGTGCTCACTTTGACTCTTCATGACATCTATGTGACAATATATATGTGTGTGTGAGAGAGAGATATAAAGTGAGTTAATGTATGTTGTATCAGGGTTTTATGTTTCAAAACTTTTATATTTAAACCAATATGATATATATACATACAAATATAGTGTAGTCAGTCGAAATAAGATGTAGTTTTAAAGCAATCCTGAATGCATTGGTCATAGGCAAGGTTTAGAATATGTGTAACAGCATACTGCCGTTCTTCTGAGAGTATTTAAAAATATAGCCAAATAATCATATTTTTAATTCTATATTAATCTACATAAAAGTATCGCATTATCTTTAAAATTTTAACCCATCATTATTTTCTTTAAAATCTTTTCCGGAATTTCTTTCTTTTTATAATATTTTTCTGCTCTAGTTGAACTTAAATGTCATATTACATTACAAAAATACTTCTTTGCTTAACCTCTTCATGAAGTCCCATAGACTTATTTATTTCATTTTCATTATTTTTGAAAATGTTTTTATTACAAATAATTGCATAATAATTTGTAATAATTTTAGATTATACGAGTTTTGTAATGTTATTTTGTAGTAAAAGATTTTGTTTTAGCATTTGTGTTGTCTAGGTGCAAAACCGGCCAACACCTTAAAATCGGAAAAAGTATTTTTTTAGTTTTTCAGTTTTAAGCAAATGTTTCCAATATCCGTAATCACGAAACTATACCATGCCAGTCAATCTCCTACGTTATACGCTTTTGGAAATCGGGATGTGCTGCAAACAGGTCAAATTCTAAGGACGCTAAGTTTAAAACTGGTCATCTCTATGTCCTGTAGATGAGCTTCTGCACTACCCCACTGCAGCAGTTCGCTTATTTATTAGGTTAGTATTATCTTGTTTTCCCTCACTTGCGACTGGTCTTTCTTGCTCTACAAAAAATATCTAATAGTTAAATTTCGTGTTTCTTTCGAATATGGAGAAATTTGTAGAAGAAGCATTTTTTAAACCAATCAAGGAAAACGAAAAATGACCTGACGACTTGGAAAAGTAACAAAGCTAAAGTTCAAAGGAAATGATGTCCCGATTTGTAATAACATAGTATTAAATGATAAATTATAGCATCATCATTTTAGGATATTATGATTAATTAACTATCATGATGATTCCACCAAAACATGTTATTTATAAACCACTCATATTTGTTTTTGAATAAAGAAAACCGTATGAATCTCGACAAAATTATATCATATTCATTTTCATGTTGAAAATGAAATATCAGAATAGTAAATATGACTTACAAACTCTGAATTCCAAGTGCTTATCTCAAACCATTTCATTAATTAATTCATTTTAGAATATTACTAACCTGAGCAAAGAAAAAAAATAACTATAAGAGAAAATTAAATAGTGAGTTTTGAAAAATGATTTCACACCTCGAGATGAAGCTTTACAATTTTTTTTTTAATAACTCAATTAATCTTCTGGTTGAATTGTTACTTTAATTATTTTTTCCTGACAAAAGACAGACGTTTTAAGCATAATACTTCTTTTCATGCAATATTTTTATGCATGAATGACTCTTTGAAACTAAATTAAGATGCATGAGTATCTTACCTTGATTGTAAATTTTATACTTTAAGAAAGAAATTTATTGTAAGCAAACTATTCTAATATAACTAGAAATATATTATGTAACAAAGAATTTTAAAACATTTTAGCTAATGCATAAAATTTTTATTGTTTATATAAATAAAGTACATAAAATAATTAAATATATGTATATAAAGTTTAATATTTTAGGAAATTCAACAAGGTAATATAATAATACAAGGTATGTCTAAAAAGTAGGACAAGGATACTATGATATAAATTATGTGGAGTTTTTTTATATATATTTATTAGTCATAAAACATTTAAAAATTAATAAATTTGCATTTAATTTTTTCCGTTATATAATTTGTGTTTTACGAATTTGACTAATAGAAATATAACCAAACTTATTCGTAAAAGCTGTTAAGAAAGAAGTTTAATTTCAAAAAATACATAAAACAAAACCCAAATGTTTATATCTGGAATTAGTATGCCGCACAGCAATATCGGCAAAGCACTTTGCAAATAATGAGGTAACATTTATGCCACATCCTCCGTATTTACCTGATTTAGCTTCCTGTGATTTTTGTTTTTCAAGGTTAAAGAAAAAAGAAGAAAAGAGATTTGAAAATTTTGAAAAGGCATACGTGGCCACTACTGACAAATTATATCTTCATAACATGGAATAATTATGTAATTTTCCTCTAATCTGCTAAAGATGAAAAACTGTGTAAAAGTTAATGGTGCTTATGTTGAATGGGCTATTTAAGAATTCCAAGTAAGCTAAATGTATTAATAAATATTGTTTCTTGTAATTATTGATCTATTTTCACTAATTTTTAAGCGACTTTTATTGAGTATAAAAAGTTTGGTTAAAGATGATGAAATTCTTTTAGTAAAACATGCTTTTAAAATAAATGAATTTGAACAAACTGAATACGCAGTATTTACCTTAGTCTAAATTATTATTCATAAGCAAAGTTTGTCGTTTGAAAAAGTTCTAATAAAATAATGAAAATCTGCCATTGATTCTGCAGCATAAAACAAATAACTAAAACGGTATTATTATATTAAAAACACGTAAAAATTTAAAAGATGTTAAAAATTTTATCCGAAGCTTTTCGCTTTTAAATAGTAAAGCAATATCAGGGATTTTTATTACTCGTTTCCAATGAGCAGTTTTTAAATACTATTTTTTCTTTCACACTCAAAAGTTAAGTCTTTTAAAAACGTGAGTAGCAGCAAAGTCAATTTGATGTCCGGTGAAGGCTGGATCAAGGAGCTAAGAAAAACCAGAGAAGCTGTACTTTGTTGCTATTCACGTTATTAAAAGACTTAACTGTTGACTGTGAAAGGAAAAATATTTAAAAACTGCTCTTTGGAAACGAGTAATAAAAATCCCTGATGAGGCTATTTAAAAGCGAAAAGCTCCGGATAAAAATTTTAACATCTTTTAAATAAAATGTAATTTTACGTGTTTTTGAAGCGTTTTAAACATAATTGCCTAAACGTCAGTGGAGGCCCTCTGTTGAGACTCAAAACGGTTTTGGGCTGTGTCTGTCTGTCGCGCGATAGCGGCCGCAAAAATAGCGCTATTGACTTGAAATTTGGTACACATATGCATGGACCCCACGAAATCAGCTGTATAGTTTTCGGTATGTATTCCATTTGTAGTTCGTATACAGGGACACGCCAAAGTTTTTCTTATCATTACGGCCTATGGGAGAAATTTGTATGTATCGCGGTAGCGGCCGCAAAAATAGCGCTATTGACTTGAAATTTGGTACACACATTCATGAGCCCCACGAAATCAGCTGTATAGTTTTTGGTATGTATTCCATTTGTAGTTCGTATACAGGGATACGTCAAATTTTTTCTTATCATTACGGCCTAAGGATGGAATTTGTATGTATCGCAATTGCGGCCACAAAATCAAGCTATTGACTTGCAATTTGGTACACATGTTCATGAGCCCAACGGAATCAGCTGTATAGTTTTAGGTGTGTATTCCATTTGTAGTTCGTGTACAGGGACACGCCAAAGATTTTCTATCATTACGGCCTATGGGAAGAATCTGTATGTACCGCGATAGCCACCGCAAAAATCAATTTATTGACTTCCAATTTTTGCCCAAACGTGAATGGAGGCCCTCTGTTGAGACTCAAAAGGATTTTGGGTTCCGTCTGTCCGTCTGTCGTGCGATAGCGGCCCCCAAAATAACGCTATTGACTTGCAATTTGGTACACATATTCATGTGCCCAACGGAATTAGTTGTATAGTGTTAGGTGTATATTCCATTTGTTGTTCGTGTACAGGGACACTTTTCTTATATTTACGGCCTATGGGAAGAATTTGTATGTACCGCAATAGCGGCCGCAAAAATCCTTCGATTGATTTGCAAATTGGCGCACACGTTCCAGCTTTGCATATAAGCAGCTGTATAATTTTTATTGCTATATTTTTTATAAACTGTGTACAGGGACACGCCAAGATTCGTAACATTACGGCGTATGGGGTGAAATTCGTTTAAGCGCATTTTAATATCATTACTTTGCAATGAAGAAAATGAAACTAGCGTACGTGAGTAAGATGCTTAAACTTATGTTGTTTGAAGAAATTATGTGCTCTTAAGCTTTCTAATTAATGTACAGGATCTTACAAAAGTGTTCTGACAATGTCACATAGTCATCCAAACGAACTTAAATTTGGAACAATTATTAATTTTAAACGCAAAATAAGCTGAATAGTTGTTACTGGTGTATGCAATGTTTATGGTTCGTTTACAAAGACATACGAAAGAATTTGGTAACATTAGAGCATATGGACAAATTTTTAATTTAAGCGTTCACTTTAATGCGTGTATGCTGAATTGAACTTAATAAAGTTAACATACATTATAAAGATGCTTAAAATCATGTTTACTCTTAAAAAAGGTTATGTATAGGCTAAATAATTTATGGGACCACACAAAATAATTCCGAGTATGTACTGTAATCATCCAAATGATGTCAAATTAGTTTGAAAAATTAATGAGTTATAATTAATTAGGTTTATTCTTATTATTGGTGTTTATAATGACTGCGGCAACTTTTCCGGAATACATAAAGTAATTTCGTACTATTACGGTCTATAGTCGGTATTTCTCAAAGGTGTATTTTAACATGGTTACATACCCATCAAATATAATGAAATTTTATTAAAATTTTAAAAGCATCCCCACTAAAAATAATCTCTAGATATTCTGCAGCTATTTTTAGAGAAAATCTACAGGATATCTTAAGTTATTTGGCCCATTCTTAAGAAAGTTTACAAAATTTCTTTATAATGTCTTCAAAATTTCTGAAGATATTTTATAGAAAAAGATAAATATTTTAAATATTTTAAAATATTTAAAGAATGTCTTAAGAAAATACTATTTTCTCAAGAATATCTTCGGATTATTTTTAGTGGGGATGTTTTCCTGTTGAAAATTTTGGCCATAGAATTGATAATTAGTTTAAAGGTTACGCAAAATATTTCCGATATGCTATGTAATTTTTTTTGTATGAAATTTGATAGTTATGAAATTTGGTATTTATGAATTTCAGGGAAATAATACAAGACCGTCGTTTATTAAGAATACATATTGTTTGGTACTTGGGAGTTCGTAAGTTTCCGAGAATGAAAGGCGAAACTTGCAAAAATTCAGTGATTTATTCACAGAAAATTCCAGAAAAATACAGGTCTATAAACCACGTATCAGCTTCAATTCAACCAGTAAACATAGTTTAAACAACAGCCGTTAACAGCAAAACAACATTACAAACTGCTTATCAATAACGCATAAAGCAAGTCTCATTCAAAGAGGCCTAAAGCAAAGCAAGCATTTGACGAAACTGACACAGATCTGAGATTGGCCGCCTTGGCTAAAAAAATGCTCCTTTTATACTATTCTATCGAACACAGCCTGTTCTGGAAAATTCTCAAATCTCATCAGCCAATGAGATTAGAGCTTCCATATTTGGTATATCCCTAATAAAGATTTTCACGCCAAGGTCGCCAAAAAAATCGCCAAGGAGGGAAATAATCGCCAAATTTGGCGCCAAATCCATTTCTTTCCTTATGGGAACTTTTTAATGTGATTTTAAAGGAAAATTAAGCTATTTTAACACTAAAACGACTAGAAATGCACAAAATGAGCATTTTATCGACTTTCTAAGCCTCTTTGAAAGAATTTATACAAAAATAAATGCAATTATTTACAATTTCGTTACACTTTATATGATATACAAATAGGTATAGAAAGAGAGATACAGCAAGGGCTTGAGGGGGGCTGCAGCCCCCTTCAGGAATGTATCAGATTATGGTAATAAGTCGATCGAATCAATTTATACTATTATATAATAAGAAATAAATAAAAATGACCTATTGAATAATATCTGATGCAAATAGGACGTTGAGGCTCCTGATCTGCAGATCCACTAGTTACAAAATGACCTGTGTTCAATTTAACTCTTTTTTGTTAGAGGTAATTTATAAAACGGAATTAGTAGAATATACGGATTATTTTTTCGTACTTTGTTATATTTCGAATATTTTTCATTATATCGAAATTTAACAAAGAATTTAGATTGAATTTAAATAAATTTCAGTTTTAAAACAAAGGCCTAAAAATTGCATTCATCTTTGTCATAACAAATTTATATTAACGCTTAGTTTTGCAGACTCGTAAATGCAACTATTCCGGTCCATTATACAAATATGCAATATATATGTTACCGTTAAAACGCGAAATCCGTTAATCTGCAGATTACCTAGCTAATCTACAGATTAACTAAAATGACCCGTTAAAGTGCGGAATAAAGAGTTTTCCGCGTTTTAACTAGGTAATCTGCAG
This sequence comes from Salticus scenicus, assembly GCA_963930645.1. Classification (NCBI taxonomy): domain Eukaryota; kingdom Metazoa; phylum Arthropoda; class Arachnida; order Araneae; family Salticidae; genus Salticus; species Salticus scenicus. The sequence continues at coordinate 260,514,033 of OZ005655.1, forward strand.
ATTAACGGCTTCTGTGTCGTTAAAGTTCAAATGTTTGTTTCGAGCGTTAGTTTTTTTACATTCACTATGACGTCATGTTCGAAGATATGATATTAGGTTTCTTCTTATGACCAACACAAAATTTAAAGTAACAAGTAAGTTATAATTGTTTTGATTTATTTCTTCTCTTTTTAAATTCTGTCAATATAAGTTTGATAAGGGTCTGCATTTTATGAATGAAATCTAATTTCAATTAAAAGCTTTCTCTCGTGAAACTTCATTTTCAACTATGAATATTAAATTTACAACACAGTAATTATTTTCTCCCGAAATAAAAATATTAAACCACAACTTTTTAAAACTAATTTATTTTAAAATTGATTTAAATTACTATTACTTACTGAAAAAAAAAAAAAAAACATGTATTAATTTTTAACCCTGGAAAATATGGCAATCAATATTATGGCATTATTTAATAAATACTTAATATGAAATTTTTATGCATTTTTTAGCACTTTATTACAATTTTCTTTTTTGTTTCTTTCAATTTCAAGTTTCCTTTATATATTTTATATATCATGATTATATTTTTAATTTTAATTTTGTTCGCTTTTTCAGATAATTTCGTTGTAGTTTATCACATAAAATGTGTTAATAAAGTTTTTTTTTTTTTTTTTTTTTTTTTGTAAAATTAATATATTTGCTAAAATTGTACAGATATATGTATGCTGCAAAATATAGTTTAATAAAGCATTGGAAAACTGTCATTTTAATTTTCATGCGTTCTGAAAATTATTAAAGCAATTTTAATTATTTGAAGTACTTCTTAAAATGCTTCTGATTAGTCTAATTTAATATTTCTTTAGCGAATTAAAAATTGGTGCATAACTTTTTTTAAAATATAGTAATAGCAATATAAGTTGTTAATAAAACATTTTTTTAATTGTTAAATATTTTTATTTGAAAAGAAATAGTTACTGTATTACAATGCTAACATTCACTTATAAAATCGACTTTATTGAAAGCTATTAAAGATATTATATTTCATATTAAAAATGTATAACATCTTCAAACTTATATTACAAGAATAAAAAAGATGAAATAAATAAAAAATAAATAAATAAAACAAATATAACTTTAAACGACAGAAAAATTAAAACACATACAGATTAAAATAAGTAAAGAAAGAAAAGAAAACTATTTTATTTTCTTTTCCCGAATGAAAAAAACAAATACAACACAGCGTGCTTTAACATTACACCGCCAGAGATCTTATTTTCACTTTAACGAGTGTATAGTAGGTAATGTGCAGATTACCTAGGTAATTCGCAGATTACCTAGGTAATTTGAGAAATGAAACAATTTTTCTCACTTTAACGGATCACACTAGTTAATGTGCAGATTACCTAGCTAATCTGCAGATTAACTGATTTCTGCACTTTAGCGGTAACATATATATATTTAAGATTTTTAAAGCATCTTTTAATACCTTGCAATACGTACAAATGTTTTTATTCCTAAACTTTGTTGAATGTTGTTATTCTTAAACTATGAGAATATAATTTTAATATGATGTTTTTTGAAACATCCAAGAACATTGTACGTGTTTTTAACTTGTTTAACAAATCTAATATACACATTTTTAAAAAATTTCAACTATCAAGAGTTTTTCGGTTGTGTGGAAATTGTGGTGGTCATTACATGGTCATGGACAAGTAGCGAGAAATATGCAAATATGTGCGTCCTATAGATTGCACGTTTTACAATTAACACATCCTATTTCCTATTCTGCTTCCTATTTGTGCATACATAAAGTTTTAATTGCGATGCTGACATGGTGGATAACACGTTGTTGATGAAGATGTTTTCTGAGCTAAAAATTGCCGACTGAAGCTATAATTAGCTGTCTAGAACTCGTTCACAAACTCTAATTTTTGGTGATGGAGAACACATAGAATGGGATTTATATGCCTGTAAACATTTGCATGAGATTAAATATACATTTTTATGGAAATTTGTGATTTGCTCATGTACAGCGCCCTCTATCGATAAAAGTTTTAACTATTTATTTATTTATTTATTTATTTACGAAAAAACTACCCCTTTATGAGAATAAATTTTTCGCAAATGGCGTTAAAATCTACCAATCCCTTCAAAAGTTATGAATTTTTAAAATGTCTACAAACTTACGGGACACCTTGTATCTATAACGTTTTTTTTTTTTTTTTTTTTTTTTTTTTTTTTGTTAATATATATATATATATATATATATATATATTTTTTTTTTTGGGGGGGGGGATGAAATCTTGGGTATTTATTTTTTCGGACCGCTTAAAAATGGCGTATCAAAAAGATAAGAACACCTTTAGAATGCATGAAAGACGATCTAAACGCTTGTGTAATTATCGAAATCACTTAAAATGTAACAATTTGTGAAACGTAAAAACAAAATGTTACACATTTTTTCGATCTTCCTCACAGAGGATTAAATTTATGATGGGATATCTCCTTAGACCACCCTTAGTGACGAATCCCAGACTGTTGGTCATTGCCCACTTCGTATATCTATTGTGAGGTCAAACCCATCCAACCTCAACTTTCTTTTTGCGGTTCATATATAGTAGTCGTTTCGTATACGGTTCGTATTACCAAATAATAAAAACAATGCAATCTTTTCGGATTGGCTCAAAGATTTTTGAGCGTGCTCAGATATTCTCATTTTCGTCTGAGAGAAGCAGCTTTGTATTTTAATGTATAAGTAATTATTTATTGTATGTCTTTTCTTAAGAAAAGAGAAAACGCAGTTACTTCCTGATTATTTACCTAGGGAATTTTCTTAGTCATTGTTAGTACTGTAAATGAAATGTGTAAATGTACACTTATTTTTTCTATTTTTGATAGTCAGCTATAGAATGCGAAGATTGTTTAAGCTGATATTAGAAATCTTGATAAAACAAGTGTTCCAACCGAACAACTTCTGAATATTAAATTTCTGAATTTTAAGCAGAAAATAATAATAATAATAATAATGTTGGAAGCAGCGAACGATTCATTTTAATAAAACAGATGCGCGTTTAATTGAGTATGCGTGTGAGAGCGAGCTCTCTAACCTCTCCGGCTGCGAGCGTGCCAGAAAAGAGAAAAACGTAGCTAAGTGCGTCGGCCTATGTGGCTGTTACCTGTGTGATATAAAATTTAGATGGAGTTAATATCCACTTAAATATTTTTTAATTCTTCTTATTTTCGAGTGTGTGTATATCGTAATTCATCATGTTTATCGTCTTCAATAGATGTTTAGTCCTATATTCAATTACAGTGGAACCTGCAAAAGTGAACACCTTGGTAAAGTGACCACCTGACTAAAGTGACCATTTTCTTGACTAAAGCGACCATTTTCCAATTTTAAACACCCTTTATAAAGTGACCACCTGCGTATAGTGACCATTTTAGCCGGTCCCTAGGGTGGTCACTTTAGACGGGTTCCACTGTATTTCGATTTCATGGACCTCTGATTACCACAATAATAATAATAATAACGCAAGCGAATCTAAACTTACAAAAGGCGGTGTAGGTTGAAAAACAGTTAAATAAGAACAAAATTATATATATCAAGTCGTAATATAGCATTTATATATGAAACGCAAAAATGACCTTGAATCGAACTTAAAAAACACACTATTGATACAAAAAGCAATTATGAAGCTTAAAAGTTGAAGACATTTCATTGGGGTGGATAGATTTAGCAAAGTCTAGTTAAAGGACAAACTAGTGAAAATAACGTTTTAAATTTAATTTAACAATATATAAGATTTCTATCTGCTTAAAAAGAAAATTATGCTAAAAAATTCATTTACCCAAGCAGCACCAAAACGTTCTCTGAACGTTCAAAAATTGTTCTGCAAATACGTTCTAAGAACGTTCACTTTGAACGTGTTATAGACGTCTACCTGTCCATCTTGAAGACGTACAATAGTACGGTTCAGAGAACGTTCAATGAACGTGTAACTATCACCATCGGTGTTATAGAAGCGTTCTGAGAACGTTCTATGTATATGGTCTCAGAACGTTCTAAACGTTTTTAGAACGTTTTCAAAACGTTATACACATTTTCAGAACGTTCCAGAAAACGTACTGTAAACGTTCTAAAATAGTGTAGTTAAAAAAAAAAATTATGACGTCATTATAAAAAATCACCTCAGTACGAGCGTTTAGAAGTAAAAATTACATAGCTGATGACGAATAATGATACAACACATGAACAGGGATATAAATTACTTTATTTTTCAATTCAAATAATGTTTGAGAAATAGCTGATGACGAATAATGATACAACACATGAACAGGGATATGAATTACTTTATTTTTCAATTCAAATAATGTTTGAGAAATTTTAACATACTTACTATTCCTTTAATTTCAACGTATATGCATCAAAAATTCTATATTCTATGACAATTTTCCCCAAAAAGTGTCATAACGTCTCTTTATACCTTAAAAAATTTCTTAAATTTTTGCATTTTTTAAAAATTTCTTTTTTTCCCCTAATCTGAAGATAATGAAGTTGTAGTATTAATTACAAAACTTTGAATACACACCATAAAATGCAAGAACTCGCACCAACTGTTTCGGGTCAAAAGAAGACACAACCCTTCATCAGGCGAACATTGTAGGCACGAGAGCTGCAAACAAGCACGTTGAGTGTGTTGAATGCGTTGCCGCTTTGTTTGTAGAAGCCGTGCTTTGTTTGTAGCAGTTGCGAGTTCTTGCATTTTATGGTGTTTATTCAAAGTTTCGTAATTAATACTATAACGTCATTATCTTCAGATTAGGGGAAAAAAGAAATTTTTTAAAAATGCAAAAATTTAAGGAATTTTTTAAGGGATATAGACACGTTATGACACTTTTTGGGAATTACTGTCATAAAATATGGAATTTTTCATGCATATACGTTGAAATTAAAGGAATAGTAAGTATGTTAAAATTTCTCAAACATTATTTGAATTTAAAAAAAAAGTAATTTATATCCCTGTTGCTGTGTTGTATCATTATTCTTCATCTGCTATGTACAACTAAACTCTTGATTTATTTTGATTGTTTTAATCCTTGTGATTCCGAATGCGTCATCCTATGATTAATGTTTGTTTTTCATGGTTGTTTTTTGTTTGATTCTCTTATTTTTTGAAGTAAATAATTTATTCCAATTTATTCTTCATTTCTAACTTCAATTAATTTCTTGTACGATAGGGTGCCCGCTAGCAATTTGCTATTATAGCTGCTAACGAACGAAATCGTACATTGGTGCTCAACGACGAAAAGGGTCACCCCTGACGAGTTTTTTTTTTTTTTTTTTTCTACCATTCTAAGCTTTTCCTAAAAAAATGTTTAAAATGCTGTCTTAATTTTTTATTTCCTCGTTGCTTGTTTGTATCTTTTGATTTGAGTTTCATGTGGTTTTTACGCACCGGCAAAATTATTAAAATTGCAACTAACAATATAGGAATAAATTTATGATTAGACTGAAGTTAAATAAAATAAAAATCAATAAATAAACAATAAATGTTTCAATAAATCACAATCAGTCACCCGAGGTTATTTAAATTTGTTGCAATTTCCTTCTCATTGACCTATGTGGTTTCAGGGATCTTATATCTGTTGCTTGGCTTTAACTAAGATTAAAAATTCATTTATATATATATATATATATATTAATTCTTTTTTAAAATACAGGGTGCAAAGCATTCTGACGAGAATACCTTTATCTCCGCAACTATTGGTCGCAAATATATAGTTTCAGTTACAAAATGTTTTAAAGAATATGAGCATTTGTGGTATAACATGTTTAAATTTAAAATATCTATTTTTTCAAAATTGCAAAAACTAGCTTTTTACATAGTCCCAGATCCCTATAGTCATATTTAGAAAAACTGACACTCATCCTAACAAAAAGTTTCATTTCTATTCTCCCAAAATGGAACAAGATATTTAAAGTTTGGATTTTCTAACATATTTCGGTCTTCAATAAGACATCGGTTTAAAAATCATAATTGGACTTCGTTTGCATTTTCCCTGGGTTTATTAAAGAATTTTTCATTGAATTTTTAATAAAGCCCGAGAAAATGCGAAATAATCCTAAATTTTGAAACTAACTATCTCAGACAATTTTGGGTGCACAAAAGTGAAACTTTTTGTGTTATATTTTTTAGGTTGGAACTCAACTTTCACTATTAGTGTCATGATAATTGTATGAAAATTATCAGTTTTTGTGATTTTTAATAAATTGATTTTTTAAATTTAAACATGTCATATAATGAATTCTTACATTAAAAAAAAAAAAAAAAACATTTTCTTATTGGAGGACGTCTGAGACCAATTGTTGCGCAAATAAAAACCTGCTCTCGACATTGCACCCTGTATATTCTAAACATTTCTGGATACTACTTTTTAAGTCCATGGATAGTTTATAAATATATTTGAATGCTGAAGTTCATAGAAAGTTTTAATATTCCAACATAAAAAATAATTTCAAAAATGAATGTACCAATACACCGCTAAAATAATATATAATTGAGTTTAGAATATATTGTTAATTTATAATAATAAGAAATTGAAACAAAAAATTAAAAATTAGTTAGAAGGAGGAAATTTTAAGAATTTCCAAATACTTAAATACATATATATATTTTTAATCAAAATATTTTTCTAAAATATTTAACATACTTCATATTTTTAAATTTCAGTGCATGTGTGTATACATATTTTCAGTTTACAGCAGCAGTTTACAAAAATGATGTTTGCAGGTATTTAAATTTATTCCACATGGCAATGTAATTGGTATTCTTTAAATTTTTAAATTTCTATAAATTGAGTCAACGCAATTTTTACTCATTTGATGTAATTATGCTATCATGGAATATTAAATAATTGATAAATGTAAATATTATTAGTATTAATAAATAATATAGTAAATCGTCCTTTTTTTTCAAGCAGAATATCTTTTTTTATAAAGATGTGGAATAAAATTGAATTGAATCTTTGTTTTATTATGCAGTTAAACAATTTCATATATTTTATTTAATAAATAACAGTAAAGAGATATTTAAAATTGTAAGTCGGTGAAACTTAGGATATTATTTTAAAAATATGCAATTTGCATAACCTAGATTGTATATATATTATCATATAAACATTAAATAAATACTTCAGAATTTAAAAAGAAAAGAAAAAAAGAATTACGAACCTTTATAATTTTCTTCATAAGAATTTTCTTCAAGAAAATGCCCTTGCAACTAGCATTTTAAAATACACAATGACCAGTCGGAAGGGCATTCACTTAAAATTAGCTCTTATCTTGTCTTTGAGAAGTCTTTGTGACTTCTTCATACTTCATTCAGAAACATAATAACAAAAAATAGTTATTTTAACAAATTCCATCTCAGAAGACTAAATTAATAAAATGAATCCATAATTTCTAAGCGGTTTTCTGTAACAGGAGCAGTTTTTTCTGCGATTCATTGCTGCTTTCAAGTATCGAAAGTTAGGCTTAAGAACTTACGCAGATATGAAAATGATTATTTAATTGATATTAAAATAAGACTTTAATAAATAGAACATAGAGAATATTACAGGTTAAAAATATTACATTTTTACCTTTTCTAAAGCTTATCCTAGTCATTATAACGCTAAAACTGAATAAATCAGATTGCATGTTTTAAAATTACCGCCTCACATAACGACACGACTTTCCCAAGACCTGGCGCCTGGCGTTTGACTTTGCAGTTGCACGGTAACGGTCAGCGAAAATTAAATAAATGCAATCCACAGATGTCGATGTTATCATCTGCTCTCCCTTCTTGCATCCGCAATAATCATGTTTCAAAGTTCAACATTTGAAACAGAAATTTATTAAGCATTTATAGCTGTAGAAAACATATAGTCAATATTTTAAGGAAAAATGGAGTGGAGTTAAACAATTATCTAAATTTTTATAAAGTATTTTAAAAACATATGAGATCACTTTATTTTTCCATTTTAAAATCTCGAATTATACGGAAAAGCATATTTTGTTTTAGTGTATATTTCAGTATTGAACAAAATATTCAGTGAAAATAAATAAAATAAAACAAGAACAATCAAACAGAGTAATGATTTAACAACATTATCAATATTGATAATTTATCAGTAACATTTAAACTTAAATAGAATCATAAATAAAATATAATAAAAGTTTAAAATTATGCTTAAAGAAAAGAAGAAAAAAACTCATTTCTGTAACTTCCCAATGAGTATTAGAGACCGCGAGGGTCTACTTTCGTACCTTACAGACGGGAAGTGTTCGTTTCGATTCCTGGTCACGCTCGTCGACTTAGGTTTTCGGAGTTTTCCCGTGATTTTCTTTGAAACTCGCGTAAAGCACTATATTACTTATTCAATAACATCCGTGATTAGCTTTTTGTATCTAAACTCTGGGTCTGGGGAATGCATAGATTTTCATGACAGAAGACAATCATTTTTATGCTGTATAGAAGATCTTAGAAAATGTATTTTTCTAAGGGTTTATTATTATTATTATTATTACAAATGAAAAAAAAAAAAAAAAAAAAACGGTAAATTTGTTTTAAATCATCAGAAAACGATGTTTCAATTATTCCTTTTAAAGGTGATATCGAATTCTTTTGAAAGATAATTATAGTGAAAATTTTTATCCACCCCTCCCCCATCCCCCAGGGATGATGTATACTTATTCCTAGGGGGAAAAACAATGTCCTATGAATAATAATATTAAAAAAAAACTGACTATTACTCGTTATACAGCCAAATTTAATCAATAATATATATCAAATGTATGTCACGCAGAAGGTTTGGCGAGTATATATATTACAGAAGCTGATAGATAGCCTTTCTGTGAATGGAAAATATTGGAACGTGGCAGTGCCACCTGTCGTCCGATATGCACCCAAAGGCAATCTGTAGAGTTTTACGTAATATTAATTTCACTTACCAAATTTACAAACCACAGAAGTTGAGATTTTTCGTTTCCGTTATGAGATTAAATTGCAACATAGCCACGCCACCTGTTGGCCGATGTGCATCCAAAATGGACCAGTAAAGCTTTACATAAAATCGATTTCACTTATAACTTCAGTGTATCACAAAATTTATTGTAAAATCACAAGAGTTAAAATATTGCCTTTCCGTTAAAATGATATAATTGCAGATTAGCAACGCCACCTGTTGGACAATGTATACATCCAAATTGTATTAGCAGAGGTTATGATGATATATGCCAATATATCAAGTTTAATGCATTTGTACACTATAGAAGCTGAGATATAGCCGTCCCATAAATGGAGGGTTTCATTGCATAGCACCGCAATCAATCGGACGATATATCCCAAATGAAATTCCAATCCCTTCAAAAGTTATGAATTTTTAAAATGTCTACAAACTTACGGGACACCTTGTATCTATAACGTTTTTTTTTTTTTTTTTTTTTTTTTTTTTTGTTAATATATATATATATATATATATTTTTTTGGGGGGGGGATGAAATCTTGGGTATTTATTTTTTCGGACCGCTTAAAAATGGCGTATCAAAAAGATAAGAACACCTTTAGAATGCATGAAAGACGATCTAAACGCTTGTGTAATTATCGAAATCACTTTAAATGTAACAATTTGTGAAACGTAAAAACAAAATGTTACACATTTTTTCGATCTTCCTCACAGAGGATTAAATTTATGATGGGATATCTCCTTAGACCACCCTTAGTGACGAATCCCAGACTGTTGGTCATTGCCCACTTCGTATATCTATTGTGAGGTCAAACCCATCCAACCTCAACTTTCTTTTTGCGGTTCATATATAGTAGTCGTTTCGTATACGGTTCGTATTACCAAATAATAAAAATAATGCAATCTTTTCGGATTGGCTCAAAGATTTTTGAGCGTGCTCAGATATTCTCATTTTCGTCTGAGAGAAGCAGCTTTGTATTTTAATGTATAAGTAATTATTTATTGTATGTCTTTTCTTAAGAAAAGAGAAAACGCAGTTACTTCCTGATTATTTACCTAGGGAATTTTCTTAGTCATTGTTAGTACTGTAAATGAAATGTGTAAATGTACACTTATTTTTTCTATTTTTGATAGTCAGCTATAGAATGCGAAGATTGTTTAAGCTGATATTAGAAATCTTGATAAAACAAGTGTTCCAACCGAACAACTTCTGAATATTAAATTTCTGAATTTTAAGCAGAAAATAATAATAATAATAATAATGTTGGAAGCAGCGAACGATTCATTTTAATAAAACAGATGCGCGTTTAATTGAGTATGCGTGTGAGAGCGAGCTCTCTAACCGCTCCGGCTGCGAGCGTGCCAGAAAAGAGAAAAACGTAGCTAAGTGCGTCGGCCTATGTGGCTGTTACCTGTGTGATATAAAATTTAGATGGAGTTAATATCCACTTAAATATTTTTTAATTCTTCTTATTTTTGAGTGTGTGTATATCGTAATTCATCATGTTTATCGTCTTCAATAGATGTTTAGTCCTATATTCAATTACAGTGAAACCTGCAAAAGTGAACACCTTGGTAAAGTGACCATTTTCTTGACTAAAGCGACCATTTTCCAATTTTAAACACCCTTTATAAAGTGACCACCTGCGTATAGTGACCATTTTAGCCGGTCCCTAGGGTGGTCACTTTAGACGGGTTCCACTGTATTTCGATTTCATGGACCTCTGATTACCACAATAATAATAATAATAACGCAAGCGAATCTAAACTTACAAAAGGCGGTGTAGGTTGAAAAACAGTTAAATAAGAACAAAATTATATATATCAAGTCGTAATATAGCATTTATATATGAAACGCAAAAATGACCTTGAATCGAACTTAAAAAACACACTATTGATACAAAAAGCAATTATGAAGCTTAAAAGTTGAAGACATTTCATTGGGGTGGATAGATTTAGCAAAGTCTAGTTAAAGGACAAACTAGTGAAAATAACGTTTTAAATTTAATTTAACAATATATAAGATTTCTATCTGCTTAAAAAGAAAATTATGCTAAAAAATTCATTTACCCAAGCAGCACCGAAACGTTCTCTGAACGTTCAAAAATTGTTCTGCAAATACGTTCTAAGAACGTTCACTTTGAACGTGTTATAGACGTCTACCTGTCCATCTTGAAGACGTACAATAGTACGGTTCAGAGAACGTTCAATGAACGTGTAACTATCACCATCGGTGTTATAGAAGCGTTCTGAGAACGTTCTATGTATATGGTCTCAGAACGTTCTAAACGTTTTTAGAACGTTTTCAAAACGTTATACACATTTTCAGAACGTTCCAGAAAACGTACTGTAAACGTTCTAAAATAGTGTAGTTAAAAAAAAAAATTATGACGTCATTATAAAAAATCACCTCAGTACGAGCGTTTAGAAGTAAAAATTACATAGCTGATGACGAATAATGATACAACACATGAACAGGGATATGAATTACTTTATTTTTCAATTCAAATAATGTTTGAGAAATAGCTGATGACGAATAATGATACAACACATGAACAGGGATATGAATTACTTTATTTTTCAATTCAAATAATGTTTGAGAAATTTTAACATACTTACTATTCCTATAATTTCAACGTATATGCATCAAAAATTCTATATTCTATGACAATTTTCCCCAAAAAGTGTCATAACGTCTCTTTATACCTTAAAAAATTTCTTAAATTTTGCATTTTTTAAAAATTTCTTTTTTTCCCCTAATCTGAAGATAATGAAGTTGTAGTATTAATTACAAAACTTTGAATACACACCATAAAATGCAAGAACTCGCACCAACTGTTTCGGGTCAAAAGAAGACACAACCCTTCATCAGGCGAACATTGTAGGCACGAGAGCTGCAAACAAGCACGTTGAGTGTGTTGAATGCGTTGCCGCTTTGTTTGTAGAAGCCGTGCTTTGTTTGTAGCAGTTGCGAGTTCTTGCATTTTATGGTGTTTATTCAAAGTTTCGTAATTAATACTATAACGTCATTATCTTCAGATTAGGGGAAAAAAGAAATTTTTTAAAAATGCAAAAATTTAAGGAATTTTTTAAGGGATATAGACACGTTATGACACTTTTTGGGAATTACTGTCATAAAATATGGAATTTTTCATGCATATACGTTGAAATTAAAGGAATAGTAAGTATGTTAAAATTTCTCAAACATTATTTGAATTTAAAAAAAAAGTAATTTATATCCCTGTTGCTGTGTTGTATCATTATTCTTCATCTGCTATGTACAACTAAACTCTTGATTTATTTTGCTTGTTTTAATCCTTGTGATTCCGAATGCGTCATCCTATGATTAATGTTTGTTTTTCATGGTTGTTTTTTGTTTGATTCCCAAGTTAAAATTCATGCTAGTACCAGCAACAAAAATATGCTAGTTATTGCTATGTATTGCTATGTCTGCTAGATTTTCTTGCTATTATATGCTTTATAATGCTAGCCAGCATCGAATGCTATATTAGCTAGCTAACACGGCAAAAGCATGACATGCTATGTACAATCATTGTATGCTTATTTGTTGTTTAAGCTTCTTCCAAAGCATGGAGAGGTATGTACCTTAACAAGCTATTGTATGCTTTTTCATGCTTGCCAGCATAACATGCTATGTAGATAGCTTAGGTAGAAATAGCATGACATGCTATAGCCCAGTAAGAAGTGCTAACTTGCTGCACAAGCTTCTTCTAATCATGGCAAGGTATGTACCTTAATAAGCTATTATATGCTTTTTCATGCTTGCCAGCATAACATGCTATGTAGGTAGCTTAGGAAAAAATAGCATGACATGCTATTTCCCAGTAAGAAAAGCTAACTTGCTGCACAAGCTTCTTCCAATCATGGCAAGGTATGTACCTTAATAAGCTATTATATGCTTTTTCATGCTTGCCAGCATAACATGCTATGTAGGTAGCTTAGGTAGAAATAGCATGACATGCTATATCCCAGTAAGAAGTGCTAACTTGCTGCACAAGCTTCTTTCAATCATGGCAAGGTATGTACCTTAATAAGCAATTATATGCTTTTTCATGCTTGCCAGCATAACATGCTATGTAGGTAGCTTAGGTAGAAATAGCATGGCATGCTATATCCCAGTAAGAAGTGCTAACTTGCTGCACAAGCTTCTTCCAATCATGGCAAGGTATGTACCTTAATAAGCTATTATATGCTTGCTAGCATAATATGCTGTGTAGGCAGCTTAGGCAGAAATAGCATGGCATGCTGTATTCCAGTAAGAAATACTAACTTGCTGCACAAGCTTCTTCCAATCATGGCAAGGTATGTACCTTAACGAGCTATTATATACTTTTCTATGCTTGCCAGCATAATGTGCTACGTAGGCAGCTTAAGTAGAAATAGTATAGCATGCTATATGCCAGTAAGAAGTGCTAATTTGCTGCACAAGCTTCTTCCAATCATGGGGGAAAAGGTACCACAGTGAGCAATCGTGTGCTTGTAAATGCTTGCTAGCATAATATGCTATGTAAGCAGCTTATGTAGAAACAAGATGATGTGGTGCTATGTGCCAGTAAGATGTGCTAATTTGCTACACAAGCTTCTTCCAATCATGGCAAGGTAGGTACCACAATGAACAATTTTGTGCTTGTTAATGCTTGTCAGTATCAAATGCAATGTACCAAAGTTAAGCAGGAAGATGTATTAATTTGTTTTGTATGATTGGAACAACCCCTGTAGCGTAGATATATTGCCCAACCATACTAAAAATGATCCGTAGAGATCAATACAAAAACTTATCGATATCAATAGAATTCTATTGGTATGAGTTTATTTCTATGGATGTCCCTACCGCTATCAATAGAAGCTATTGACATCTGTAACCTATTGATTATATCCTCAACTGATATCAGTAGACCTTTACAGACATTATTAGAAATTTGATCAGTAGGCTGCCGATATAAATAGAGTTTTATTGATACGAATTGATTTCTATGGATTTCCCTACCTTTATCAATAGAAGCTATTGACATCTGCCACCTATTAATTATATGCTCAATCGATATCAATAGATCTTTACAGACATCAGTAGAAATTCGATCGGTAGGCTATTGATCCCAATTAGTATCTGTAGAAAAAATGATATTTGCAAATTTTGCTCATTT